>CM035816.1:22791532-23199032 GCA_020458035.1 Magallana ariakensis | reverse complement strand
ATTTGTCTGATTATGCACTCCAGATTTCTCTGAACTACTCTTATCAACAACATGGAATCTAAAGACTCGAGCGAGGATAATGGAGGGCCACAGGAAACATCTGTGGATGTTCCACAAGGCAGTGATAGTAAAACGGAGGAGAATGATGCCGGAAATGTCCAAGATGGAGACCCTGACAATGTGCCTGAGGAAAAAAAAGAGTAAGTTTGTCTAGAGAAATGGAATTAAGATCTTAGGCTCTTGATCTACATAAATTATTGGAGAATTTATAAATATAATATTATATATATATAAATTTATTCTTCTATGTTGTGTTTTCTTCTGTCAAGGTTTAGATTAATGTTCTTGATTTTGATTTTAATTTTTTGTTGCTTTTCTATTTTGCAATGTTAAGTTATAGTCAGGTTTAATGTTTTAAACATTCATCATTCCGGTACATGTATTTGAATGAAAATTGAAATTGGTAACAATATTGATAACATATATGGCAACATACATGTATGTAAAAATATATTTTATTTTGAAATGATTTTATTAACTTTCAGGGAAAATTCAAGTGAACAAGGAAAGAGAAAAAGAACAGAAGATGAAAACAGTCCTCCAGAGAAAAGGTGTGTTTATAAAAGTAAACATATCTAAACTGGGATGTAAATGGACAGCTTTTCTGATATTGAATAGCAGGCTTTGCTGTTATGGTATATTATTTGGTTGATGGTGGTGGGACATCAGCTGCTTAAAGTTAAATTCTATTCACAGATTTGTTACCAATAGCTGACGCATCTTTAACAACTCCATTTAAAATTTTGTTTTAATCATTTTTAAGTAAAATTTGATACAATAGTAATCACAAAATACTTTAACAAATTCAGAAAGCTCTTTATTGAAGACAAAATTATATCAACAATCCAAATATGCACATATGTATTGAGATAATGCAGTAAATCTTAATTAAACTTGTTTTATGTGTTCATATCACCCAAGACCTTTGTTACTTTTACAGAAGCAAGTCAGACATTGAGGATGATGGGGAAGAACAAGAGGAAGAGGAAGACATGGGAAATGGTGAAGATAAGGAAGAAGAAGTAGACAAGGAGGAGGAGGAGGAGGGTGAAAATAAAGAAGAAGAGGAAACAGAGAAGACATCTGAGGAGAATATAGAGTCAGAAGACAAAGGTATGGATGATGGTGAATCTATACAGAACAAGGAGGTGACAGACTCGAATGATGCAGACAAGTCAGAAACAATGGAGGAGGATGAAGAAAGTGCTAGTGTGAAGGAAAGTGAATCTACAGACAATTTAGAGGTGAAAAAATCCATCGAGGAAGAGACAGAAGAAAAATCAGAAAAACTGGAAGAGGAAAGTGAGGAGTTAGAAACTATTGAAAAGGATAGAGAAAAACGAGAGAGGGAAGAGAGAAGTGGTGAAAATGACAGTGTCAAATCTTTAGAAAGTGAAAGTTTGAAATCATCGAAAGATAGTTTGGAAGATGAAAAGGCCTCAGAAGGACCTGAGGAGTCGTCTTCGGTAAAGTCTGAGGACAGTGAAAAGGAAAATCGGCGAGCAGATGCAGACACACCCATAGATCTGACAACAAAGTCAGGACTTCCAAATGGCAATGGTGGATCAGATGTTATAATGCTTTCAGATTCAGAGGAGGAGTTGATGAATGGTGTTATGAATGGGGAAATTTTAGATCTTGATGAGTGCGAAATATGGAAGAGACGCAAAATCGTTAAACGCTTGCAAGCAGAACTGAGAAATGAAGAAGCCAAATTGATATTGCTTAGAAAAATGCGCCAAAGTCAGGTGTCTTCTCCATCCATACCGGAGAAACCGAAGCAGCAGCATGCCCAGCCCCCACCTCTAGTCAGACCAGGACAGCAGCCCAGCCAAGCACGACCAGCCCATAGTCAGCCACCCCAGCTTGTACGTAACAGCAATCAGACTCCATCCAGAAGTCATCAGCAAGGGCCCCCTCCACTGGTGAACATGAGAGGGCAGAATCTGTCCAATGGCAATAGTCTGTCACAGCAGATGCGGTACCAGGGCATGCAGGGACAGCCTGGTTCCCGTGGAATGTATGGATCAAGCTCTCAGAGCAGTCAGAATAACAACGCTCAAGTTGACACCCAGACCCCTGCACAGAGACAGGCAGCTGCCAAAATGGCACTGCGGAAGCAGTTGGAGAAAACACTTTTACAGATCCCACCACCTAAACCCCCACCCCCAGAGATGAACTTTGTACCCAGCCTGTCGAGCACAGACTTTATATACTTGCTTGGTCTAGAAGAAGCAGTGAACTACATTATTGATGCTAATCTTATATCTAAAGGACAGAAAAACCCTGACGAGAAGATGGTGTGTAATCCTTTCACATGTGTGCAGTGTAATACAGATTTCACTCCCGTGTGGAAGCGAGAAAAAGCCGGTTCTAAGAATGTGATTTGTGAACACTGTGTAACAACCAATCAGAAGAAGGCACTGAAACAAGAACACACAAATCGCCTCAAGAGTGCTTTTGTCAAAGCTCTTCAACAGGAGCAGGAGATCGAGAGAATGCAGGCTCAGGAAAAAACCTCAGGACCTTCCCATGGTTCCTCCTCTCCGGCAAACAATTCCGCCGCCTCCTCCTCCTCAAACAGCGCGATGAACATACCATCGAATTCAGCCTCATTTAAAGCCACCTCTGAAGCCATCAGACAGCACCAGAATTTCTTACAGGCCCATCAAGCTGTCACGGCTCATCAAGCAGCCCTCAGAATGGGACAACCCCTCGGACTTGCCCCATTTGGGGCCCCTGGACCTTTCCCCTATCAGATACCCTTCGGAGGAGCCAAAGCTAGTGATCTGAACTCTCTACAAAGAAAATATTTGTTAGATATGATTCCCCCCAATAGATGGAGCAAGTGAACTGCAAACAGAGTGCAGTTAGAACTAAGATAAATAAGAATTATATTGGATTTTTTTTTGAGTGATCTGTGGTGTAATATTAATAGTAGATAATGATCTCACATGTTATTTAACATGTACATTTTGTCATTGTGGATTATGATCCCAAATGTTGTATGTATGATATTTGTATCAAGAGACAGAAAAAATTTGAGTAAGAGTTATACATTGGAGTTTGATTGCTGAAAATTGATGGTTAATAATAGATTAGTGCTTTTGGGGAGAAGAATTTTTATTGAATTTGACAAACACAATATATTTTTCAATGTTAATTTTGAAATGTGTGAATGTTTCCTTCAAAGTAGTTCTGTATGATAATTTTGTAAACATCACTGCATCGAATGTGTACAAATAGTTTGTTACATGATTAACAGTATCAGTATTGTGTTGAGGTGTACGTAGCGAGTTTTTTTAACAGTGTTTCACTGCCACAAATCGGAGATATTTACTCCATAGCTAGAGACGGTCTAAGTCTCCACATTTGATATATAATAACGTGGAGAAATCTGCTCGGAAGTCTGCACAATAGGGTAAATTTGCTCCACCGAATAATGAAGCAGAAACACTTAACAATGTGGTACATTTATAACTCTGTACAAGGTAGCCAGCTAGTGTGTAAATTCTAGTGCCAATAAATGCTACAAAGTTTTCTTTGCAGTACCAGTGTTTCCTCTGGTAAGGAGACGGTGTGTGTACTGTAATGTGAAAGTTTTTTTTTTTTAATTTGTTTTTTTTTTTTTTCATTTGTTTTGTTTTAGAAAATTAGGTACAAGTGTGATTTAAATAGATGTATAATAAGACAATTACTGTATATGTTCAAGTGTGAAAGGTTATTTCTTTTTTCTCTGTATGAAGCTTTGTGTATATAAGTGACTATACTTAGAACTTGCTGTTGTGTGTACAACTTGTGTTTGGGTGGGAGGGTGTGGCACATTTGTGCAGTGTGTCTTCAGTAACTGGTGTACTGGTCATGGCTAAGAATGGTGAAAATGCCCACACTCTGGGGAGATTATTTATTTATTCTGCAGCATGAAACTTGTGCTCTTGTCATGCCAGTCATATTGAATGGTAGAAGTGTTGCTAGAACTGGGTCGCTTCATGGTTGGGAGCTTTGAGATTACTTAGACAAAGTGCTGAGAGACATGAAAGTGATGGTAGAGGTACAAGTTTGTGCCTTGTGGTATCTACACAGTCCTAGGAGAAAGAAACATTATACATCTGCTTCTGTTTATGAAATTAGAGGCTTTCATTTCATTTGGTCAGACATTAAATTTCTGTTGTCCAAGAAATTTTTGTTTACTCTATGATTTTGATAACAAGGAATGGGACACTTATCAGAACATCAGTGTCACATTGTAGGTTCAAATTAACGGAATTTTTAAAATTATTCGTCTGTGGTTATTTTCATTGCCATCAATCTCATTTGTGAATTTTCACTCTGTTTCTCATGCATATGACCATCAGAAATATGTCGTATGTAACTCTATGATGTGACTTTTCTTATTTTGGAAAACTGTGTTCCAATAAACAATAGTGAAGAATGTTGATCTGTTTGATTCTATTGAAAAGGTGGAGAAGTACACAGGTGACATTGTATATAATAAGTGTGACAAGTGGAACAACTTATATGGCAGTAGTAGAGATAAAAGGGAAATAATGCATATAAAGCTGAACTTTGATATTTCGAATACTGATATCTTGAATACAATGGATATGTCGAAGTGATTTGTAAGTCCCAACCACTTATTTTTTAAGTATTTTTCCCTCGATATCTCGAATACTCAGATATCTCGAAGTTTTTAAACAGTCCCATCTACCGGTAGTTCGAGATAACAAAGTTTGACTGTATATAAATTCATGTCAGCTGTAATAGGGCTCATCTACCCAGATAAAATAAAATGAAGTATTTACATATCATATAGAAAAAATAATAAATCCAGTATCTGTTTAATGATATTTTATTTCAATGTGTATAAAAATTCTTTAGTTCCGGCAAGAACAGAACACAGGTTCATTGCTTAACAAATACATATACCGTACTTGATTACTGTATAATTGGCCAGGGAACCTAATCGACCAATATGTATAGGAATGACCTGATTAACAAGTGGAGAGAGCTAACATTTATGTAAAATATAACAAAAAGAACAAATAACACCAGTTTCTACATAACAAGGATGGAACATGTCTAATAAAGGATTGTTCCTTCTGAAATTATTTCTTTTAAGGTAACTCCAGTGTTTTAGAAATCCGTGTCAAACCACACATTTTTTAATTTTAATAGTTAAAACAACTTATAAACTTACTATAGAGACCAAAATATTTATATCTTTGCACGTTTGTTTTCCTACAGTGAGCTTCAGCTCACAAGGTCCAAAAATTTAACAGCCAAAATTTAACACCATGATGTTATTCTCAAACTCATAATTTATTAAATTATGCACCAAAATACATCATGTTATGTTATAATTTAAGCAAATCAATTTATTATCATTAAATCATAAAGAATTTATTGATTTTCTACAGAAAATATAAAAAATATATTTTTTCTGCCACGACCTTCCCAAAAAATCACAAAATTGCATATTTTTGAAATATTCTAAAAAATTATTCAGTTTACATACATTTTTAAAAGAATATTTATGAAGAGTTACATATTGTGTTAACAAAAAAACATAGTTTATCAAAATTGACCATCTAGTTTTTGCTTGATAGTCTCTTGAACATGTGTACCCCCATATTGAAAATGTAAATTTTACAAGTTGTTTTTTGCAAACTTTGGAAAAAAATGAAATGTACCAAAATGACACAATCTAACAGTCACTTAAATTGATATACTCAATAAAACTGTATTATACATATAAAATTAAGGTCGAGACTGCCAAAAAACTCGTATAGTTGAGTGCAGTATAACCCCAACCCTTTCTGTCAAATACTTTCTATCCCAGTTTTTTAACATACATATCTGTAGATTAAACACCAATCGGTGTTATGTAGTTTTAATTACACAAGTAATAAGAATATTCACAACTCTCTTTTATCATTTTACAGAATAGGCATAAATACATACCAGTACATGGAGTAAGACAAAGACATAACTTTACAGATACTTTCCAGCAAGCTTTTCTTTGAGTAGCATTTTATACATGAAGAAATTGAGCAAACGTTGATTTTGTTCCATTAGAGCACTGTCAATATTAAATGCCAACCTTCGAATATCAATCGAGATGCTTTCTTTCCTCATTATCAGTTTTGACCGCTTTCATTAACTAACTTAACACTCAATATCAATGATAGCACTGTGTGTATTAAACAGAGTTATTTTTGCCCTGTGTAATTTTTGCCCTTCTATACTTGCAAACAAATTTGACCCAGTCCTGAATTCGCCCAGACATACATGTAGTTGTGTTTAAAGAGAGATAATTTGAGCCATTGGAATTTGCCCAGTCTGAACCCGCTGACAACGAGGGCGAAAATATGTACATGTATCATCATAAGTCTTGATCGTCTTGTAGGTATGCTTTGTATACATTGTATGTATTACTATTAAATGACGATGCATACACTTTGTTACACATCAGTTAAGTACTGGTACATTAATCTCATGGAAAGCTTCGTATCAGAAAAAAGGTTTTCTACAATAACAATTTTTTAGATCAAAATAGACACTGGCCAACAAAGGAGATGACTTACTGGGTTTCAAAATTTAACTTATGTCACATAAAACATCTAAATTCTTTCAAACATGTTTTAGAACTATTAGATAGTGAAGTGAAAGTGATACACAAACCCTTCTACAATGCCTGCATGTTGTAAAATTAAAAAGGTTTGTTGTTTTAATATACATTAAACATCAAAATGATAGGACAAGTATCTACACTGGTAAATATTCTGTAAAGAACGCATAGAGCGTAAAATGAATTCCTAACATCCTGAAATTTGTAACCTACAAGGAATTTCTCTTTTCAAACAGAGAATTTTAAAATCAAAAAATGTGTATAATAAAAGTTCAAAACTACTAATAATTCTTTTATCAATAACCACTTATTTGACAACACTCTGTTAAATATGTATTTCATTAAAAGGTTAAATAAATAAATCTTTCTTGCACATGGATAAAATTGTGTTACAAAATACAAGAAGCATTTGGTCTTGACGTACAACTTTTAGAAAGCACCTAAACACGGGGTATAAACATTCTAGCAGTTTTTATGAAAACTTATTGAGTTTTCTCCCATTTAACAATGATTGCTTTATAAAATTCTGCTACACATATAGAGAATAAATACACTTATAAACTTCTGTTCATGGGTCAGCAGACTATCTGACAAAGCCACCTCGTCTTCAGTCGGTTTGATCGATAAACACCTTATCCACTCCATTTAGAAATTGCACAAGTCTGATCACAGTCACAACTAGTTCTCCTCTCCCATTTGCAGGCTAGAGAACCAGTTTTAATGCCACAATCCATAAAAAGAAAATATCCCACAATGTCCAGACTTATTTGAAAAAAATAATGATATGGATTTGATGCTAATGATTGGAACAATTTAATCCACTCCATCGAAGCCTTGGGTATTCTCTATTGCCACAAGGAGTTTTCGTCTAAGTTCATGGTAGTCATTATATGGTGGCAAGTCTAAACGATTAAAACTGAAAGAAAGAAAAATACACATTTTTTGTCAGTAATTCCAATTCACTTCATGTCTATTGTGTACTGGTGACTTTTAAGGTACATGTACCTCACTTCATCAATACTAAACTTTTTTAAGACACTAGGTCACAATATACAGATTTAAATGTTTTAAAATGTTTGTATCAATCTATCATCATAGCTCAGTGGTTAAAGAATTTGGCTTGTGAACGGCTCTATTTAATGTACATGCAAGTGTACTGATTTTTCAAATAAAATGGTAAAAAAGAATTGACTGTGCCTGCACAAAGATATTGCACTGAAATTTAATTTAGAAAAAATCAACACGAAATGACCAGAAAGTCAGATAATAACCAAATTTAAAGAAATCATTGAAACTAAAAACATTTTTAAAAAATTCATTACTTACCAAGTGTGTGCTCTGGGCAGCTGGTCGGTATTGCCCACCTTTTCTATAGTAAACAGCTGAGGTCCGTTGCTTCCGTATAAAGATCGGAATCCGTTCATGGGAACCCGAGACGTTCCCGTCACAAATTGTAGTAAACGAGCTCTCATTTCATTGTTTAGGGAATACACAGCCTACATTAGAAAAAATGTCAAGGATACATTTTAAATTGCTAGATAAACTTCCACTAATTATTGATTTTCACATCTGCATAGCACTGTTATACAAACATGTATGCTAGCAAAACAGAATTCTGGTTGCATAAATATAAGGTTTTTTAAAGACAGAGTTAGATTTGGAGAAAACCTTTATACAGTACCTTCCAAAAGTGGATTATAACTGGATGATTGGGGTTATATTCCCCTTTATAAGCAGAATGTGCCTTCCAGTCATTTACATCAATATCCTGTAGACCACACATCAACAGCTGGGAAAGGAAAACAAGAAATAAACATACAAACAATATGGTAATAGCAATAGCATTAAGAGCAATATTGCAAATAATCTGTTCAATTCTAAAGAACATGTACATGTGTTTTCATCATAGAAAATTAAAACATGATTATAGCAAACAAGTTTGTACTAATCAACTTGTGCTTACTTTGCAATTTTCATCCTTTTATTTTAAGCATATATCATGAACCATCTGATATTATGATTTACGTTTATGACAAATCAAAGTTGAGAAAACAGTTTGCTTTTCGTGTGTTTCACCGAAAATTACTTGTACTCAAATAAAATTTTTTTATTTCAGTTTATTAGTTAAACTAACCTCTAATTCATTTTCGTCAAAGATTTTTATCATTTCCAAAGGCACTAAGCTGGCAAATCCTTTCATAAAAGACTTCATTTGTGCCTCAATTCTGGACATAAATCGCCACTGGATAACTAAACTGCAATTAAAAGAAGATTACACATATATAAACCTTGAGTTGTTTAGGGAACATAAATTAATTGCATTTTCTTTCTTCATTAAAAAGTTTTTGTTTTAATACTTCTTTCTTTTCTCTCTCTCCCTCTCCTTTCTCTCTAAAAGATAATTTGTACCACTTTTAGCTTTAGTGTTTCATATTTTAGGTAGTTAAAAAGTTACCAGTACTTTGCTCTTACTTGATATATTCCTGTTTGTTATCATTGGTCACAATAATATCTGATCCATTTGGTTTAAGATCTCTGGTTGTAATCTGAAAGAAGAAATATAAGACATTTTCATATTGCTTCTCATATCTCTTTTCTTGTCATCTAAAATTATTTTTAATTGAAAACTGCAAAATGAACAATTTGTGGCAAACTAAATGTACTTGTACATACTAATAGTAAGTACAAGTACATTTAGTTTGCCACAGAAATTGTAATATGTATATTTAGTTTGCCCCCCCGCCCCTAATTGTAGTACATGTATGTACATTTAGTTTGCCCCCAAAACTAAAGTATGTACACTGTACATTTAGTTTGCCCCATTTGTCCGTATTGTTATAGATGTTATTTTTCTTCTAACAAAGGCTTTAGACAAAGTTTTTTATGGTACGATAGTTTTGATTTTCTTTTGGATTTAAAAGGGCAAAGTAATAAATTAATGGCCATTCTTCATTAATAAAAAAAAAAAAAAACCTAAAAATCTGTAGGCATATACATGTACCTAGATGTATCTGCTTGGATGGCAATTACAATGTATATACTGTAGAAGCACATATTTTTGTTGGGTCAAAATTTCGTTGTTTTTAAACCAAATACAATTTCGTTGGCATTTAATTTCGTCATATCGTTATCTCTTGTATTCATTAATACTTGGGTTAAAAATTCGTCATGGATTTAAATTCGTTGATTTATATTGCTAACAAAAATAACAAAATTAAATCCTCCACGAATATTTCTGCTTCTATAGTAGATAATTTGTCATACTACTACTCACCTCCCCAAAGTAGTCCTCCTCTACAGAGAACCTCAAATCCAGGTCAACCGGATCATTCTCCATGATCCAGACCAGGGAGTTGTAGTACTCCGAATCCTGTAAAGATAGAATGATAAAGAGCCATAAACATGCACTCAGAGTGGCTCAACATAATACACTGTCTCAAAAATAAAGGGAAACAGTCATCATAGAATTGATATATTGTCATATACATGTAAATAGCGCATGTTTGGGAGGGTAACAGTTGAAATTGACACCCCTCGAAAACCATTGTCAACCACTGCGACACCCCCATAAAATCATTGTCAACCCACGTGAAGCGGTGGTTGACAATGGTTTTTGAGGGGTGTCAATTTCAACTGTTACCTTCACAAACAGGCACTACTGGTATTTATTTCATTATACTGAATGGCTTAATTTTAAAGAAAACTTTACTGCTTTTATTTTTATTATTTATTTGCATTATTTCAAATGCATAACTGACTTCTTTAGGAATGATGCGAATTCTACAACGAACCATACGCACATAATTTACGTCAATGTTACAATGTGTTTGTTACCAGTTGCCAAGTGTGTTGCTAACACTGAGGGTAATCGAGCGGATTATGAACTATGTCTGAACCAATCAGATTTCAGAATTTATCATGACAGTATAACAATCATATATGTGTGTGTATTTTCTGTATTTTATGCATCCTGGATTTTATTGTTTTCAGTGAAGCCTTACCACTGGTTCCATATCTGATAAAGTGATCGGCTTCTCCAACATCATCTTGTAAAATGGACGAATGAAGAAACCTGAAATCGATATAAAAAAAAATTTAAAACCCTAAATACTGATCAACATTTAATGATCTAGAGAATACTTAAAACTGGCTTTCATCGACCATGTAAATGAAACTTCCAAGGAAATATGATTTAACATGTATAAAAATGTAGTGGTACTTTTGAGAGTTAAGTTTGTCTGGCAGAATTCCACTGTATTTCAAATTTTCTCTAATTAAATTTTTAATTCAAATGCCGTGTTAAATACTCCTTCTGTGGAACAAGTTTGTGTCTTACCATCCAATAGCTTTCCGTGAAATACTGCCATACCCGCCACTCGACCAATAAATTCAAAGTACGACAAATGATCATCATTGGCCAAACCAGATAGTGGATTTATCTGAAGGGTGTAGTTATCCCTGAAATCATCAATCAAAAAATAAAATCCACCCTCATAAAAACTTCAGAAAATAAAAGACAGACATATTATGGTATAATGACACTGCAATTCCATGTAACTTTTGAAACTTGTTTAAAAATTTGGTTCAAACATCCTAGCCATCATTCCGAAATGTGTCCGGAATTCTTAATATTTTACCATTATTTATAAAGTAAAACACGCTTATAACGAAGTCCCAGGGACGGGTAATTTTACTTCGTTATATATAAGCGTAATTCGTTATATCCGTCAGGTTTACAACATGTAATAAAGTCACGGGGAATGAAAATCACTTCGCTGTAAGCGTCAATTTTTTATAAGCGTGTTCGCTATAACCGTGTTTTACTGTATAAGAACAATTATTATTTTATACATGTATATTCCTTATTTCTCAATTATAACACTGTATTTATTCATATCATATAACCACAAGATTGCAAAAAAAAATCCTAGCTAGACTCAGAATCAGGTTCAGTATATTTTGAAAGATTTATGAAAGTTTACCTAAGGTTCTCGTTCTATAAATACCGAACTACTGTGTTATTTTCGACCCATGTAATTTTCGCCCTTCTACACTTACAAACAATTTCGCCCTGTCTTGAATTCACCCATACACAGTTGTGTTTAAAAGAGAGATATTAATTTGAAACATTGGAATTTGCCTAGTTTTAAATTAGCCCGCTGACAACAAGGGCGAAAGGGATGAAAATAATACAGGAGTGAATATTTCCCTGTATACAGTAATAAGACTTGAATTTCACCATTTTTATCCCCCATCACAGCACAACACTTACGTGGCAGAATATTCAAAGAGTCCATAGTAAGGGTTAAACATTTCCTTGGATAACAGGAAAAACCACTCCCTGGACACGCCCCCATAATCCAGCCCCACCTCTCCGTCGAACTCGATCCACAACCTACAACATCGCAACGTCACAGTCAAACAGTCCGCCCAGTATAGTGTGAAATCATGAAATGTGTGGTACGTGGCTTTATTTTTGTAAATTTCATGAAATTCTATATGTACAGTGTATATGCTTCTTCCATGAATAAACATTCATAATAAATTATGAGTTTTGGTTTTTATTTTTAATTCATAAAATTAAATCCAAAGAAATTAGGTTCCCTTGAACTTTTTAAAAACAGGCAATTCACAAAAATTGGCCATTCATTCTGAACATAACCACATCATTACATTCTGTAGCCATGAACATTATTAGGTTATTTGAAAAGTTGGCTAAGTGGTCATTGGCATTTGGCAAGTTAAGAAATTTGAAGTAAAAATTTTAAACTTCCTGGTATTTTAAGCATTAGAAATTATATTCACTATTTGTGAGAAGAAAATGTTTGTAAAATGTGATTGCTTGCCCTTCTAAAGCCTCCACTATGCAAATATTTCACACCTTTCAAAGACACATGTATCATTGTTACGATTAAAAGAAATCTTTTTTCTATGATTTTCTACTTATATAATTTTGATCTCCATCTGGAGCAATTATTTCAAAATCTGCAGCTCTGACACGGTTACAGTACCTGGCTTTAAGTACGTCTGTCCTCTTGAGTGACATGATGGCTCTATATGAATCCTCCAAGATACGATCCCTAGACACTTTGATGTCCACCTTATTGGGAATATTATTCTGTAAAAAAAAAAGTACCGGTAGGTAAAATAAAATTATTTTCTGACAGCAAAATAAAAAGCAACAAAACAAAAGAATCTGCAGTCAGTCACAAGTTTTAAACAATGATAATTTTACAATTATCAAAGCTATCCAAAAGTTGATTCTTGCATAATGTCACCCCAGGCATGCATAGGTTTCACAAAAAGAAATCATATTTATCCTTTTTTGGTTATTATATAATAAGTTTAAAACTGCACATACAAGAAAAGAGAATACTTCGTGGATTTTATGTTGTGATTTGAAATGACCACTGACAGAGGCTGAATTCATAACTGAGAGATGTGGAAATAAAATCCAAAAATCAAATAATTACCGTAAACAAAAAGCTTGCTTGTTACTATTGACAAATGCAGTAGTTTAATAAATGTAATATTTGTTTATTTGTTGGAAATGTTTGTGTAATTTCTTCCTCCCATGTAGATTTTGAATTTCAGGTACCGGTAATGTTTAAATCTGAGTCTACATTAAATCTGCAAACAATTTGATTTTTACATTGACTTTTGCTGAAACAACTACTGACAATATATAATTTCAGCTAAATAATTCTTTTTGTACAATTCCATAACAATTGAAATTTAAATGTTGAGGCTATATTCACTTTATAACCTTCAAATTCAGCTATCACTCCCATTTTGGCCAAATTAATTCTTGAGGCTTATAGTGTCTGTATCTGAATACCCAGAATTTTTATGTTTTGTGGATCATGCAGGTACAAAAATATGGAGCGAAAAACAAAAATTCAAAAAAAGAAACAAAGAAAATGCTGAATGCAGATCATATGACTTTGTTGCCACATAAGAGAAAAAAATCCTTTCAATCCTTTGATTAAATATTCTAATGTTCAGTAATAGAAAGGAAATAAAAAAGTTGCACTTTTATACCTTACATTTAATTCTGGTTGTAATGCACTTTCTGGTTGGCTAAAAAATTATTTTATATCATATAAAGAATGTTGCCTACATCATAGTCAGAAGTTACGTTTGAATTTTGTACAATTTGATGTCATTTTAAGGTCAATAGACTGTTTTTATCTTCAATTAAGGTTCTCCGATCCTCAGCTACAAAATATTTTTTTCATCATAAAAATGTTATTTTTCTTTCGAACTTTATAAATGAAATAAAATGAAATTTTTAGATGGTATCCATGCAATTTACAAAGTTTTTGCAAATTTGCCTAAAATATAGATATATGGATATAATGAAATAAATAAACAAGATGAGTTTGTAAAAAAGTACCTGTGCAGAGGTGGCTCGAACTCTTAACCAACATGTAATTGAATAGTAGTTCTCTGTGGATCCACTATGCTAAGCATGTAGTTGAATGACTGAAGGTAATTCTAACATTAGAATACTAATTCAAATTGTCTGTATAAAAGTCAGATCTATGGTACGAATAAAAGAAATCAGGATAATTTAGAGTTATCGAACATTGCTGAGGATCGGAGATCGTTAATAGCCAAAAATTAAATTATAAGCAATGAATTCAATATTTATTGGTTTGGGACAGTTTACGTTCTTTTAAAAGCATTAATACCACAAACCATTTTATATCATATAAAACTAATGAATATTGAATTCATTCCTTAAGAATTATCAAAATATGACAAAGTAAAATCAAGTAAAAAATTCACCAAGAATAACCTTGTACATGAATTTGAATTTATTACATTATCCTTACTGATATGTCAGGCGAAGTTAAAAATATAAAAACATTTTTTAATATGTTTCCTTATTATATTATTTTTAAAACAGATAAGGTTACTATACTGTTCATGTTAGTTTCATATATTGAAAAAAAAGAAGCAAAAACTGGTTGGGTTGTTTTTTGGGGTGTGAAATTTATCATTTAAATTTTTATGGAGTTAATCAAAATTTCTAGCAGCATTAATAATGACTTTGAATTTACTGTTAGTGTAAGATGACAGCAATAAACACGATAAAATCTTTAGACAAAACAATCCAAATTATCAGTGAAGACAATCAACAGGGAATACTTGAAAAAACAAGCATTCTGAGAGCATTGCATATTCAATACATGACCCCTATCAGGACATCCCTATTACATTGTATTCTGAAGAAAAATGTCAACAGTATACATGTAGTGGTAAACGTCCCTAGTGCAAAATAGGTTTAGAGAAAATTCTGACAAAGATATTTCACCACTTTTTTTTTTTATATAAAGTTATTCTGAAAAAAATCATGCTGAAATTCCTTTCACTAAATGAAAAAGGTCTCTGTTTCTGTGGTATGAGATGGATTAAAGACAAATTCAATAAGTTATTCAAAAATAACATGGTTATCTAAGTGTACTGTTTGTGTGTATTGCATGAATGTATTAAATCTGGCCATAGTGCAAAAAATGCATAAAAATCTCATTTTATTCTAAAGAAGAAAAAAAATTTGCATTTGATGTTTTCTGTATAATCAGCATCCCTTGCAATATAATTGTTCTGTTGAACAGAATGATAATCATGATAATAATTTCAATATCAGATTTACATTTGTGATTAGAAATCAGTATCACATCTTAAAAACTTGGGTTTTTTGAAGTACATGATTAGAAAAACAAGTCAATCATTGTTGATAAATCTTAACTCAAACCTGATCTGTACTTTCTTATTATAAAATTACACTGAAGTTTCAATCAATTCTCGAAACCATAATGAAGTCTAGAAAACCCAAGTCACAACAGAATGACTCATAGACGGATCATAGACAGACAATCCTCATACATGACCTGATATTACTGTACAAGACCAAAAGTATCCTCCATTGCAAACAGATATTAAGAAAACCTTAACAAGAAAGATTCATCAATGATCAAATTTTTTCTACGGTACTTAAATGTTTTTATTTTGCTTTCTGTTAATATATCAGACATGTTTAGTTTTGTAATGGCTGCATGTGCAAAAATCAACAGAGCAAAACACTATAACCAGCCATAAGCCATTAGTGGGAAGCCAAATCATTGAACTCACCTGAAATGGAGAAAGCTACAGTACCAATTACAATAGTTTATTTTTTAATGTTAATTATCTAATTCATGCCGATATAAGATACAATAATAGCTGGCTCCTTCAGCAGCTTCTATAACTTATTACATGTACCATGACAGTGAAACTAACTTACCAGTTAATCAACTTTCATGTAAAAATTAAAATATTGAATAAAATGTTGCTCTATCATTCGTATCCTAAATAATCAAAAGTGTAACAGGGCTTACTCTAAACAGTAAATTAATGTATTGTACAGGAATTAGATAGTTCTGGCAAAATACAAAGAAAATATAATTGATGTTTTATTTCCATTAAGTGAAAAACATACGGAAACAAAATACTTGTGCACAGAATTACTTTGCTAAAGACAGATTGCTGATCAAAATTCTAAAGTTTAAAAAATAAAAGAGCAATTATGTTTTGACTGTCAGCACCTTATACAGTCAAACTTTGTTATCTCAAACTAGATGGGACTGTTTAAAAACTTCGAGATATTCGAGTATTTGAGATATCGAGGGTAAAATACCCGGTACTTTAAAAATAAGTGGTTGGGGCTTAAAATTCACTTTGACATATCCATTGTATTTGAGATATCAGTGTTTGAGATATCAAAGTTCAACTGTACATGAGTATATAACAACATTAAAATTTCAAATGTGTTTTTGATTTTTTTTTTTTTTTGATTGTGTTCCTTCTGCATCCGCAAAAAAGCTAAGAATGAAGCAATCTAAAAATTATTACGTTCTTGACACAAAACACTGACAAAAAAAAATGGTTTCAAAATGTAACTTACTGGTTTCCGTAGTTTAGACCTAAAGTAGTCATATTTTCTTTTGTAGTCTCTGGAGTATGGTACAGCCTGCAGGATAAAAATTGAGATATTCAATGCCTGTTGATATCCTAGTGACCAGTACATTATCATTTACATGTACTTGTATATAAAAAAAAAAATCATTTAAGAAACTTGATCTCTGCATGTATGCCATAGTGCACGTGTGTACATGTATATGCTCAAGAATACCGTAATTCACATAATACAAAAAAAAATCCTATTCAGAAATACACTGAACATACAAGTAAAGAAAATAGATACTATATCATCCTTGTTTCTTTGATTTTCAATGAGTAAACTTTTCATTGATGCAGACATTCACATTTACAACTCCGTCCATTCTAGTAATTTTTACAATTTACAATTCCATATTTCTGAATCAAAAAAGACAAAGAAACTGCAAAAACTTTCTAATGTTAGACTTTTGAATTGCAAAATTTAGCTTGAATCAGTATTCTATGTTTCTGTTTTAAAACATTGCATCAGTTTTGTTTAAATCTAAGTAGTAGTATGTAAATACAGATATTTAACATGGACAAAGTCTTTTGTTCTTTAAAAGAACATTTTATACTGAAAATTCTAGAAGAATTTAAGTGGGTTTGAAAATAGAACATTAAGTTCTTAGATCATTATTACTCATGTGACCACTAGTTAACAGCTTGATTGGTTAAGGGAGATAGAACACTCTTGTATAAATGAATTTGTATTGAATGGAAATAGAACAAAATATTACTGTTAATATTTTCTCTATTCATGAATCAATTTAATATATGAATATCATTGGCAGATAGATCTCCTTGAGCTGATTCTTACAATATGCATAACCTATTTATTGTTAATTTGGCACTGAGAACATTATAATTTTCAGGCGACAATATGTTTACTTTCAGTTTACTGATATGTTTACTTTCAGTTTACTTACAGGACCACCAAGTAGTCTTAATCTAGGATCATCCCATTGTGTAGTCTTGTTATCTAAAACAAAGAAGTATCAATGATGACACACCAATAATATCAAACATCAATAAATATCTTAAAGCAATATGGGCTGCAATTTTCATGCTAACATTTTTTTTTACGAAAATGTTATTTTCTACTAAAATGACTAAAAATATCATGGTTTTTAAATTTCTGTTAGCCTTATTTTTGTGGGAAAAGCCGTTTAGAAGACTTTATTGAAGCAAAATTGAATTATTGTTGTCCTTTACTGCTATATATTCCTTAGAAGAAAAATCTTTCTTCTGACAAAAATTAATGATTTTTTCAAATTTTATTTTCCATAAAAGTTAAAGTTAGATGCAGACTTAGCATATTAGAAGGTTTTTGCAGCAAAATAAAATTCTAAAAAATACAGCTCATATTGCTTTAAGTAAACTGTACTTTAATTGTATGGAAATATTATGCTTGGTGCATACAATGATCATTTCTTTTGCAACCCCCCTCCCAATTATCACAGAATAAATGGTTGCACAATTGGCACATACTGTGGTTGATGTAGAAAACTCTTCCATCTACATGTGTCCTTTCTTCCCAGCCAGCCTGAAAGAAAAAGGGAACAAAATTCACATACATGTTAATATTTTACAGTGTCTAAATTCATTAGTATCATCTCATTATCCCCATATTTTGGTAGATAAAATAACCACTCACTGTTTAATACAGCAACTTTTAGTACATGTATAAATGAGTATCCTTGGGCTAAGGATACTCTGTGATAAATTTGACGAAGATCGGCCATTGGGTTCTTAATTATAGCCAACATTTCACAATGTTTGCTCAAATTAGACAAAGGGCCATACTAAGCAGCAACAGTTCTTTGTGCCTTTGGCTCGAAAGAGCTTAAAATTAGTTTCTTGTAAGAATCTGCTGAACGTACATACAGTACATGTTTTCTATAACTCGGTAGGTAAAATATTCACTCACAGGTAAAGGTCCTAGATTTTGAAGGAGGTTCTCATTGGAGGAGCTCCTCCTGACTAGAGTGGGGGTATCCCCGGTTCGTCTGACGCTGGCCCGCTGGTTTTGAGTCTTCCTTGGGTCCTCCTAAACAAACCAATCTAAAGTTGTATCAATAAGTTCGAAAAAAAATTACTACACCATCTTTCAAATCAAACCACAGATGACAGTTGGTCAAATGGATTGATGAACAGTTTGGCAAATGGATAAATGGACAATTGTACAATGAATAGTTTGACAAATGGAGAAATGGACAATTGGACAAATGAATAAATGCCATTAAATGGACAGTAGGACAAAATGGAAAGATGGACCAATGAATAATGGACAGTTGGACAAATGAAAAGATTGACAGTGGGCAAATGGATAGTTGAATAGTGGACAAATGGATAGTTGGAGAGTTGGACAAATGGATAGTTGGACAGTGGACAAATGGATAGTTGAAGAGTTGGACAAATGGATGGATGGACACCTGCAAGCAGTACTCACCCAAGTGGTCATCTTCGTGTTGTGGTCAATATAAAAGACTCTGCCATTAGGGGCCTTGCTCATTGCCCAGCCTGCTGGGAGTGGCTCTTCATCATTAGCAGCACTGGCTCCATCAGCCTGAAACACAGGGACTCTACCATTAGACATTTAATTCTTGGTGTAAATCAGTCTCAAATCAAGTAATCACAATTCTAAAAAATAGTATCTTTTCAATTTTTTTCATTAGAATGGTTCTCTTTTATTCTACATATATTTTGCACTGTGGGATAAGAAGTTCTCTCTTTCTCTTGCCCCAATTCTTATTGAAAATCAGAAACAGGGTGAACCCATTATGAATCTTATTGCCCTAAATAAATTTACAAATCTAACAACAGCAACTACATGTACCTAGCTACACACGGAGCATTAGGAGTCTCTCTATATAAATCAGATTATGAAAATACAGTAAAACACCATTATAATGAACACGCTTATAATGAATTGACGCTTACAGCGAAGTGATTGGGGAACACTAGAACATAAAACGGAAGCAAAATTGGTGTATTTATCTGATTTTCAACTTTGAAAATATTCATAACAAAGAAATAACCTGAGAAACATTGACTTTTCAAAGTGCTTTAATGGTACATGTATAATAGAATAGATTTCCAGTAAGTCAAATTGAGAGCCCTGAATCTTAGCAAACTATGGTTTCTATACTGTGTTTAAGGAAAACCTATGTGTAAACATGGTGCACATATGCTGTATTTCACATTCTTTGGCTCACTAAACAATTATTCTTTCAGCATTGCAAATCATGAAGATTCATGTTTTATTTTCTGACAGCTAGAAGACAAATTCAATTTTCTACAATATCTGTCAAGAACATAATTAAAGATTTTACTTAAAAAGTGATACTTGTAGCATTCTTTCGAAGAAGTACATGTACTAAAAAAAGTCATGTATAGATACCAGCAACAGGAGATAATCCAGATGAGAGGATTGTGGAGATGGTTTTAAAGACTGATTTATATATTATTCAAACAATCTTGTCAGGCTCAAAGATTGAAGTACGAAATGTCATGAAAAATGAAAAAAAAAAAATAGGCGTATCAATAAAATCAAACAAATCTTTCTCTGGTTATAAAAAATACCCTCCCCAGTTATAAACTACTGCAGAGCTACATAAACAAGTATTTCATGTTCATCCTATAAAGGCTCTGTCACACCTCAACATACAATTCTATAAAACATTTGACTTCAATCCACTTGACCCTATTTGCATGCGTTTATCGCCATTCCTGTACTTGTCCGATTTGCTTCCTAAGGGTCGGTTGGACATGAATAACAACTGGACATTTACCAGCAAAAAAAAAACCAGTAAACTGAAATTGCTCTCACAATATAGAACAATTACCGGTAGTCGACTTCTCAAAAAACTCATAATACATCCATTTGATGTTAATTAGCAATAACCTGTAAGATATATGACTTGGGCATTATACTCTAGACTCTACTGTGCATTGTGATTTAATGAACAAGACCAACATTACATGTATTATAAAAGCAATCAAACTTTTTGGCATAATATGAAAACTGCAAAGCATGATTTGAGAGTATTAGGTTTTGATATTAAGGGAACTAAAACTAATGGGGAAACAATTAATGCAAATGCTGGAAATTGTGCAAATCACGGTTCAAACAAATATTTTTGCTTTTGACTAGTCAGCACACATTTCTGGATTAGTTTTAACTGAGCATCTCCATTCATTGCCATACAGGAGACAGTTAAAGCAGCTTTAAACAGGAAATCAAAAATGCAAGATACATTGTATATTCATCTATTAAGAAAATCATGTTTGCACAATATGCTAGTACATAAATGTCTTTTCCTATTCAAATGTGATATAAGAATTGATAATAATTTGAATTGAATCAAAATTATATTGTCACAAGTATTTTCCCTGAAAAACGAAAAGCTATTGTTGTACACGTGATAAAGGGAGACTACAAGCGAAGGCAAACTTACGGTTGGTGTATCTAAAGAGGCGGCACGTACATTTGGCATTCGTCTCTGTAAAATGGTAGGCAGCAGTTGATTTTTTTTTTATCAAATCCTTTATTATTCTTTTTTCATTTTCATTTTTTTCAAGCCAATATATAATGAATATATGGAATTTTACATGTTGCTGAGGGCAGGGATAAGAACAATGTAGAAAAATTGCTACTCTTTTTGACAAGAAGAAATCATCAAGAGGGTTGGGTACCATACTTTGGCTTCATTGTAAGTACGGTAATTATCACTTAATATGTACATGTATGCTAATACTATAAACCAACTTTTATTCTCGACAACTTTAATTAGCAATTTACCAAAGATAAACTGGTTCGTGGCGACCAATTTTTGCTATCAAGATGTAGATTATCTGGAAAATGATATACCCTAGACACTTAGTAGAACTGGTTCATGGCGAGAAATATTCACAATGACAAGGCTCTCTCTCTCAAACCTCATGAAAATTTCTCGCACGCGAATAAATGTTGGTTTACAGTAAACTGTATGGCTGGTTAAAGAAGGTCAAGGTTTGGTAATAAACAAGGTAAATCAATGGATAAGGATTTATGATTATCATAAATATTAGGTTATGAGGTCACGATAAATTGATGTGTTTTACCATTAAAAAAAACTGAGAGAAAACTGAAAAAAGTACTGATACAATACTACATGTAGAAACAATACTTCACGTTGGGAAAACTAAGTAGAGTTTAAGACCACAATCATGTAACTGTGGATAAAAAAATATTCAAGGAAGATATTGCGTAAGTCTACCTCTCTGCTTTCCTCAGGCTCCTCATGACTTCTGACTCCCCCTGCTGAAGTGGGCAGTGCCATTTCACTATGCATGCTGATGGTGTCCTCTACACTGACATGTCGTCGTGAACGGAAGAGTTCAGCCGCCTCGTTCCTCCTCTGCTGTGCCTGCATCTCATCGGATGGGGTTTCTTGACTTTCCCTGTGGTACGATTTTTAAAACAATTATTCAATTCCAAAAACTGAAGTTAACAAGTTCTGTTATTCAAGTTAATCTTTTGAACTAAAAATTCTAAAAATGACCAAACCAAATCCCAAACTTTAAATTTATTTGATTAGTTTGCATCCCAAAATGAGGTGAGTTTGTATTAGCCTACCCAGTTGGTCTTTCAAACTGAGTAGCTCGTGTCACTCTGTTGACATAGTAGATGCGTCCATTGGAATCCTGACGCTCCTCCCAGTCTGGCGGTAGGGTGGTGCTCCCCGTTCTCGCCCCTCTACAAACAATATCTCATACAAGTATGCTCTCAATGAATAAGACATCGATCTAAAGTGACACATACTGTGAACATTCTAAGTTTATATAAACAGATCCTTTTTTTTTGGGGGGGGGGGGCTAAAAGTGAGTTGAGAGTTAATCTGAAACAGTTAATTTCTGTGAGCAAGATATTATTTCTTCTTTTTCCAGAGTTCATTTTGTATCAAAATATGATAAATATGTAAGACCAGTTTTAATTACCAAGGTCACAATTTTCTAACTGATATATTGCAAAAATGTCAGGACCATGATCACCTTCAGAGTGTAAGAAACTCATGTAATTTTTCTTCATGATTTAAGTTTAAAATTTCATAGCTAATAAACAGGAGAGATTAAAAGTTGATTCCCTGAGAGTAATGACAAATAATTCTTAAAAAAAATTATCTACTGCATTATAGTTCTGAGAACTTATACCAAACAAAGATTGCTTTCGTCTTCCAAAAAAACTATCACGAATGATCCAATCATGTGATTGTACCTTGGGGGAGGATCCCACTGGGTTTTGCGGGTGTTATGATTAATGTAGTACTTTTTTCCAGTGGGCTGGTGGGTCCTGACCTCCCAGCCTGGGGGTAGGGGCTCTTCCGACTCCTCATTGGTAGGACCTGATGCTCCTGAGGCCTCATTTGTACAGCTAATTGTCCTCAATGTATCTAATGCATTATCCAAGTCAACCATCTCCCACTGAAACCAAAATCATTGTCAAAAATCAACCAATGCTATATACCTACATTTAACTCTGCTTTACATGACCATGAAGATCTGCATTGTCAGAACCCATGAGTTTTCTGTCTGTTAACCTGCTTTCAATGCAGTGTAACAAACAGAAAACCTTTAGGTTCTGTTGATGAAGGATCTGATAAAATGAAAAAGATGTGAAAGTTTAATTTATTTTTACATTGTTAATAGTTTGGATATCATATCTGTGAAGTTCATACAATTTGTTATGTGAAGTTTGAATAAAACACATCTTATTGTTTAAACATACATTTACCATGAAATTCAAATCACCGAGATCTTTCCTTTAGCAAGAATGAGTAAATAATTGACAACAAAGAGAGCTTAATCCTTTTACAGTTTTCTTCAAAGTATTCTTAAATTTTACTAAAATAAATATCTATAACATTCTTTTCTTTTTAAAATTCTGAACCTAAAAGCAAACTGCAAAAGAAATAGCATAAGTTCCATTAACAACAGACAAAGGTGACTTCTTACAGTGGGATCGGTAGAGTTCTGTGCCCCTGATGTGTCAGCTTCCGCCTCTTGATTTTCTTCATCTTCTCCGGAGGATACATAGCATAGGTACAGCTCTAAGTTACCTTTAACTCTGGATCGAGAGCTACAACAAAAAATAAGCATTGGCATGTTACTTTTGTACACTTTTGAATCTAAGGTACATGTACAAGGGTTGATCAAAAAGTAATGTAAAACTATGCACCGCGTTTTACACTGGCACTGTATTGTATAAACTGATACATCAAAATTTTCCTTATCAAAATTCTAATTTGAAGTTAAATTTTGATTAAATTTCGTTGAACACTTAACAAGATATTGATGTTTATAGCATGATATATACATGACATAGCCGCATCATGAATTTACGTCTTTTTTAAGGTTTGCATTTATGAATAAATTACATGCTTCAAAATTTTAAAAAAGCCCCAAGCAACACAATTTTTTGAAACAGATAAATCATTGACTATTTCTAACTGTTTTTAAAAATTAGGGAACGATACCGTCCATTTCGGATATCTACGCGATACCTTTTGTCTCTAGATCAAGAAATAAAAAGACTGGACATGCTATTAGTGATACGAGGCATTTTTTGCTTCAATGGATAGGTATCACTAGAAAATGTAATGGAATTGATATATCAACCTAAAATTGAGAGCGAGTGAACAGGGTACCCATATCGTGGTTCCAATACAATGTATCGAATAAAAGCATATGTCATGTTAATAAATAAATAAGATAGACAGAAGATATACGCTCTGAAGGAAAGTTAAAACTAGGTTCTTACGTCATGAGCTGTATCATAAAGCTACATTCATGACTTCTTGAAGAGACATTGACAAGCTGATTGCACATTAAATAATTTCCAATATACTACCCCATCAATTACAAAAAGAGTAATTTTAATTTACTTTATGAAAAAAGAAACGAAAAAAATGTAAAATAGAGCATCCTGGCCATTTTTAATAGAGTACTAAATTACGCAATTTTTCCAGAACGCCAAAGATCTAGAAATGAAGTCGCTAGCGTGTGGCGACTATCATTACCTTATGCTCTACAAAATATATTATCTTCAGAAATATTTATCATAATGCATTAGAATTTTCAGATCTGAATTGAAATAGGTAGATATCTCAAAGCACAAGTATTTGTCACTTTACGAGGATTTTTCATGATTTTATCGCATCTGTGTCATTACTTTTGGATCAACCCTCGTACATCTGAAACACAGTTATAATTTAAGCAGTCAATTTTTATCCCAAATAAACAATTAATACTTCTTTCTCCTTTTCTTTTCATTCTTATACGTGTACCAGTAATATCAAATCACATATTTGGCTGTAGCAAATTATTTTAACAGAAGTCTGAGGCAGAATAAATGTGTATAATTCAGGTGTTTACATGAGTAGAGAGAGTATACAAAGGCAAAATTGGTACACAATTAAAGTGTGTACATACACATGACCTACTTACAGGGGTGGTGCAGTACATGTAGTACAGGTAGTACATGTAGTACATGCACTACACCAATACATGTAATAGTAGCACACTGTAGTACTATAACATGTATAACCAAGGAGTGACCTACCTGCGCGGGCGTAGTATGTACGATTTTGGCGGGAGGACATGGCTCTCGCTCTCCGTCTGTATCGTTGTGTGATTCAGCGGAATTTCAACCAGTCCCAGGAAATCATCTCTGGTCTACAAATTAATGAACTTATTTGTAAATGGGGAAAAAAATTAATCAAAGTAATTCAATCATCCTCTGATTCTGAGAGACATAAAATGCAATTCTGAGTACCAGGTATGCTATCTTTTTTTCCATATTGAAACAAAGAAATTTAACCATGATTTTTTTTTTAACCTCAAATACAACTATGAGGCTAACATATTTTTTTTTCTATTTTAAATATGTTTGGAAAAAGAGAGCATAATAATAGTGAAATCTGATGTAGTTTATTGCAATATTATCCCATGATGATACATACATGTATACTTGAAATGTGGTTATTTAAATGTGGAGGAAATTTACACTTGTTAAGCAGAAAGCTTAAAACCGTGTCAAATACCCCCATGCGTATGGTTAAAAAAAAAAAACCTTGCATGTGGTAAATCATGCATCTGCGTATATACTGTATACAGGGAAATATTCGTCCCCGTTTTATTCTTGCCCCTTACGTCGTCGTTGTCTGTGGGCGAATTTTAGACTGGGCGAATTCCAATGTCTCAAATTATCTCTCTTTAAATACAACTGTGTCTGGGCGAATTCAAGACGGGGCCAAATTGTTTGTAAGTACGGAAGGGCAAAAATTACATGGGGCGAAAATAACCCTGTACACAGTAATACTCCCATGAATTGTTTGACTCCTAACCACCAACATAAATAACCACTCGTACAGTATTCTTTTGTTTGCCAAAAATCATACAATTTTTAACACAAACAAAAGTGAAGTAACAATACTTTGAGAATTGTTTGTTTTAAATTTAACAAATGAATACTGTTATATGTGCAAAGATGACTGTGTGATAAACCATAGTGATGGAAACAGGGTACATTATATGGCATCCTTTGAAACAGGGCTAAAAATTAAGAACATCAAATCAGTAAATGTACTCACCACTCGGTTGGAATCGAACACCTCAAACAATAACTTGTTGTCTCGAGGGTTTACCTACAAGTACACAGACATTACCAGGTACTTATTTCAATAGCATATTGGGTTTAATCACATGCCAATTAAAGTCGCTTATTTCTAAATTTATCTCTCTGTTTTATCTAAAAGAACAATGACAATTACAGCTGGTGAAATCAATGAACCTTAAACATATGTTCTTGACAATCCATATTGTTACATTAATATTCATACATATGAAACTCCAACTGAAGCTTTTAAACATACCCTAAAAAAGAACTCTTCATTCCATACAGGATTCAAAGTCTGAAAAAAAAAAAAAATATAAAATAGTATATCATAATTTAAAGAATATAACTGAAATAAATGTTAACAAAACAAAATTTAAATGTAAATGAATGGACAACCTATGATCAAGCAGGGATAGTCCTTAATGTTCCTACCTGTAGGATGTTTTATGAAGTTCAAATCAAGTGTAAACATTAATTCACCATATGCTAGACAATACTGAAGAAAAATAATGTTGATAGCTAGTTGTTGTACCAATAGTAGTTGATAAACTGATGATGATAATGGTGGTGGGGTTGGGAAAAGTGATGATGATGATGATGATGATGATGATGATGATGATGATGATGATGGCAGAGCAGTGGAAGTAAGTTGTAGCAGGAATGAAGATGGCATAGTGTTGGTGATACGGATGGTACCAGTATGATGAAATGAATCATATCTACCTTTTTAATGGTTGATGTAGTAGTGGTGTCCAAGAGTCCATGGTCCCTATCCCCTCGGTACAGGGAAATTCTGACATATGGATCACTGTAATAAATAGATAAATGCTAAAGTTTAAACACACAAGTCACATCAATATACATGTAAATTCTATTTGTAAATGCACATGTACACTAGGCTCCAAACATGCACATTTCAAAAGAAAAGTTTAACAAATTGAAGACTGTTAATTAAAACTTTGGTGAGCTTCTCTTGCAACTGTTTATCAAAGTTTTAATACCTCTGAAATTCTGTCAAAATAACTAATTCAAGCTACATGAAATAGCTATTTCAAGCTACATGAATTTGAAATCCTTGTAGTTTCATAGCAGGATCTATATAGCTAAATTAAATATTGTTCCTGACCTGCATTAGAAGTCAAGGATTTAGACCATGACAGAACTGGAATATCCAAACCCTTTAGTACAAATACCATTGACAATCACTTGGACAGTTAAACTAACTACAATTAACATATGCATACAAACACAAACACATACAGTCTAATCATTGACAAAAATCCTTTTACCACGTTATGGTACATATAATATAAAAAACCATTTGATAGAGAATTCCTAGCCTCAAGAGACCAAAACCAGAGTTTTTTTAAGAACTCCTGCATTTCAGCAAGAGGTCACTATGAATTCTTGTTATGTCCAGATTTTTTAAAATTCCTATGTACTTGGGTACATGTTAATTAAAATACATATAGAGGGGTGATTTTTATTAATGACAGGTGTAATGCGACATTTTGGTTGAATCTGTTGCAAGCTTTGATGATCAAGAGATGGAGAGGATCGCAAAATTTTTTTACCAACAAGTTTCAAGCAAAACTTCCAGCTGATGTGACAGTTTTAAATAAATCTAAGATTGCGGCGATGTGTAAGTTGTGTATTGTTAGATACATTTCAAAGGTATATATTTTTTATTAATATGAGAAAAATATATAGCCTCATGTGCCTGTGCAAGTACAATGTATCATATCATACAACAAAATAGTTTTTTTTTAAATATCAGCTCAACATCACTTCCTTGATAATAAAAAGATAGTTTTGAAAGAGAGGATCTTACAATTGACCTTTTGCTAAGAAGATCTTTGTACACAGGTGTAAATGTAACTTACATATTATTAATCAGAAGATTACTGATGTGTGCTGTTGTCCTTATTTCAATATTGGTTTACAATTACTATGATTAAGGCACAAAGTTCATCTGAAGCATCAATAATATTATCTATTCATTAATCCTAATCTCAATCAATCCACTCCTCAAAGTACACCTCTGATTTTTTTAATGAATTGCACTTCCTTCCTTAGTGAGTCTTGTACAGAAAATTCCTTGGTCACTTACAAAAGTAAAACCCATTATTGCATAATTTATGCTTATCTAGCTGTAAACATTTGCGTAAACAGTAAAAAAAAAATGCCTGTAATGTTAGGATTGTCCAGACCACACACATGCTTGCCAAATTCATCTCACAATAATCTAGATTAAAAATTTCCTTATGTCAGCATATTTGAATTGAATTCCTCTATCTGGAATTGATTTCAGATTTGTTTGGGTAAATTATACCAATAATACCCTGCATCTGTTTACAAAGATTTAATATATCCAACAAACTAATAGTTTAATATTCTTTGTCATAGGTTTTACAGATAATGTAATTGATAGGCATGAATGTTAAATTGAGAGCAGAATCAGAAAACAGTGATTGTGATAGCGAATTTGTCCCAATTAATTGTCTGATTCACAAAATATTCTCTCTGTTCTGTTGCACTACACTGTTACATTTATAATGTCATTTAAGACATTCTGATATCTCTTACAGACACTAAATATTAATAGCAGATTTAACAGACTTTATTGGAGAGATACAAATTAAGGGGAAAATATGCTCAATTGCTTTTCCCTTAGATTTCAATAAGGAGCGTTGAATGCCATGGTATTGTTGACATTGGTAGTTGTACATGTGGATTCAACCAGTCATGTTGCGCTATATTGATGCCATTTTCTGGTTCCATTAAACTGCTCTGAGAAATTTATATCAATCTAAAGATAATCCCTTAAAAACCATCAAAACCCTTCATTCAAAAATAAAGAATTTATAGCTGTATAGAGACTGACAAATTTCTTGGTGTTTCTATCCAAAGTTATACACAATGCTTATAAAAAATCAGTTTTACAATTTTCAAAATACATTAGTACTTGGTGATGAATTGATGAATGAAATTCATCCTTTACACATTCAAACATTTTACTTTCTCTATTAAGTATATCAGTTGCTATTTTAGTACTCTGTGACTCTCCCAGGTTTCCGTTTAATTTACTTTTTAGACAGTTTTTAAAGAAATTACAAAAAAATTGTCCGACAATACAGCTGAAATCAATATATGGAGGTCAATTCCAAGATTTCTTGAATGACATGTTGTCTCTTTTTTCTCAAAATTCACAGGCGCTTTATCTTAAAAACATTTCTTTTTTATCATTAATCAATGTATCAAAATAAAAAGGAGCAGATAACTCTAATCTCCACATTACTGTCTCCTTTTCAGAGAGGGCTAATTATATTCAACTTATCTCATCTTTTTAAATCGAAGTAAAATCTTCCCGTAGTAAAATACTCAAATGACATAAATTTTTCTTTATTTTAAAGCATTATCGCTTATATTTATGTCGAGAAATATCAAGCCTGATAGTAATTACATTGTCAAACACTTTTGATTCAATTGAAACAAAAGCTTTATCGCAGATTTATTCTTTAGCATCGCAAACCAATGTTGTTAGTATTTCAATTGTAATTCATGATTTGACCTTTTATTTTGTTCTATTTTACCGGTACTATAACTTAATTTGAGGGGTTAGAGTTTTTATTTCATTTGAACATCACCTTATAATATTTTTAATCTTTAATACAACATTGATCCTGGATTCTAGTCTATCTTGTATGCCCAATCTTGGCCTTAAAATGCCATACAGGGTATCAGTGTTTCACAAACACATAATAGGGATATATTTATTAATCATCTGGAAATTGGACTTGTTGAGCCAATAGCCCAACTGGCCTACACATTATTTAAACCAGCTATATTTCTTACTAGTTCATGGGATACAATAAAACAATGCTTCATGCACTTTAATACTTTTAAAATTGGAGCAATTCCACCATTAGAAAATGTGGACTGTGTTAAAGGGGACTCAGTAGGGCTGTGTCGATATATCGATATATCGATATGTACCGGTATACGACTGTCCAGCGATATTCGATACACAGTTTCGACGATACGCCAATGTAAAGTCGGGTTTAAAATTTGCACTTTTCAAGGTCGGGATCGAAGTTACTAATTTAGAAATGGATTCCAGTATGATGAGCACGAGTAGAAACTAGTACATGTATATTCTTAAGAACAAGCTGAAAGAAAATCACACAGTCGTTTGTACAAGTAGGATTGTTTATTTCTCCATGGTCAAACTAAAACACTCCTGCTGGGGAAAACACGCCTGCTGGGGAAAATACGCCTGCCGAGAAAATCTGTTTTATACCTGATGGATAATTTTCATTTTTTTCATTGATATTTAACTTGACTTAACTAAACTTATCATACTAGAATATAAAGTTGACTTTATAATAATTAATTAGCCCAAAATTAGGAATAATGTTCAATGTTTGGTAGAGTTAAGTACATGTAAATTTGTAACTTATGTAAAGTATAGAATTCATAGGCCTGCCGAGGAAATCTATATGCCTGCCGTTTATTTGATGAATAAATTTTATTTTTTCTTTGATATTTTATAACTCCATATTCAACGGCATAGAACTCGTCCCAAAATGACAATTAAATGTTAGATAAGGCAACGATTTTAAAATTGATAAAAATTTAATCACGAAAGTGCTGAGCCCTGAAATTGTAAAATTCATGATAATTGTATTTTTGAATAAAAACATGATTTTAAAAGGAATTGTAGCATGAGAGTTTCATTGCTTATAAATACCTATCCATGAATAACTAAGTAACTATCCCCTGATCATTTATATCCTTTTTTTCATTAAACGGTATGACAATGATCAAGTCATATATAGTATCATTCTTTCATATAAATTAGTACTTATGTCCCTGGTATTATATGGAAATATGATAAGTTACCTAACTGATTCTTTTTCTGTTACTCTCTTTGACTAAAACGAGACAGACTTAGTACTTGTTTTGTTATTCTATATTAAAAATATATTAAAACCACTGTAATTTTGGTTTAATATTATACTGTAGTACTTTATTCTTAATAATGCTCAACTAAATTGTAAACCCAATATATCGGATATCGCATCTGAAAATATTGTATCATATCGTATCGGAAAATCTTTACCAATACACAGCCCTAGGACTCAGAGACATTAAGTCCCCTTTTACATGTAACATCCTTAAAATCTGAGGAAATTCGAACTTAGCTCGATATATTTCCCCCTTATACTTTAGACATCCTACCTTGCACCAAAAATGTCCTTCTTTGCTAAATTTACCCCGTTAAGGACCTTCACTCTCAACAAACGAGTCGTACCCGGGGGCTCTCCCTGGAATAAATAGAACATGTATGATATGAGGATGAGCAAAGTTAATAAACTCATATCATAAAATTTTAGAATCAACCAAGCAAATATGATATATTTAAAGAAAAATATATTATATACCTGAATATATCTCAATCCATAAGTCCTCTGAACCGACATGTTTAGCTATTAAAGAAATTTATTTTGTTTGTTGACAGATACTGGCCCATGACCTATATTCCATTCTTGCCCAATACCCGGATGTGGAAATACTGAATGACGAGCCCGCTTAAAATTTTCCATTCCCGCGTCGCGCACTTCGATTTGTCACCGATGCGTCTATTCTTTAGTATCTTAACATGCTTAATAACCAAAGTTCTCTATTTCGTTCTTGAGGCACGTAGCCTAGCATTTTTCGCAACAAACATTTTTTTAATGTAGACAATTTTGAAGACCCCCCACCCCTTACACTTTTATGTTATGTAAGCATTAAAAAAAATCTAGGGAAATATAAAAAAAAATAAAAATGTTTTAATTTTTTTGTGTACTTCGCATTCCTCCCTTCCCCCTCCACGAATTAGAGTGACAGTTTGATAAGCCCACCCCTTTCCCACTTTCATAAACGCTGCTACGTGCCCGTCTCAATATTCTGACCGATTAAATTTGTTTGAGATTTAGACTTTTTATTCTATAAAATCAAATAAGCATAAATCTTACCATTTTACAGTGTCCGTTATTTATCACTGGGTATATTTTTTGATAAGATCAACTGATCTGGGGATCTGTGGTCTCAACGTGTTTGAAAGAAGGGAGAGGGGTGCAGACTTACTCGAAATCTTGACACGCAAAAAATTCGCAATATTTTTTCAAAATCCTTTTCAATGGGGCGGGTCAAGTACGAATAACGGAAATATTTAGCCATACACGGTAAATAGATGGGTTCTTATGGAATTCATTTCTATAATTTAGCAAATTCACCGCTCCAAATCAATTATCTTTGTAAAAAGCAAGCATATTGTACAATGAGTGCATGCGCGGATCCAGAAAATGTTTCCAAGAGGGGATCCGACGGTTATTTAAGTTTGCCAGGGTTGAGGCATATTTTTGGTAATTGAAAGAAATTTGAATTTAATTTGCATGGGATGAGGGGATCTGGACCCTCCTTTAGATCCGCGCATAGGGTGCGGATCAAATGGCTCAATCGATTGTGGCATAACTGTATTCTACCAGTTTCCCGAAGTCTGAATTGTTTACCAAATTGACAATCTGATTAAAATCAGCTGTTCTCATTCGCTACCGCGCTCTTAATTTTTTTTTTTTAAATATTTATATAGGAGTTTTTAAAATATCATAATTTTTTTAAAAATATAAATTAGCCATTCCACGCCAAGTTAGTCAGTGTACGACTGTGTACCAGGTTTTATACTTTCAACACAGTATCATCCGTTGTACTTTATAATTTGATATCATACTCCAGCTTTATTGTTTAAAATTATATTTTCCAAAGCAACAGTTTCAGCAAGAACTAATTTGTGTTCCGTCAGATTAACCAATTCAAAATTTTGAAGACAAAACACTAAACAGTTCAAGGTAAAACTGTGCTGCAATAGACAACTAATACACAATTTCAACTTTTGAAATTTTTTATATGACTTTTTTGTTCGTTTTACACATTTACAAAACATTATATACACACTCATTGAGTGAAATGAAAAAATCTGTTAACAGACATGAAATAACAATGAACATGAGTTAAATGAAATATGAATACTTTCGCACATCTCTCACATGATGAACTCTCGCACAATGAACATGATTTGCTGCCATCTGAAGTCCAATGAATATGAAATAGTTGACACATCAACTGCTGTCTACTTGCACATTACAGTATGTCTCTGTACATATGTACAATAATAAATAGTTCACTCAGATCCACGAGTTTACTTCTTGGCTGCTGCCTTCTTGGGTTTTGCTGCCTTTTTTGCCTTGGGTTTAGCTGCCTTCTTTGCCTTTGCTGGGGACTTTGCGACCTTCTTGGGCTTCTTCTCACCTGCAGCCTTGGGCTTCTTGGGAGATTTTGCTTTCTTTGCTTTAGGCTTGGCTGCTTTCTTCTCTCCAGCGGGTTTCTTGGTCACGGCCTTCTTGGGTTTCTTGACTGCTGCAGCTTTCTTGGGCTTGGCGGCCTTCTTTGCCTTGGGTTTCTTGACGGCGCTCTCTCCGAGTTTGAATGATCCTGAGGCTCCGGTTCCCTTTGACTGTTTGAGTGTCCCATTCTTCACTCCAGCCTTCAATGCCATTCTCAGGTGGCGACTGGCAGCCTCGGCATCAACTTTGTTGTTAGCGATGATGTACTTCAGGATGGCCTGTCTGGAGGATCCTCCCTTCTCTTTCAGGGCTGTTAGAGCTGCCTTAATCATGTCGGAGTATTTAGGATGAGAAGCAGGCTTCTTTGGTTTGGCAGCCTTCTTTACCTTTGCTGGCTTAGGTGTAGCTACTACTGCGTCAGACATCTTTTTATTCAGGCGAGTAACGAGCTGTACGTCTTCTCTGATCGAAGAAAATTAGTCGAGTGACGCCGATCAACAGAGCGCGCTTTATATAGAACGAGCGCGGACGTCTGAGAAAGCACCCAACAGTGCGAGCTTCAATTTGACAAAATGTCGTCTGTGTTTCTGTATTTGTGTTTCTTGCCTCAGAAGATCGACGATTTAACCTATTATTCACAGAACAATGCAAATTTTATGGCTTGATATCGAAAGTTAGATGTTTTGCCCACAATTTGAAAGCATAATTATTTTATGTTACCCACGAAATAAATAGAAAATCGAAGCGAAACGAGAATATTTTGATCGTCGGTACCACTTAGTCCGAGTTTGAACTTAAATGTTTCAATATTTTGACTGAATCAAATTGTTTTCTTTATCAAAATCAAATTTTCCATCATCGATCTACTATTTTACGAAATATCACCGCTTTCTGAGTGGAATTGATGTGGATAAGCGAATGTTGAAAACACCTTAGAAAACACAAAAACTGGGGCTCCGCCATTTTTTCTCATTAATGTTGTGTTTGTTTGTGAAAATATTTTGCACTTTTCAGGCTTTGTTTCTATTTTTTTGTGAAAACAAACAATGCAAATTAAGTCTTTGGGTAATTTTACACATAAACCACACACTTGTTGTGATTGAACACACGTTTAATAACATTTATTAGGACTTTTGCATGCCTAGTGTTTTGAACTCTTCGTCAATGGCGTTGTTAGGATGCCACGAATACAGCTGGATATTTTTTCATGATTTACACTATTTAAGTACTTATTTATACCTTAAATTGACCAGCCTTGTACTTTTGAATCATTTCTGTTAGTTTTAGGTTATTTGTTCGCAGAATTTGACGAAAAATTTTCATATTCACCAAATATGGAGCCAAGCTTTTATTCAGTAATATGTGTACTGGGGATATTTCAATTTTTACTGGGTATAATTTTTTTTTCCAGCAATGCTCATTTGATGTTTTTTCTAAAAATCAATTTTCTACTTTTATTTGTGTGTTTTCATATACCATATTTCTTCAATTTTAATGTAAAGTTGTTATATATACACATGCCATAGTATAAATGAAATTCAAATTCGTTTTGTAGAACTCGCTCATGTTCATATGAACATTTTAAGATTGAATTGATAAGAAAAAAAAATGTAGAAAATATTTCTTCAGTATATTTATGAAAGAAACATAAAATTGATACACTTTTTAAAACTACGGGGCAGTACAACTGTTAATTTCTCTCATATGCAAATTGTATTGTAAGCTGCATATAATTAAAGTGCATTCTGTCCTATTTTAGTGAATCAATCCGTTTGATTTTTTTAAATATTAAAACTTATAATTTTATATCATCAGCATAATATGATTTTAAATGATAATTCAATATATTTTTCTTCGCCACTTCATCGGTTAAGTAATTGCTGCATGGGTTTTTTTCCCAACAAAGTAAAATTTACAATGATTGAGTTATTGTATACATACAAGTGTATATTATATCAGGTATAGGCGTCCTTTATTTCTGGTAAAGTTCAAATTTAAACATCATTTTCATTTTCCACCAATTTACAACTTTATAGATTTATTATACAGCCCAAAAATTACATTTATGCTATTGTATTTTGACGAGATTGAGAATATGTGTGTGGGTTGGGGGGGGGGGGTATGGACAGACACACGCTTGACGTAAACATTTATCCTCAAATATTTGCACTATAGTATTATATAAATGGAAATTATTTACATTTAAAAGAAATATTTTTTATTCACGTCAAGTATAGCTACAGACCTGTAGCTACGTCAAATAGTTCATCTCCGGAATTTATCTGGGTACGTACACGTATTTTGTTCGAAATAGGAAATAAAATTGCACGTACATACAAACAAAACCATTCATTCATAGATAAGTGTACAACTTTGCCTATAGCTCCATGGATATTGTGCATTCAACAACAACAAAGAATATAATGAATGAATTTCCTTTATAAATTGAATAAACTACTTGTATACTACACCATCATGTGAAAAATGTTACAGAGTCCTAAAAGCCTTCATCGCTCTCATAGCGTATGATATACATGAAAATCAAAAGACATGGGACTTGTATTTACACATTCATTGTTACAAACACATATGACAGACAACTGTAATATCGATAAATATTACAATTAAATCGATGTTGAAAATAAATCTAATGACTTTCAAAGCGACATGAATTTGTGTTTATTTTTGTGCACAAAATCCAAAGTCTTTTACGGATAGTACATCAACAAAGTAGAATGTCTACGTATACATTGTAAATATACACTTTTATAATGAAAATGTTTTCAAAATACACGTCTTTGTCATGATTAACTTTTTATTATGCATATGCGAATATGCATATATGAATTTAATGAATTTAATTACTGCCGAGTAGACATGGTAAATATATGTTTAATTAAAGCAATGTATGAATCATTATGTTTAATATTTACATGAGTATGCATGTTCTTCGGTATACATATACCTCGCGGACATTCGCTCTAAAACTTGTACGTAATAGGGGGAAAATGCCCAGGATTACCATAAAGTTACATGTTCTTATCACATAAATTAGTAATACCTACGAGAGTTGTAACATTGCGTTTGAATTTTAAATTTTTATTACAATGGCATTGCGGTTTTTTTTATACATTGAAGAAACTTACGTATGGTATATTGAGTGAATGAAATGAATGTAAATGTAGGGGGGTTGTGACACATAATTTCTGAATTGAAATGTTTGCCAATTAAACCTATTTATGTATCCCTTTAATAATCAATTCACAAAAATACGAACTCATGAATTTATTTACATTCTGATTGAATTATGTTAAACTGAAAAAAATATTGGGGGGGGGGGGGTGTTTCCTTCATGCAAGATTTGCAAATTAAGGTCAAGGTGACAGGGCAAACTAACACCATTTTCAATGGATTATACAGAAATATGAAGAGCAAAGCAAAAAACCCATATATAATGTATAATTATATATAAATTACATACGTGGTGTAAATAGCAATAGATACTATAAAGTCGGATGCGAGAATTCAAGACTTCTTGACAGGTTTTATATTTAGAAGAACATCGATTTTTAACGGCACAATACATTGCACGTCTATTTAAAGTTCATTAAAATAGACTAGTGCACATGTTTTTGTTTTGTATTTTTAAAAAATGTTTTTATGTTAGTTCTATAATAGCATAAAAGCTTCGTTTAAATCAATCTAATTAAAATCCTTTCATCTACGATACGCTATACATCGTAGAGGAGCGGATATATACGATTCTAATTTTAATTAGATTGCTTTTTAATTATATTTTTCTGAAAGGTACTTGTGACATCATTACGAACACACTTGAATCTAGTGGGGTTTTTAAACTCTCATTTTGTTATGAATATTGTGTTTTTTATAAAGCAATATATTTGCAAACAGGCACGTAACAGCATAATTGCCCCACACCATCCCCCTTTTGGAATCCTACGCTTTTCAAATAAAATTTAGTTGTCACCATCCACTATTTTTTCAGACAACGCAAAAACAATATTGGAAAGGTATACATGTATATGCCGACTAATTTTTTGTTCCATCCCATTAGACTTCTACGATACTTGTATACATAGCGTATATTAGAGGCTCGGATATATGTACAAGTGTAGCGTATTGTAGAGAAGCGGATAGTCAAATTTCAATTAGATTGGTTTGTGGCAACGCACCTTGACAAAATCACTCACTTTGAAAATATTATTAAAAAGTGCGTTAAATTTGGGACTAAATCAACGCACTTTCAAAAATATTGTCAAACCGCGTTGATTTTGGGACCAAGTTTAAGCACTATGAAAAAAATGTCAAAGTGCGTTACGAAGGTACATCAACATTTCAAAACATTATTTTGATACATTATCAAACAAAGATGCAATTACTTTTTGTAGATTCCGAACATGTAATCACCATCTACCTATTGAAAGTGGACGTTGGGCAAATATCCCTAGACATGAAAGATTCTGTGCTCATTGCAATAAGTGCGAAATAGGAGATGAATTCCATTACATACTTAGCTGTAACTCGTTGCAGCAAGAACGCAGTCAATGTTTATCAAATATCAAAATAAAAAATGCTACTAGTTTTAAATTTATAATGTCTAGTACAAAACACTGTTCTTTGAGGAAATTATGTGCTTTTATTAGAAAAATAAATAAAAAATGCTCCCCAGGTTAGAACCCCCATACTTCACATTTGTATTGACGAGTCAGCGTGGATCTTGTACATGTTTTATTTTTTATTTTCTCTCTCTCTCTCTCTCTCTCTCTCTCTCTCTCTCTCTCTCGCTTACGCATGCGTTGTTAATTAGTAAGAAATACCACATATTGTATTATTATTATCTCTGTGTACCATTGTACAATGGTGTTGAGATTGAAATAAATGAATGAATGGGAGGTGACCCAAAAAATGGCTATAATCGAGACATTAAACGCACTTTGAAAAATATGTTTAAATCATTAATTTTGTAATTGAATTCTTATTTATTGATAGAATGATTACTTAGTAACACTAGTGAATCTAATTTACCGCCTTTGAGAACGGGGATTGGGGTGGGGGTTAACCAAAGATAATAAATTACAGGAAGAAGGTCTCCTACCCCTCATCTTTCCTTTTAAAAACATATTCAGCAACGAGCTGGCCAAACAATAATTTTTCCAATGGTATGTTAAAGAATGAATCTGTCAGTGTTTTAACTAACATAAACCATCTTTTCAAATTCTAATCAAATAAATCACTTCATTATAAAAAAAAAGTTAAAAGGACAAACATTAAATTATTATAAACTAAAAAATAAGCATTAGGGTGTTTTTTCCTCGCGCTGATGTTCTAAAAGATCATAATATTGTTTTTGATAAATATATCTAACGTACTCTTTTTCACATTTCGTTTTCGTTTCTGACATAGCCCAATGTACCAGTTAAGAAGTAAAGCCGCATACGCAAAAAAAAAAAAAAAAAAAAAAAAAAAATGAAAAGGCAGTTACTAAGCGATGCAGTAATGTCATAACATAACATGGGATAATTCGAATCTCCCGAATTGTTTTTATGTGTAAATTGTCAAACTACGTACTAAGTTTATGAAAAAAGAAAAAAAAAGCTAATCGAGCAACTCGTTCTTCTATAAATATATCCCATTGAGCTACACAAGGTTAAAACAATCATCTTTTATTTAAAAAAATTAAACCTTAAATTGAACAATTTTTTTCAACGCACTTTAAAATAATTATTTTTTTCAAAGTGCGTTGTCTTGGTCTCAAAATTAACGCACTTTTTTCACTCCCAAGGATTAGGAATTTGAAGAATTTGCTAAGTTATTGATTTACGATTTCCTATAGTTTTTTGTGTTAAGATTTTCTGGTAAAAAAAATGATAAGGCGCTATACATGCAATAATACAATAAAACACACAGCACGAGCCTTAACTACAAAACAATTGGATACAATTAGCTCAAATATTGATGAATTTTATTAGATTGCGAAATTCATCCTCGATTTCTTGTAGACTGTTATTTAAATGTCCGTTTTCGATTGGTTCATTGTGATTGTAAATTCAAAATGTACAAGTATTGATAACACTCTTTCTTGATGTAACATTAATTAAAGAAGTTTAACCTTGCTAAATACGGTCATAAAAAGACGTTGTTTATAACCTCTATTTTTAACTACACAATAAAGCAAACAGAGTTACATATGCGCGTATCTAGAGGTGTAACTGTTACGGTGAATTATATCCATTGGACGGCCCCACAATCATGAATTTAAGATACTTTATTGGCCTAGCGGTGAACTTCTAAAGACCTTTGTCAGTAAATTGAAAAAGGGGATGCAGAGAGGAAGCGACACCCTTACCCTCAATTTATGACCAAGACTTAGTAGCACTGAGGAATGCTGGCTGTGATGACAGCGTGGAAGTCATTATAAGACGGATCCTTACATTTCAGTCATGCAAGTATGTGCAGTACTGGAGCCAAGGGAAGATGGTCGCAAAACTACCCATACCACTAGAGGAAATCAACCTCCAATATCCATGGTCGAAAAATTCTTTATATAAATAATTATACCCCCTTTATATAAAATACGTGTATCGATATATAGAGGGGATCGAATTTTTCGATGTCTGGTTTTATTGAGCGACTGATTGATAAAAATTCAGGTGCACGTAGTCTAAGACAGATAAAAAGTCAGATGGAGTAAAATGGTGTCTGGCAAGTGGCAAGTCAGATGGGTAACTAGGTTAGAAAGGTTGATGTATTAATTTTTTCCCGAACTTTGGCTACGGTTTATTTTTGATTAATTTTAAAATTAATCTGGATTTTTAAGTTGAAAGTGTTAAACTTATACTTATAAAAGGATTAGTGCATCCTACATAATTTAGTCCAAACTGTCAAGAAAGAAGAAAAATGCATTGAAATTTGCAACAGAATCGTATCTATGGTTAATGCCATTATTCTTAAACATTAGATTTGTGAAATCCAAATACATGTAGGTACCAAGTTGCAGTCTTTGTAATGTTATATTGTAAACAGCAAACCATTTTAAAGGAAATATCAATGAACTACATGTCTGAAAAATCATAAGATGTAAATGCAGCAAAGAAGTCAGATGTGAAATCACAAATGAAGTCATATTATACAAATCAGATCTGTAAATAGGTGTCATGTTGTAAATTTTGAATTTACCGGGTGGCAGTATATACAAAATTTACATGACAAAAAAAATTGTCATGTTGTAAATCTTGTATTTACTGCCACCCGGTAAATTCAAAACTTACAACATGACATAGGCCTTAAAAGATTCCTTTTCTAGAGACGCATTGAACTGGAACTTAATCATTGTGTTGTCCACTAATGACAATCTTCAGAGACTTTGTGTATACCCGACTGATTGTGTTTAGTGAATTAAAGAGCCTTCTATTCCCTGCATTCTACATTTATACTCACCAAACTATACACATTACACACAGATGGAACAGTTATCCCTCTTGTAATTGCCTTGTTCTCCGACAAGACTTAGCAACTTTACCGCCACCTGTTTTCTCTTTTGAGGACCACAAATAACGCGACAGACACATGCTGTACTCACACCTGAAAGGTGGTTGATTAACTTTGAAGCGGCGGCCAGAAATGCTGTAAAAAAGAACTTTCCTAATACTACGATTCGAGGATCTATATACAATGTACATGCTTTTCCCAATTCACTTTGTTTATTTGGAGGAAAGTCCTAAACTGGAGTTTGACCACTGAATTTAGAGACAATAAGTACTTCCATGGAGTTGTAAGGAGAGTTGTGTTCGATTTTTTTTTTCACAAAGTGAAAAAACTTTTTGACTCTAAGGGTTATTTTTAAAAAATCGTATTTTCAAGTGACATATAAAAAGCTTAAAAAGAAGAATAAGTAACATTATCAACAAGGAAACCGCTAAGCGGAGCTTCCCCTCGCGTCATAAAATACAGTGGACAGTGGCGTAGCTAGGATTTTATTTAGTGTATTCAAAATCGGCAGAGGGCGCAGGGGGTGCAGGGGGTGCAGGGGGAAGCCCCCGGAAGCTCCTGAATTTTAGGTTTTAGCTTTTGGATTTTCGGGTTTTTTGATGATGAGATATTTTCTCAAAATGTTACAATTTTACATACTGTATATATGTGTAAGGGAAATTTTTAATTTTAACAGAATGTGTACCTATATGAAACACGGATGCCCCAGCGGAAACCAACTGCATTATGACTTTTGATATAAGGCATTTTGACACAGCTCTATTTTTTCAAAAACAAAACATACGAACCTTAGATGACAAACTTTTGATCAAGTTTATTATTGTGACTTTGTTCAAATTTGAATCGTCCGCCGACTATAAATTAAGTAGGTTTAACCACCCAAAAATGACTATTATCAAAATATATTATCGCTGGTGTATTGAAACACGCTTTTAGACCAACAATGCCAGCAATTTTACTACAATTGCCTTTTTAGTTGCTTTCATGAGTATTGACACCCCCCCCCCCCCCTCTGAACTTAAATCCGCCTCTGGAAACCCACGTGTGCATATACTATAATTCAACAATATTTTAATCAAAATAAAATGCATATGTGCTTGCCTTTGAAGAAATATTGTTCCACTTTGAAAGCATGCCATTTTTCCTGGCATGAAAAATATCAAAATCGTTAAAAAGGCCAGGAAAACGTCAGATATTTCGGACATTTTACATGCCATTTTTCCTGGCATGAAAAATATCAAAATCGTTAAAAAGGCCAGGAAAACGTCAGATATTTCGGACTAGGTGGAGGAAAATGTATTTAAATTCTCTTCTAAATTTTTGGAGCAGTTCCATTCTTAGTATTTTGGAAAATAATGCCCGAAATTTGGCTGCTTGTTTCAATGAAAATATTAATGGGGTGAATTTAATTTCCTGTCCGCTTCAATTTTTAAAAACTTTTTTAATTCTTTTAACTCTCCATTACTATGAAACGTTTGTTTATTTTCTTATGTTTAATTGTAACAAATAATTTAATCTTCCAACTTATATCTGAAAACAGATTATGAAAGCTTATCTTTGTTCACCACTTGCATCCCATACCCACATAGCCAACACAGATCTATACCTGTATTTTACTTTATTTTTTAAAAATGTTGGCAAAGTGGGAAAGTACCTCCGAATCCCCCTCCCGCCCCTTGAAAATTGAAATTCATATAGTGAAGTTAAATGAATAGGCATCGGACCACTGGCAAACCGTGTAACACTTTTGGATCCGCACGTGAGTTAAAATACATCATACACGTGTAGTTGTCTATATTAAAGACAAGATTATTGTGTCTAAGATAATCATTTTTAAATATTTTTTTTTCATTGAATATTGATTAATCATTTATTGATGAACATACATTATATATTTCGCTACATATGCAAATGATATTTCATGCATTGTAAAATAATAAACCGGTATTCACTCAAAATGAAATTCAGAAGTTTTACCCTCTAAACATCTGCCACACGTGCTATGCTTATTATTATTGAGCGTGATAAAATTTCTTTCTTGTTTCGTAATTTGTAATCAAATTTCAAGTTTATAAATAAACTATATGCATTGGTTGAAAATACTTTTGTCAACTTTGGAACTATAATCTTTTTAATATCTACAAACTTGTTTCATATTTATCATATGAAAATTGCCTTTTTCAACACTATCAATTATAAAAAAAAATATATTAACTGAATAGATATAATAACCGAAAAGAATAATAAATCATGTTTTCATATCAAAAATATTTACATAGAAAGGCAGATAACTCCAGCTGTCATACTAAAATTCCGTCGTTTTGTTGAATTGAAAATAGTGTATCGAACTTTAAATATTTGATATTACGATACACTAAATATTTTGTTAATTACTTTCTCATTCTAACATCAAATAATTTACTGCATTTGAATATACACGTATTTTAGGGATAGTTCATGTGTCCGTCTGATGCTACTTGTCCGGGACATATTTCTTTCCCCTAGGCCGAATTTTTCGCTGTACAAGTATTTGGGTCTTTTTGAAGACAAGGGGAACATAAAATCTGATCTTTTTTTATATTGCCGAACTCGCGTTCTATGACATTTCCGCCATGTTTCTCTACTCTCCGCGGCCGAAAGTTTTTGGCTTTTCGGGGCTTAGACATTTTACAAATTAAAAGACGGGGAATCAATGAATATGTTTATCAACTTTATCACAGGGACACTCAACTTTTGCAATGACATTTTTTTTTTTTTTTGCGCTACATTTTGTTGTGGCGTTCACTTGGGATTAAAGTATTATTGCTTTATATTTACATTTTCAGTCTCTTTGCCTGTGATAACACTACGTATCGATTTTGTACTATACAGTCCAATAAATTCAAATGACGTATTGTTGGGGCGCAAGCGGGGTTTGCATACTTAATATTCTAATTTCAATCGTACAACTGCTGAAAATTATATAATTTCGGTCGGAGCGTAATCAAATCTATTATAAAGCCCTTCGGGCTTTATTGGATTTGATTACGCTCCGACCAAAATTATCACCTCATAATACCCAAAGAATGATTCTATATTCTTTAAATATTTCTGTTTGAAACGCCCCTGCTATCTAACACAGCCCAAAATTAAAAGTCTGCAGGGATTTTGCACTGCAATCGACATAAAAAGTACCCGGATAATTAGGGACCAGGCAAAATGTATCACTAACATGGGACCGATTCAAAACAAATTCTTATAAAAACGATTTGTTTTATAGCATGAAAGTGAAGAATATGATGTGAAATGATAATCATTATCCCTTCACATTAAGGAGGCTGGGTGGTCAACAAATTAACCATCAGATCTACCTAAAATTTTCAGACATGTTTTGTTTAGCTATAAATAATAATTTAGTGAGGAAAAAATCCATGCATTTTACATTTTAAAAGAGGTATAGCGCACTTAACGTAGCTCGCGGGTTTGCTGACGTCACAATAGAATTCGACGTTAAAAGAGCACCATACAAAGAACAGCTAGGGCATGAAGATAACATTAGCAGTAACGTTATAAAGGCCTAGTATATCAAAATAAAATAATAGTTGTTATATTTACATTTAATTCCCAATTACTAGAGTTATTGTTTTATGGAGATCAATAAAAATTTAATATCACTTCTATGAACAATGAAAAAAAGTAGTTCTATTTTATGTGTTATCATTCAACGGCAGCTTTAAAATCTAAATAAAACCAACAAATTAGAATTTGCTAAATGCATGGATTACTTTGATTTTTTTTTTTTTTTTTTGTCGAACAATGCCCGTCCTTTTTTTCGGCACACAGATGCACGAAACTGATAACGTCGCGCTAACATGGTGTAACGTCGCGATGAAAATATAACGTTACGTGAAAATTTCAAACCTTTAAAGTTTTTTTGCGAAAAATTGACTGAGAACACATATTGATTTTTCTGTATCGATTAGTTCTAAATCATCTTCGCAATCATTGTGCTGAGTAAAATAAAATTCGTCTGATTTGTTTAAAAGTTTTGAGTATGGTTTTGGAATGCGGTTACCGGCAAAAATGTATATATTGCAGTATATTTAATTGAAATGACGTTCATTGTGTTTACCAACATTGTTGTGTTTAAGATAAGATAACATAATAATTAGGCTGACGAATTCAATAAAAATTTCAGGAATAAACCTTTGAAACCAACTGATTCAACAGACATATTTTTAGGGTAGGTTGTCTCACAAGCAGTAAACCCGCGAGCTACCTTAATATACGATTTGGCCTAAAATATAGCACTTTTACAAACATCAGACATTTTCAATATTACACAATATTTAGTTTAAATATATTCAAAGAAACGCAAATAACACAATTACCATGCTGGAAGAGTCTTAATCATTTTTCACGACATCATTAAAATATTTCGGTTTTGTTAGGGATATACAGGAAAGAAGTTAGTATACGATATGTTTGACTATTTGAACCACTTTAAACCAAAGAAATCCGATTAAAATTATCTTCTACAGGTATTGTAGTGCACGTTTACATTGAATTAGTTTTGGTTTAACGTGGTCTTCGTACTGAAAATTAGACAAATATTTCAATTAGTGTCTTTTCTAATACAAGCATCTATATTGCCATATATAATGGAAATACATCTACAGAAAATGTTAAATGCGTGGCCTAGTGGTAACGCGGTGGTCTATTTGATTTTGTGGTCGCTGGATCGAATCCACCAAGTAGTAAATATTTTTTTCACTTAATTGAAACATGAAAGATTAAGAGAGAGATTAAGTAACATGTATCTAATCTTCTTGGTTTTTTTTAAAAATTATCTTGTTTAATTTAGTCTGAGTATGAGCAAACCCAATATAAACAGATCTCTTCATTAACACTATGCATGTACTACATGTATATTTACACCTAGATCCATTGCATGTTTATTTTAACTTATCACGGTTCAGAATATCAACTAACATTATGCACAGAGTTTCCTGAATTTATGACAAATCAGTTGTTACAGACACCATTATCACCCCTGCGAATGTTAATGTCATTCAAATTTAGACCACGTGGTTTTATTTGACCCTTTCAGTTTCGCAGTAAAAATCGTGCCTCGTGTTTATAGTCTATTTCCTAGAATATATGTACTTGTAATCAAATATAAAATCTAGACGTTTATTGATTTGAGACTTTACCTTCATTTATTGGTGGATAAAATGAGTTCTAGAAATAAATGTGACAATAGAAAATTTAGGTTTTTTCTGCTGTTGCAACAATTAACATGCTTAGTAGCGATCCACCCTAGGGAATAATTTTCGATCCGCGCCTGACCTAGTAATAGCATCAATAGTGAAACAGACTATACTATTTTATGCAGAGTGTTACTTGAAAATGGCTCGAAATACTAAGTTTTTATTCAAAACAGACACCAATTCTTTTCTTTAAAAGCATGGTATTAAACACGAAAAGCATAAAACGTGGATATGATTTTATCAAGCAACCCCATGTTTACATTTTCAACCACGTGTAGAGTGGTTGAACACGAACGATAACTCTCTTCTGAATATCATCGTTTAGTTTAAATAACCACTAGATGATGAATAAATATATATATCTTGATAGATTTTCATGTTTTAACATAAATCTAAGTATGATATGATATGATATGAAAAACGGCCTGTACTTACGTATTTTGAGAATATTATCCGAACACTTATACTTCCGCTCGAATTTTCACAGGAACTGAACAAATCTCGGCGAAGTCTCGTGAACTTTCATTCGAGCACCTCTGGACTTATTACATACTTAGCACCGATAAAGAAAATATTCCGAACACATTCGCAGGGGTGATTATAAAACCAGTATCTAGGTTTCGAAAATCATATTGCGACAGCTAGGTACCTGAAGCTATTTTAAGTAACAGATACTTTCCGTCTAAATACAGGTGTAGGCGAAATAATGGGAAAAGGCGCTATACCTCTTTGGGCATTTTCCTATATTTTTATATAGAGCTCTTCTTTTAAAAGAGATCAATACAGTCTAAGTATGGCCACAACCATCGAGTCCTCTTGAAAGGTGTCCCTTCAACAGCATACCATTTACATGGATAAAAAGTATTTAAAACTACTTGTGCATGTATACTTGTGAGTTGCTGTATTTGAGGGATTGTGTGTGATGCTATAAAATTTATGAAATAGTTTTTAAAATGATATCCATTACCTAGTGAGTTAATTTAATTACAAAAATAAGAACACATATAGTTTTTTAAACGTTATTTATCAAATAGTTCATTAACTTGCATGATTTACAGATGTGCAGCAATAACCTGCCGCCGACAGCCTGGTCTGGTATCATTCAGGAACTTAAAACAACCCTTTGTTTAACCCAATTTTCATTTTAAAAAATCGTGCATTTATATAACTTATTTTCACATCTTATCCACATTTCAACACGGTACTTTAAAAAAGAAGTCCAAATGTTTATAAAAAACCCTAAAATGTTTGCCTCATTAAATCAAAATCAGTCCACACATTGATGAATATAGAATACCCCATGCTAACTGCCAAAGAGTTCTTCAAATTATCTTCCTTAATCGTTATAACATATGAGACATTTAAAAAAAATAACACCTAATTGGATGGAATGAAAGTTTTCTTTAATTCACATGATAAAAAGACTCATTTTATCAATTTTTATGTATTTATGCATATCTTTTTTAAATATGTGGAAAGTACGCGTGGTAGACGAATATGGTCATATAAAAAAATATTTTTATCTCGTAATTAAGAGAAAAGATCTCGTTATTACGAGATCATTATCTCGTTATTACGAGAAAAGATCTCGTTACTACGAGTTAATTATCTCGTTAATACAAGAAAAGATCTCGTAATTACGAGTATTCCTTATTTAACGCGAGGCGAGTACTAAATTCCACGACTTAACCATTTTGCATCATATCGCGGGAATATAAATTCGCGAACATTGTATTGTAAGCATAGTTTCATTTGGTTTACATATATCCGAAAAATAAAAATCGAGATTTTAAAATCCGCGAGATGCGCTTCCCCCGATATTGCACGCGGATATTAATTTCTCGCGTTTAATTAGGAATCTGCAGTATTACGAGAAAGGATGTCGTTATTACGAGTTAATTATCTCGTTATTGCGAGAAAAGATGTTGTTATTACGAGTTAATTATCTCGTTATTACGAGAAAAGATCTCGTAATTACGAGAAAAGATCTATATAAAATGGTGCGTTTTGTTGTTCGTCATGTACTCTCTGAGTCTCTTTATGTAAAATGGATGAACATATTTAAAAAATTCATTAAATTAGTGAAAGAAAATTTAGAATCCAAAATGTTAATATACAAAAACAATTATTTTCAATATATGTTGCGTATGAATATATAATACATAATTTGAGGTAAATTCCGTATATTCATTATTGAAACTATATAGTTATCTGTTACTAATGGAATAGTGTTTTTATGACTAGGACTACCAGGTATTTACTTCAGAGTGGGATTGTAATATACGTTGAAAAGTAAAATTACATGAAGTTCGTTCCACTTATTAATGTAAGATATTATGTCAAATCCGATCATTTTATGTAGAAATTAATAAACAATGATCGTTGTTATTAAAAAATAATCAGAATTGAATTAACGTTTCTGGAAAGATAAAATATAGACTGTAAGGTTGAACCCATTGACTCTGAGGATTAGATCTGATGAACAAGGAACACTTATTATAAATGTATTTTTTCACAATGAAATCAAATTATAACTAATATGAATATGTATGTTATTATAACAAGATAGTTTCTCGTAATTATGTGATAATTAACTCGTAGGAACGAGATCTTTTCTCTTTATAACGAGATCTTTTCTCGTAATTAGGAGATAATTTATTCGTAATAACGAGATAACTTACTCGTAATTAGGAGATAATTTACTCGTGATAACGGGATAATTTACTGGTAATAACGAGATTTTTTCTCGTTATTAAGAGATTTTTTCTCGTAATAACGAGATAATTAACTCGTTATAACGAGATCTTTTCTCGTAATTACGAGATCTTTTCTCTTAATAACGAGATACTTAACTTGTAATAACGAGATCTTTACGCGTATTTACGAGATGAAAATAATTTTTCTTATTTTTATATGTGGCCCTGTTCGACTTTCTTAGGGAAAGACATGCAAGATAATTGCATTTGTCAAGGAATTTCAATCTGCCACACAGTTTTTGGTTGTATTTTACATTTTTTTCCGAAAATATGTCATTTGAATTGTAACAAATTACCAAAATGGCTAATTCTTAGACTGTATAATACATCTTTAGGTGAAATATATGTGTGAAAATTGACTCAAATTGCCAATAATTCCATGAAATAGAATTTCTAAAATATATTTATATCTTCTGTTTATGAAAAGAAAGGTGGTTGTGTTGGGGCCTGTTCCCAAGTCAAGGGTTTCTGATTCCCTCCACTTCTCTTTTCTTACACTTTTGATAATTTAATTTCATTTTAAATAAATTTAATTCTAGACATTTACAGATCCTGGTATCCTTTACACCATACCATTTATCAGCATAATGCTGATCAAGCAAAGACACAATTGCTCCGTTGATCTGTTTAATTCACCTTAAAAATATAACTTAAGGTTTGAGCTTTACACCACTGAAGGCTTTATATTGTGTGCTTTGACCGATATCGGAGTCTTGGACCATGCGCGGATCCAGAAAATTTTTCCAGAGGGATCTGACGATTAATTGAGATTGCCGGGGGAGGGGGTCCGAGACATATGTTTGGTTATTTTAAAATGTAATTTAAAGAAATTTAAATTGTATAAGGGGGGGGGGGTCTAGATCCGCACATGTTGGACTGTACGGAAACTATGGCAGGATATTTCATGACCCCTGTGGGGTCGAAAAGAATACTTACGTCACTACATTCCTTTACCTGCACATGCAAATAGTTCCAAATGAATAATAGAATTTACAAAGGGTAGTGTACGGACAGAATTGGATAGTGTTAGACAGTGCACATGTAGAACGAAGAAGGCCTGCAGAATTCATGATCTGTAAAAATTAAGTGATTAATCATCATGGCGTAATATTACAAGTGTAAAGAGGCCAATTGTTCAAACCGAAAGTTGATTTGTAAGGTAGAAGTCCATCTCAGTCATTTTCTCCATTAAAGTGAGATTTCTTATAATGGATTTTGCGGCGTTATGGAAATGATACAGAGTGGCAGTAGTATTCTACAGTTGGTGTGCCACCTATGAGGTAAGTTACCACTAAACATCTTTACATAGATGAGGGGCAATTTTATCTTTCATGTGTATGCTACATGTTATACTAGGAAGTTTTTTCTTTCATTAAATCAAATTATTCTGGTTTTTTTTTACTTATTAGGCCTAACACCCCCACCCCATAGAGTCATCTTTTTTTTTACATGCTTGGGTGGATTCAGTCAATGGTAATTATAAAGAAACATTACCCCTGGCCCGGTCGTCAGGAATAAAGGGGTGCTTACGTCACTATTTTGACCTTTATAAATAGATTTATAACATTATTAATAAAATATATTATTTTATGGCACATCATGGTATGCTTGCGCGCACCTTGTTCTATGTAAGATGACAACGAAGCAATTTTAACTAGCGCCCTCCCCTTTCAAAACGACGCTACATGATTGGGTACTTTACATGTATATTATAGAGGTGTCATACGCAGGTTATCGATATGCATACACAGATAAATGGGGAAAGGGGTGGGTTTCGGAAAAACAAGCAAATATATTCCTTACCTTTCCTTTATTATGAGAAGTTGTGAGAGAGACAGCTACGTGTAACACTGCAGAAATATACATAATCCGTGTTAGGAAGTTTTGTATATTTTTCTGCAATGCTTGATTCGTGTACTTTCATAACCCGTATGAAACACCAAAGAAAAAGATTTTACTCTTTTATTTACATCCATCTGAATAATTTAATACACTATATATAAAAAAGTGGGTACATTTATGTAAAGATGATCAAGAAGGCTTTTAAAGACATAATATTTACATCTATGCTCTATTTCTAAAAAAAAAACTGATTGTGATTCATAGCTCAAAAGAATCTGTCAGGGCTAAAATCTACACAATCAGCTTCTAACCAGTTTCTTGAATACAATTTTAAAATATGATATTTCAATTTTTCGCAGAATCACAGTCTTTAATGATGGCATCTAGAGATGAAGCCCAGCATTTGGTGGAATGTGATCTATGTCAGCAACCAGTTTCGTTTTTCTGCAGACGATGCGGGGTCAATCTCTGTGACCCCTGTGTCACCACACATCTTCGCGTGAAATCTAAAAACGGCCATGACGTTGTAGATTACACCAGCAAGGATGATGACGACACATGCCACTGTGATTCACATCCCAAAAACGATTGTTCCGCATACTGTAATACTTGTGATGCTCCGATATGCATCCTTTGCGTTTCTATTAAACACAAATCACACGAAATGTCCGAGTTGTCTGATAAAATTGAAGACTTAATAAAAGTTATCGTCAGAGAAAATGATCGACTTCAGTCATCCAAACATGAATTAGAAAGAGTTGTTGACCACACGACGAAGCTGTTGTCCTCGATATCCTCGATGTACAAACTGAGGAAAGATGAAGTTACAGCACGGGGAGAAGAGTGGATCAAACTGATCAAAATAACTGTGAAGAAACTTCACCAGGAACTGGATGACATGCAAAAGGAACATGAAGATGTACTTCAGAAACAAAAGAAAGAGTTTGAAGAAGTGATTGGGAAAGTAGATGAAATGAACGGGAAAACAAGAAAATTACAGAAATCAAAGAACGTCACAGAAATGCAGACTTTTGTACCAGTGATTGAAAAACAAGAAACATTGAGCGAGTTTTCCCAGTATTCATTTCCTACATTCTGTGAACATAAAATAGATGTAAATTATTTGCAAACTTATTTCGGATACATTGATAAAATGCAGGAAAGGAAAACCTCCATAATAAAAAAGAAATTTAAAGAAATTGACTTTTCGGTTAGAACCATATTAAAGGTACCAACAGTAACTTCTGTTATAGACACTGGGTTCCCTGCTTATGAAAAGTTTAAACATCGTCTGTATGACATGGCCGTTACCGACGATAACAAAGTGTGGATGGGAGGAAGTAGCACAGAACTGAAGTTGTTTGATCTCCAGGGACACCTCCACCACACCGTCAGCATTACTACCCACGGCATGTACTTATGTATGTACAACAAACAAGTAGTGTACAGTGAACAAAAAAATAAAGCCATGAGAATGATATCTGACACCGACACTGTGGTGACGATGTTCACTACCGGGGACTGGAAGCCACACGGCGTCACAAGCGCCGCGTCCGGTGATCTACTGGTCTGTCTCTGTAAGGACGATCAGAACAAAGTTGTCCGATACAGCAGTACCGGTACCGTGCTCCAGGAAATCCAGTACGACTTGCAATGTCAACCTCTGTACAAACAGGCGATTTACATCACCGAGAATGTGAACGGGGACATCATTGTAACTGATCATACTAAAAAAGCAGTCATTGCTGTCGATAGATTGGGCATATTCCGGTACTCGTACTCGGGGAAGGACAGCGATTTTTTTGCCTGTTCAGTCGCCGCTAATTGTGTCGGTCACGTCATCGTTACAGATTATCACGGTAACAAGATTCACATGCTGGACAGAGACGGACGATACCTGAGGTACATCATTCCTGAGGGAGGGATAGAAAATCCACGCGTCGTGTGTATCCTTGGTCACGGTGAGATGATGGTGGGAGAGTGCCTGACCGGAATCGCCAAAAGAATCAAATACTTAGAAGAATGAGGAGACATCTGTTTTATTTATCACTTTTTACTTATTCCAAAGGGATATTGGATAATAATTTTGAATGGTTAAACATTTTTTAAAAATGTCAATTAAAATAATTGACAATGAATAGCCATAATCGAACATCTCAAGTAAAATACACATGTAAAAATAATACATGTATGCGGCAACTAACGATGACAAATTATCGATACTACTATCGTTATATATACTGCACATTGTTTTTATAAATTGAAATGATTATTTGTAGAATATCCTTATGAAGTGTGCCTCTCGAAAAGACATTTTTAAAATTGAATGAAACTTTACCTTCTTTATGAAAAAAAATCACGCAATCTATTTACCAGATTTTTTTCCCGGTAATATAGTAGAAACGCATTTGATAAAATGTTCAAATTACATCCTAAATGCAACTAATGTTTTGTTTTTTCGTCTGAGTGCTGTTTTCATTTTTGTGCCTCAATCATTTTATGCATGTATACAATACATATATTTATGATTTTATTTGTGAAATTTATATAGAAGCAAGCAATGTACGCAATTAATAAAATAATTTTAAACATTGTCTTATCCGAATCCCCTGTATTGAGATGGGGATGGGGGTTGTTGGTCAAGTCCCAAATTAACATAATAATATTTAGAGAAAAGTTGTATTTAAAGCAAATTAAAGGTTTTAATTCGTTAAATTGTTATAAAAGAAAAGTTGAAATTACTAGTAATTTATGTGATAACCGCTTTAAGTTAGAGATGGTAACTTCAAACTTTAGGTGAGATGGTGGTGAGAATTAAATTAAAAATGGAGACTAAAAGTTTTTAAATTAAAACTCAAACACGAAGCATCAGGGGGGAGGGGGGCTGGCCTTTTTCTCGCAGCAAACATTTTTTCTAAATTGACTATATAAAAAAGTGAACTAACATGAGTTGCCCCACCCCCCTTTTTGGTGAGGATGTAAACAATGTAAAGGGATGGAAATTATATTGAATTTATATATACCGGTACAGGCTCCCCCCCCCCCCCCCCCGGGATTAGGATTTTCACGATTTTTGAAAAGTTGTAAATTTCCATTGTTTTATTTCTTTGCTTGTCAAGGTTTTTGGTTTGAGTCTAGCCCTCCACTTTCAAAAACGATGCTACGTGCCTGAAACTATACAGCATTCTTCATTTAATTGTACCACCCCCCCCCCCTCTCCACCCCCGAGGGTCACAGTGAAAATAGTAGAAAAAAATCTAAATAAAAAGAATATGAAGGCCATAATTTATGAGATTCAAATATGAGATTAAAAGCAATCCAGTGAAGCTGATCTATAAAAAACAACTTTTAAGTTAATTTATACTTTGATCTAACATAAATGCTACTAGGAGGGTCTAATTTTATACAGAAAATACCATTTACTACTATACATATAAAATAATCTACAAAGATAATTTAAAAACTTATTAAAACGTATACTACAATTTGTGGAAATTATAGCAAAGCAAGCAATTTTTAAGAGTTTTAAAATTTACGAAAATCATTTAATTTTTGTAAAATTGAATAAAAAATTTAAATACATATAGATATAATATGATAAATTAATATAAAGAAACGAGAAAAAAATTGCATTGTATTTAACACAGTAAAGCTTAAAACGCCAAATACTTCTGTCAAACGACACGCTGCTCTTATTAGAGATGTAGCCCATGGACCTTTTGTTAATGATTAGACTTTTTCTTTATAACCAATGTAAAACTTCGAATAGAAATTATTTTTTTTAAAATGATAATGTACACCCCAAAATAATGTGTTTTTTCAGATTGATTTTTTGTTACATTTATTAAGCAAGTACATGTGACGTTATATTTAACAAAACAATTTGTGTTTGATTTTGATGAAATTCTGTAGCTATACGCCACCATGTACCGTGATTCTTGATTTTGTAAAGGGGGGGGGGGGGTGGCAGACCTATTTCAAAACTTTGCTACAAAAAAAAAACAAAACGGAAAATCGATTCATAGATCCTCTAAAACCTTATCCGTCTGGGAGGGAGTGTTCGCAGTGAATTACAGCCTTGTATCTCTTAAAACATTTTTGTTACGTAATCCTTTGTTATTTTTGGCTTTTATACAAGATACATGTAAGTGTCCATTCTTAAAAATAATGGATAGAAACAAGAATAAAGGCAAACAAGAATAAAGGCATCACATTTTCAAATAAAGAAACAGATTTACTGTTTAACACCTTGAGAATGAGACAGGTACTAGTTAGCATGATACAGCGGAGAAACACTAAAAAGTAGTAAATATTATCCATTATGATATATATCTACTCCATTTTTCAGAATCACAAATTAACATTAATCCACTTTATCATATTTATAACTTGTTACCACAAATAGCAACAGATATGATCAGGACCTAGCCCGAGACAAATTTCACCGCACTATATGAAAATCATATTCTTCATATATCTAAAAGAAAAGACCTGGTTATGAAATGAAATTTATTTCCAGTGTTTCCTAGTAAGTCACGCGATATTTAACACAACTAAGCCCTGTCATAGCTATACCACTGTTGATAAATGAGAAATAGATCAAGTACCAAACTACGTTCTATAAACATTGTCAAGGAGTAAATGATGATAGTTTTGTTAAATACTATATTCTTTAAATCATTTTATGAAAGATAAAAATTGATATGCCAATATGAATAAAACATACATTCCTTGAACTCATGGAAAGTCGAAGTAACCTCTAATTCCAGCGTTACCATCCCACAGTTTGACATGAAGTTTTAATAAAGTGGCATGTGTACTTTTCTTTCTGTACATATAGACAGTACGTCAGTGACAATTAAAGTGGAATAACACACCTGGAAAAAATCACTCAAATTAACGATTAATTATTTGATGATGAAATATATAATGATAATTAAACTGTAAATATGTCAATTAAGCGAAACATTTGCAGTTTGGGGATAAGAAATGAATATAAAAAAAATTCAATTCAGTAACTAACAACAAAATCCCCTGCGGGATTCGATCTCGTGGTGTACGGATCACAAGCCCGACATTTTATCCACTTAGCTAAGTAACATGTTGCCGTCTATGAAATACTTTGAATAAAACGAAATGGAACCCTCATCCAAGGGTCCTTTGGGATTAGTCCGAAATATCTGACGTTTTCCTGGCTTTTTTAACGATTTTGATATTTTACATGCCATGATGTAAAATATCAAAACCGTTTAAAAAGCCAGGAAAACGTCAGATATTTCGGACTACCTTTAGGATGTGATGGATGAGGGTCATTTTCCGAATTAGCCGAAAGGGTTTAAATGGAATATCATGTCATACTAAGTCCATGTGTACCTTATTTATCGATAAAAGTAATTAAAATTTAAAATTCTCCAGTAGATGGTTATAACGACTACGACGACGACGATGATGATATGATAGGGATGATCATGCGCGGATCCAGAAAATTTTTCCAGGGGGGGGTCCGAAGGTAAATTGTGTTTGCCAGGGGGGGTCCGAGGCATATTTTCGATAATTTTACTATGTAAATTTAATAAATTTTCATTTTCCAGGGGGGGGGGGGGTCGGGACCCCCCCGACACCCCCTCTAGATCCGCGCATGATGATTATGATTATCAATGAGGATACTTAATCAATTTTCTATGTGCATTGCAAAACACCTCCAATTATAGAGTTAGTGGGATGTATATTTCTATTGAGACATGGTTACTAAATAAATATCCATTAATAAATATGCATGATTGCCGTCAAGGTGAAACAAAAAATGTGTTATATACAGTTCCATATCTGATTTATATACAGTGTATAAACAACATGGGGTATACATACAACATGTACATCGACATATTGAGGCATTCAATTTTAAGATCTTTCACAACAATTTTAACAACGAAACTGAAAATACCCAAGTTAATCAGTCCAAACACTGAAAGCATATTAAATTAAAAATTTTTGAGCTAAAATTACGCAACATATTATCATAAAGCTGGATGCCAGTTGTGAGTGATAGATTTGTTTCTAGGATTTCATCGTCCTTCTCGACTTCAATTTTGAATGTTGAAGATACATTAAAAATAGAAAATTATCAGCAGAGATTGAGTTACTTCTAATCTATGTATAAAGATATGATTATTTGTACATAATTTTCATATTAAAGATTTAAAAGATTTCATACTTTTACAGCAACGTTTTGACATAAAATTTAAGAAAACTGAGCGAACTTATATGTTACAGGTTATGCTAAGAATACTTAAAATGCGTAATACTAGTAATGAAAATCAACTTCAGATATATAACCTTAGATTTTGCATTTCTCATAAAGTAAGCTACATAATCTTCTTTGTGTCATGCGCCAAACAAAATTCCTTGTGTATCACTAGTCATATATAGGTGGTTTACAAACACACTCCCACATCTAATCATTCTCTTAGACCAACACAAATTCTGCATTCAATGCAAATTAATGTTATGGAAAGTTTCCGCACAATTTCGTGTCAAAAAACATAAACAAACGCACATGCCTAAAATAATCGCGTAAATATTCAGTATACCATTGATCACAGGCGAAATACATACAATGAGTATTTTCTAAGCAATATCGTTGCAGAATAGTTTTCAATCGGCTGTTCGCGAATAAAAGATGACGCATGACATACCGGTACTTATTTAACAGAATATTATTTTTCAAACGTGTTATTATTTTTATGAAATTTTTATGTTAAATACTATGTATCATATATTCTATTTTTATAAAGTGCTTTTTGGGGAAAATATTAGAAATGAAATGACGATGGTCTTTACCTTAAGGCTGTTGAATCTAGGTAACATTTAAAGACTAGACCTTTTTATAAGCTATTTATACATTGTGGATCATTACAAAAACTATGACAAAACTATTTGATTACTGAATCTTAATAGGCAATATTTAGGTGATGCAGAAGCGAATTAAAAAAAAACAACAATATGGCAACTGATGCAATATCGTTCCTTATAAGTTTCTATGAACAGATCAGTGCGTCTAGAAGAAAGAGTTGAGTGGTTTGTTTAAAAATGTTCTAATGGTTTGTGAACTTTTAGTTCTGCAGCTTAAAAAGGATTAAAGGATTGTTCATGATATAATTCTTTAAAGCATATTCTCTATGCAGGTACGTAATTGTTGAATAAATAAACAGGTACCGAAATTACAATGATAATGCAAACATATGAAGGAATATTTTTTTAAGTTTCAATTATTGATGCATTGTAATAATTAACGTCATGTATATTTAAACAGTTTATAGTGTCTTTTACTCATTCTTAACAAAGCTAGAAATTAGATATTTGAATTAAGTTTGTTTGTAAATAACATTGAATTTACGGTATTAAGCCAAATAGTTCATTTTTTTCATGTTCATTTCTATTTTTATACAAACACCATTATTAGTGGAAAAGTTGTCTGAATGGAAATAACAGTCATTGATGAAAGAAATAACTGATTAATTCCTATTTGTGTTTGACTTTTATTTGATGGTTATTACCTACAAGATATCTCGAAAATGAAAAAAAACCATTATTTTTAGAAATGTTTGTATATTTTTAATTGGGGAAAAAATTTTGTTTAGAAATGTTTATATACATGTATTTTAATGAAGTACCGGTATGTAGAACTGTACAGAAATAGAATAGATACATTTGAAATAGGAATAATATATTATTCTGCCATGTAAATTATGGAAATGTAATGAAAGTTCAATATCATAAATTTTTCATTTTGACAATGTAAGTCATTAATGCCAAATTTTACTCTGTTTGTAGTGTCACAATGCTAAATTAAATCGTCAGTTTAATGGTTTTGTTTTTTATGTTGATGCTTTTTATGATTTTTGTTGCTTTTTTAAATTTATTTTTAATTTTTTTGTCTGTCCCTATTTTAAAACTCATTACCAGAAATGTAGAAAGTTAGACATAAAAAGGTCAATTTAATTTTGATTTTTTTTCTTCTTGGACTAATTGGTCGAAGCCCTGGAATGCTACGGGCAGTCAAACTTGCTGTCTGGAAACGATTTCGCAGATGCACAAGTCTAATGTGGTTGTCCTGTTGACGTGACGTCACACGAGGTCGCCCAGAGCGCGGTCGATCCTGGGTGTTGCCAGATTGTTGAAAACTTCTCCATAATGACTGGATGGTGTTCCGATGAACTCCAAAGTGTCTTGCTACAGTATTTTTGCCATTCCAACAGCATCCCAACAGCAAAATAACGTTGGTTTTCGTTGAGTCGTGGCATGACATATGGGTAAGTTTTGTTGAAACTAAAGTGATTTCCTTAAAGGGGCATGGTCACGATTTTGGTCAAATTCTATTTTTCTGTTTTGATTATTTACAATGCTTTAGGAATGCATTTCCAATGACCAAATAAAATTTGAGAGTCAGTAGTAAAGTTATAAGCAAGATACAGGGCTCACAATTCTTTGCCATGTAAACAAGACTCGTGCCCTGTTTTTGTTTACATAAGTTCAATTTACCAGTAAAAGTTGTTTTACAAGCTGATTGTTCCATCTTATTATTCATTTTAAGCATAATTAAACAGATTCTAACATTTATTACAATCATTTTAGGTTTCAAACTGGAGTTTTCACTTCAACATTCAAAATGTAAACAAACCTTTTGTTTACATTGCAAAGAATTGTAAGCTCTGTAACTCGCTTATAACTCAACGAATTACACGCAAATTTTGATTACCTATTAAAAATGCCTTACTGAATTCAAATCGGAAAACTAATTTTTGACCAAAATCGTGACCATGCCCCTTTAACAAAAAAGTTTAAACAAATCCTTTTCAGTTCTTATTCCAAACAGTATTGGCCCGTAAAACTCGTGCGTACAAATTCTTCAATAAACAACAGGTGCTCACTAACCATGAAAAAGTCCGTGCACCCGGACAGTTACCATCCGATATTGTCAAAAATAATACCATTATATCGATTGTTTAATTTTATAAATACAAACAATAGATATAGAAAAATTATACTAAATTTTATAATGCACAGTTTCTTTTTTCCGCTAGTATATTATGACGATGATGTATAAACATGAAACAATAATTAATTAATTTCTTACTGCAAAAGGCAAAGAAATAATGAATAAAATCTGTCCTCATTTACATTATATACCAGCACATCCTTTCTATTATTATTTGAAGAACGTTGTCAATACATTTCATGACGTCATGGCGTTATTGGTTAACTGAAAAGCTATAAACTATTACTATTAAACTATCATATAAAGCCATAACTATTATTATGGAAACCGTAAAAGATATTTTCAAAAATCAAACTGTTTTAAAACTGGTTTATTCTCCAAATATTTTATTTAAAATTTCATTAACTTTGAAAACAGGGCCGATTTTGCTGTTTACCGTACCCAGTTCTTCGAATTTTACGCGGTGGTGGAGGTGGTGGTGGGGGTGGGGGTCTATATAGATCCGCGCATGTTGGACTGATTCAATACATGTATATGGAAACTATGGTAGGATTTCATGACCCAAGGGGGTCAAAAGGGATACTTACGTTATTATACTTTACCTGCACATGCAAATAGTTCCAAATGAATAATAGAATTTACAAAGGGTAGTGTACGGACACCTTGGATAGGGTAAGACGGTGCACATGTAGAACGGAAAAGGCCTGCAGAATTCATGATCAGTAAAATATTTAGTGATTACTCATCATGGCGTAATAATAAATGTGTAAAGAAGCCATATTGTTCAAACCGAAAGTTGATTTGTAAGGTAGAAGTCCATCTCAGTCATTTTTTCCATTACAGTATGGGTTTTGCGGCGTTATGGAAATGATACTGAGTAGCAGTAGTATTCTACAGTTGGTGTGCCACCTATGAGGTAAGTTACCACTAAACATCTTTCATAGACGAGGGGCAAATTTTATCTTCCATGTGTATGTTGCATGTTTATAAGTTTTTTTTCTTTCATTAGATCTAATTATTCTTGGTGTTTTTTTTAAAATTAGTCCTAACACTCCCATTCAAAAGAGTCATGTTTCTTTACATGCTTGGGTAGATTCAATTAATGGTAACTTTGTATAAAGAAACATTAGCCCGGTCGTCAGGAAGGGTGCTTACGTCACTATTTTGACCTTTTTAAATGGATTTATAATATTTTTTATAAGATGTATTATTTTATGACATATCGTGGTATGTTAGCGCGCACCTTGTTCTATTTTTTAAAAATGACAACGAAGCCATTATTTTTTTTGCATGTCAATATTTCAGATAACTATCCCCCCTCCCTTTTCAAAACGATGATACATGCTTGGGTACTTGTATTTTAGAGGTGGCATATGCAGGTTATCGATACGCATACACCATACACAGAAACATTAGAGAGGGGTGGGTTGAGGTAAAACAAACAAATATATACCTTACCTTCCTTTTGTAATGAGAATTTATAATAGATACCAGGTAAGTTTATACAAGAAACTTGTTTAATCAATGAAATCATTTATTTGGTGATCATCCTAATAAGAAAACAGCTACATGTAGCACTGCAGAAAAATACATTATTCGTCTTAGGAAGTTTTGTAAATTATTCTGCAATGCTTGATACTTTCATAGTCCGTATGAAACACCAAAGAAAAGATTTTACTATATATTTTATTTACATCCATCTGAATAATTTAATAAACTATATATATATATATATATATATATATATATATATATATATATATATATATATATATATATATATATATATCTAAGTGGGTACATGTATGTAAGGAAATCAAAGAGAGCTTTTAAAGACTTGATATTTACAACTATATGCTTTATTTAAAAAAAAAAACCTGAAAGTGATTCATAGCTCAAAGGAATCTGTCAGGGCTGTAATCTTCACGATCCATTTCTAACCATTTTCCTGAATACAATTTTAAAATTGGATATTTTAATTTTTCGCAGAATCACAGTCTTTAATGATGGCATCTAGAGATGAAGCTCAGCATTTGGTGGATTTGGTGGAATGTGATCTTTGTCAGCAACCAGTCTCGTTTTTCTGCAGACGATGCGGGTTCAATCTCTGTGACCCCTGTATCCCTATACATCTACGCGTGAAATCTAAAAACGGCCATTACATTGTAGAATACACCAGCAAGGATGATGACGACACATGCCACTGTGATTCCCATCCCCAAAACGATTGTTCCGCATACTGTAAAACTTGTGATGCTCCGATATGCATGCTTTGCGTTTCTATCAAGCACAAATCGCACGAAATGTCCGAGCTGTCTGATAAAATCGAAGAACTTTTAAAAGTTATTGCAAAGGAAAATGATCGACTTCAGTCATCCAGGCATGAATTGGAAAGAATCCTGGACCACACGACAAAGCTGTTGTTCTCAATATCTTCGATTTATCAACTGAGGAAAGATGAAGTTACAGCACGGGGAGAAGAGTTGCACGAACAGATCGAGGAGACCGTGAGGAAACTTCACCAGGAACTGGATGACATGCAAAAGGAACACGAAGCTGTACTACAGATACAAAAGGAAAAGTTTGAGGAAATGATTGCGAAAGTAGATGAAATAAACGGGAAAACAATAAAATTACAGACATCAAAGAACGTTACAAAAATACAGACATTCATACCAGTGATTAAGAAAGACGAAACACTGAGCGAGTTCTCTCAGTATTTATTTCCAACATTCTATGAACGTAAAATAGATGAAAATTATATGCAAAATTATTTCGGATACGTTGATAAAATGCAGGAAAAGAAAACCTCTCTTAGAGGAAAGAAATTCAAAGAAATTAATCTTTCTAGTACACGTAACAGAATATTAGAAGTAGCAACAGTTACTTTTATTATTGACACTGGGTTCCCTGCTCAAGAATTTTATAAATCTCGTCTGTATGACATGGCCGTTACTGATGATAACAGAGTGTGGATGGGAGGAGCAAGCACAGAACTGAAGTTGTTTGATCTCCAGGGACACCTCAAACACACCGTCGGCATTACTTACGACGGCATCTACTTATGTATGTACAACAAACAAGTAGTGTACATTGATCAATCAAATAACGCCGTGAAAATTGTATCTGACACAGACTCTGTGGTGACGATGTTCACTACCGGGGACTGGGTGCCATTCGGAGTCACAAGCGCTGCGTCCGGTGATCTACTTGTCTGTCTTCATAAAGACTACGATAACAAAGTCGTCCGATACAGCAGTACCGGTACCGTGCTCCAGGAAATCCAGTATGACTCGCAGTGTCAACCTCTGTACAAAGACCCAACATATATCACCGAGAACATCAACGGGGACATCATTGTAACTGACTGGGAGAAAAACGAAGTGATTGCTGTCGATAGATGGGGCATTTTTCGGTACTCGTACTCAGACAAGAACTTTAAAGCTTTGTCAGTCGCCACTGATTCTATCGGACATCTCATCATAACAGATCGTCTTGGAAACAAGATTCACATACTGGACAGAGACGGGCGATTCCTGAGGTACATCATTCCTGAAGGAGGAATAAGTACACCACGCGGTGTGTGTATCATTGGTCACGGTGAGATGATGGTCGGAGAGACTTTCACCGGAATCGCTAAAAGAATCAAATACTTAGAAGATTGAAAATAAATCAGTTTTATTTTCGATTTGTTTTTATTCCAAAAGGATATATGATGATTGTGAATAATTGAGATTTGACATTGTCCCACTGAATTTCAACATGTAAAATACTAATGCAATTGTATTTTGAAATTTTATGATCAAGTAAAATAGAATTAAGATCCATTAAATTTCCATTGTATTTTGAAATTTTATGGTCAAGTAAAATAGAATTAAGACCCATTACATTTCTGTTATATTATTTTGGTTAATCAAATGTGGTCAACTTTTTAAAATTAAACATTTAGCCTTATAACATGTCTGAATACAACTTTGGGGTCATTTCACAAAACTGTTATCTATACTTATAAATTAAGACATTTTGCAAAAAATGCTTGCACCAGAGTAACTGCTTACACCCTTGGTATTTCAACACGTGTAAGATGATGTCCGTAAGCTATAATTGAATTTTAACCGACAAGTTATCATTGTGAAATTAATTAAAAACCTACTTTCATTTTCGATAAACAAGCCAAAAATAGCAAAAATGAGAGAAAGGTGGTGGACACGCTTTGGCGGATCCAGGTCAGTGGGAGTTTGCAAAAACGTAAACGGGTTTTGTAGAGAGCTTATTTAGCTGAATCTAAAACTGAAATCCGTTTTAAAATCGGACGATGCATCGCTGAGATATAAGCGTTTAAAAATTGATTTTTCCGGAAATTTTGATTCCACGTTCTTGGGTAAGAAAATAGTCTTATGCTTAAAGTAAAATTAACTCGTACCTAAAATAATTCGAAAAATTGCTAAGTCGTACTTGAACACATTCGGATTTTTTTTGTTAAGTCGTTCTTAAAATCGCAAATGATTTTGTTAATTCGTACTTTAAATCATTCGGATTTTATCAAGTCGTACCAAGAATTATTCGATTTTTTTACCTTTTTTTTTTTTACTTAGTTATATTATTGGTTTAAGAACTCTGCTTCTTACAGGAACTTTAAGCTCTACTTTCGACATGAACGGAAGACCCACTCGTTGCTTTGCAACGAGCTTTGCTCTAGTTAGGGTATTCCGTTTCCAACGGAAGACCCTCTTGTTATTCTACGGTTTCTCTCTATTATTATTATTAGGGTCTTCCGTTTCCGACGGAAGACCCTCTTGTTTTTCTACTGTTTCTTTCTATTTTTATTAGGGTCTTCCGTTTCCAACGGAAGACCCTCTTGTTATTCTACTGTTTCTTTCTATTATTATTATTATTAGGGTCTTCCGTTATTCTACGGTTTCTTTTTCTTTATTAGGGTCTTCCGTTTCCAACGGAAGACCCTCTTGTTATTCTATTGATTATTTTTATTAGGGTCTTCCGTCTCAGCGGAAGACCCTTCTATTATTCTATTGTTTCTTTTTCAGGTTTATTTTTTTTCTTTTTTTTTTCTTTACAATTTTTGTGCAGAAGATTTCTCGGAGATGGGTCGTCCGATTTTCGTCAAATTTTCAGCATCGATCTATTATCATTTGAAGTTTATATCTTTTTTTTTATTTTGTAAAAATCACTTCCGGTTCCGACTTATCCGCCATTTTGCCAATTTTTCGTGACTTTTTGTCCACGCATCTCCTCAGAAGGAAATGAAGATAGAAAGCTGAAATCTTCAGGAATGATAGAGGACATGCTAGTCTAGTCGCTCCAGGAAAAATTTTTGTCCGGACTTTCCGAGAACGGAAGCTAGCTCGGATCAAAATATAGGTCCAAAATTTGCAATGGATTTTCTTTAATCCACGGGTCTTCTTAAAAACGATTAAAAATATATTACTGAAAATTTGAGGAATAATAGATTCTGCGTCTGATTACATCTTACTTGAATCGATTTGATGAAATTTAAATTTTTAAAAATTTTTAAACTCATTTAAATCGTGTTAAAATGACCTTGGACTAATTTTAAACCATGATATCTAAGTTGCGCTTGCAATTCTGCGTCTGTTGACATCTTTCTCGAATTGATTAGATGAAATTTAATTTTTTTTCAATTTTTAAATTTATTTAAATCGTGTTAAAATGACCTTGGACTAATTTTAAACCATGATATCTAAGTAGCGCTTGCGATTCTGCGTCTGATGACATCTTTCTCGAATTGATTGGATGAAATTTAAATTTCTCAAATTTTTTAAACTCATTTAAATTGTGTTTAAATGACCACAGACTAGTTTTAAAACATGATATCTAAGTTGCGCTTTCAATTCTGCGTCTGATGACATCTTTCTCGAATTGATTGGATGAAATTTAAATTTTTCAAATTTTTTAAACTCATTTAAATTGTGTTAAAATGACCTCAGACTAGTTTTAAAACATGATATCTAAGTTGCGCTTGCAATTCTACGTCTGATGACATCTTTCTCGAATTGATTGGATGAAATTTAAATTTTAAAAAAAATTTAAACTCATTTAAATCGTGTTAAAATGACCTTGGACTAATTTTAAACCATGATATCTAAGTTGCGCTTGCAATTCTGCGTCTGTTGACATCTTTCTCGAATTGATTAGATGAAATTTAATTTTTTTTCAATTTTTAAATTTATTTAAATTGTGTTAAAATGACCTCAAACTGATTTTAAAACATGATATCTAGGTTACGCTTGCAATTCTGCGTCTGATGACATCTTTCTCGAATTGATTGGATGAAATTTAAATTTTTAAAACTTTTTAAACTCATTTAAATCGTGTTAAAATGACCTTGGACTAATTTTAAACTATGATATCTAAGTAGCGCTTGCGATTCTGCGTCTGATGACATCTTTCTCGAATTGATTCGATGAAATTAAAATTTTTCAAAATTTTTAAACTCATTTAAATCGTGTTAACATGACCTCAGACTAATTTTAAAACATGATATCTAAGTTGCGCTTGCAATTCTGCGTCTGATGACATCTTTCTCGAATTGATTGGATGAAATTTAAATTTTTAAAAATTTTAAACTCATTTAAATCGTGTTAAAATGACCTCAAACTAATTAAAAAATATCATGTCTTAGTTGCGCTTGCGATTTTGCGTCTGATGACATCTTTCTTGAATTGATTGAATGAAATTTAAATTTTTCAAAAAGTTTAACTTCATTTAAATCGTGTTCAAATGACCTCAAACTAATTAAAAAATATAATGTCTTAGTTGCGCTTGCGATTCTGCGTCTGATGACATCTTTCTCGAGTTGATTGGATGAAATTTATTTTTTTTTTAAAGTTTTAACTCATTTAAATCCTGTTAAAATGACATCAAACTAATTTTAAAACATAATATCAAAATTGCGCTTGCGATTCTGCGTCTGATGACATCTTTTCCGAATTTCTAGGATGAAATTTATTTTTTTTTCAATTTTAAAATTTATTTAAATCATGTTAAAATAACATCAGACTAATTTTAAAATATAGTATCTAAGTTGCGCTTGCGATTCTGCGTCTGATGACATCTTTCTCGATTTGATTGAATGAAATTTAAATTTTTTTCAAAACTTTTAAACTCATTTAAATCGTGTTAAAATGACCTTAAACACATTTTAAAATATGATATCTAAGTTGGGCTTGCGATTCTGCGTCTGATGACATGTTTCTCGAGTTGATTGAATGAAATTTAAATTTTTTCAAAATTTTTAAACTCATTTAAATCGTGTTAAAATGACCTTAAACAAATTTTAAAACATGATATCTAAGTTGCGCTTGCGATTCTGCGTCTAATGACATCTTGATCGTATTGATTGGATGAAATTCAAATTTCTCAAAATGTTTAAACTCTTTTAAATCGTGTTAAAATGACATCAAACTAATTTAAAAAACATAATATCTAAGTTGCGCTTGCAATTCTGCGTCTGATGACATCTTTTTCGAGTTTCTAGGATGAAATTTAATTTTTTCAAACTTTTTAAACTTATTCAAATCGTGTTAAAATGACCTCAGACTAATTTTTAACATGATATCTAACTTGCGCTTGAAATTTTGTGTTTGATTGGATGACATCTTGTTCAAAGTCTTTGGATGAATTATAGGATTTTCTAAATTTCAAACGCATTTAAATCGAGTTAACATGACATCAAACAGATTTAAATCTCATTCAAAAATTTCATTTTATTGCCTCTGCTGAAAAATTGGACGGAAGACCCACTCGTTGCTCGCAACGAGATCGCATCTAGTTATTATTATTTTTTTTCTGACTTTTCCGGATGCTATTACTCGTGAACTACTGCACCGATTTGCATAAAATTTGCAGGACTGATAGAACATCAAAAGTACTTGAGTTTATTAAATTTTGGGTTGATGACGTCACTTCCGGTTTGAGATTTTGAGGATTTAGTGAATTTTTAAGGACCACTTTGTCCACCTAACTCCTCCAAAACTAATAAAGATAAAAACATGAAACTTTCAGGGGTAGTAGTTGAATGTCTGTAGATGATTCTCTGGTTTTGATATTGTGGAAAATGCGCAAGGCGCCGAAGCTCGCCCGAGCTTGAAAATTGGCAGCAAATTTTTTCACGAAATTTTTGCACATTTTATAAATTATTTCTGAATGTGTACATATTTTGTTAAGACATGTAATGCAAAAGATGTTCAGATTTACACGCTCTTTCATTTGATATCATAAAAAAGGGGCTGGCCCCTCACATAAGGGGCCAAGAGGGCTCTAAAGAATTTTATTAATAACTCTTTACTGAAAAAAAAATTGTTATTAAGTATAGAAGCAAAAATGTTTATTGTGCAGCTGTTTATCTACATAGTACCATACTGAAATCATATGTTACGTAATTAGGGGTTTTAAGGGGCCAGAGGTCCAAAACTTTGATCATTTATATCTGAAAAAGGAGAAATATTTTGTGAAACATTGTAGAAGAAAAGTTGCTCAAAATAATGTTGTCAACCTTACGCTACCTTTAAATTTTTTGTCTTTGACACCATTAAGGAGTTTAAGGGTCGGCCCCTAAAACACAGTTGTTCAGATATCTCTAGAATGGTTAACAATTCGTGAACAGTTGTTGAACAAAATATGTTTATATTTGCGAGACCGTTCATTTGATATCAAGAAAAAGGGGCTTGCCCCTCAAATTAGGGGCCAGGAGGACTACAAAGTCTTTTTATTATAACTATTTACGGAAAAATAGTTTGTTATATATTATTGAAGCAAAAATGTTCACCTCATTAAGCTTAATTTAAATCTGAAATCCGTTTTAAAATCGGACGATGCATTACAGAGATATAGGGGTTTAAAAATTGATTTTTCCGGAAATTTTGATTCCACATTCTTGGTTAAGAAAAAAGTGTTATGTTCAAAGTTAAATTAACTCGTACCTAGAATGATTCGATATTTGCTAAGACGTTCTTAAACACATTCGCATTTTTTTGTCAAGTCGTTCTTGAAATCCTTAAGGTTTTTGTTAATTCGTACTTAAAGTCATTCGAATTTTGTTAAGTCGTACCAAGAATTATTCGATTTTTTATATCTTTTTGTTTTAATTACTCCTGGTATTGGCTTTAGAGCTCTGCTTCTTACAGGAACATCTAGCTTTTCTTTCGACATTAACGGAAGACCCACTCGTTGCTTTGCAACGAGCTTTGCTCTAGTTATTAGGGTCTTCCGTTTCCAACGGAAGACCCTCTTGTTATTCTACGGTTTCTTTCTCTTTATTAGGGTCTTCCGTTTCCAACGGAAGACCCTCTTGTTATTCTACGGTTTCTTTTTCTTTATTATTAGGGTCTTCCGTTTCCAACGGAAGACCCTCTTGTTATTCTATTGATTATTTTTATTATTATTATTTTTTTTCTGACTTTTTCCGGACGCTATTACTCGTGAACTACTGGACCGATTTGCATAAAATTTGCAGGACTGATAGAACATCAAAAGTACTTGAGTTTATTAAATTTTGGGTTGATGACGTCACTTCCGGTTTGAAATTTTGAGGATTTAGTGAATTTTTAAGGACCATTTTGTCCACCTAACTCCTCCAAAACTAATAAAGATAAAAACATGAAACTTTCAGGGATAGTAGATGAATGTCTGTAGATGATTCTCTGGGTTTGATATTATGGAAAATGCGCAAGGCGCCGAAGCTCGCCCGAGCTCGAAAATTGGCACCAAATTTTTTCACGAAATTTTTGCACATTTTATAAATTATTTCTGAATGTGTAAATATTTTGTTAAGACATGTAATGCAAAAGTTGTTTAGATTTACACGCTCTTTCATTTGATATCATAAAAAAGGGGCTGGCCCCTTAAATTAGGGGCAAAGAGGGCTCTAACGAATTTTATTAAAAACTCTTTACTGAAAAATAATTTGTTATCAATTATAGAAGCAAAAATGTTTATTGTGCAGCTGTTTATCTACATAGTACCATACTGAAATCATATGTTACGTAATTAGGGGTTTTAAGGGGCCAGAAGTCCAAAACTTTGGTTTTGGAACTCTGCTTCTTACAGGAACATCTAGCTTTTCTTTCGACATTAACGGAAGACCCACTCGTTGCTTTGCAACGAGCTTTGCTCTAGTTATTAGGGTCTTCCGTTTCCAACGGAAGACCCTCTTGTTATTCTACTGTTTCTTTCTATTATTATTATTATTCTTAATATTCTTTTTCTGCCTTCTTTAAAGCTTTATTTCTCGAAAACTATTCATCCGATTTGCACCAAATTTTCAGGACTTATACAGCATCGGAGGGGACAAATGTTTTTAGTTACATTTTTTGATGACGTCACTTCCGGTTTAAGATATTGACGATTTAATGAAATTATAAGGGTCATTTTGTCCACGCAACTCCTCTGAAACTATTCATGATAGAAAGTTGAAATTCTCAGGGATTGTAGATGAAAGTCTGTAGATGTACCGCATTGTTTTATTATATGGATAATACGCAAGGCGTTGAAGCTCGCCTGAGGTCGAAAATTGACACCAATTTTTTTTACAAAAATTTTGCACATTTTCTGAAATATTTTTAAACCTGTAAATATTTTGTTAAAACATGTAATGTAAAAGTTGTTTCTATTTTCACGGGCTTTCATTTGATATCAAGAAAAAGGGGCTGTCCCCTCAAATTAGGGGCCAAGAGGGCTCTAAAGTCTTTTTGCAATAACTCTTTACTGAACAATAATTTGTTATCAAGTATAGAAGCAAAAATGTTCATTGTACAGCTTTTTATCTATACAGTACCATACCTAAGTCATATGTTACGTAATTAGGGGTTTCAAGGGGCCAAAAGTCCAAAACTTTGATCATTAATATCTAGAAAAGGAGAAATATTTTGAAAAGCATTGTAGAACAAAAAATGCTTAAAATAATGTTCTCAACAATATGCTACCTAAAAAAATTTGTTGGTGGCCCCAGTAAGGAGTTTAAGGGTCGGCCCCTAAAACACATTAGTTCAGATATCTCTAGAACGGTCAACAATTCCTGAACACTTGTTGAACAAAATATGTTTATATTTGCAAGATCCTTCATTTGATATCAAGAAAAAAGGGCTGGCCCCTTAAATTAGGGGCCAAGGGGGCTCTTAAGTCTATTAATAATAACTTTTTACTGAAAAATAAATTGTTATATATTATAGAAGCAAAAATATTCTTTGTACAGTTATTTGTCTATACAGTACCATACCTAAGTCATCTGTTACGTAATTAGGGGTTTCAAGGGGCCAGAAATCCAAAACTCTGATCATTAATATCTATAAAAGGAGAAATATTTTGAAAAGCATTGTAGAAGGAAAGTTGCTCAAAATAATGTTTTTAACATTATGATACCTAAACAGTTTTTGTTGGTGGCCCCATTAAGGAGTTTAACGGCCGGCCCCTAAAACACAGTTGTTCAGATATCTCTAGAACGGTCAATAATTCGTGAACAGTTGTTGAATAAAATATGTTTATATTTGCGAGACCTTTCATTTGATATCAAGAAAAAGGGGCTGGCCCCTCAAATTAGGGGCCAGGAGGGCTTCAAAATCTTTTAATAATAACTATTTACTCAAAAATAATTTGTTATACATTATTGACGCAAAAATGTTCAACTTATTAAGCTTAATTCAAATCTGAAATCCGTTTTAAAATCGGACGATGCATTACAGAGATATAGGGGTTTAAAAATTGATTTTTCCGGAAATTTTGATTCCACATTCTTGGTTAAGAAAATAGTATTACGTTCAAAGTTAAATTAACTCGTACCTAGAATGATTCGATATTTGTTAAGTCGTTCTTAAACACATTCGGATTTTTTTGTCAAGTCGTTCTTGAAATCGTTAAGGTTTTTGTTAATTCGTACTTAAAGTCATTCGGATTTTGTTAAGTCGTACCAAGTATTATTCGATTTTTTATATCTTTTTGTTTTAATTACTCCTGGTATTGGTTTTAGAGCTCTGCTTCTTACAGGAACATCTAGCTTGTCTTTCGACATTAACGGAAGACCCACTCGTTGCTTTGCAACGAGCTTTGCTCTAGTTATTCTTTTTTTTCTTTTTCTGACTTTTTTGGAGCGTTATTTCTCAAAAACTATTCAACCGATTTGCACGAAATTTTTAGGACTGATTAAGCATCATCGGCGCTACATAATGTCAAATTTTCACATGATGACGTCACTTCCGGTTTCAGATATTGACGATTTTGAAAATTTTTAAGGGTCATTTTGTCCACGCATCTCCTCCGAAACTAATCAAGATAGAAGCTTGAAATTTTTCCAGGATTGTAGGTTAAAGTCTGAAGGTGTACCCCCCTGCTTCCAATTATTAAAATTGCGCAAGGCCTCGAAGCTCGCCTGAACCTGAAAATTAGCACCAATTTTTTTCACGAAATTTTCGAACATTTTCTCTAATATCTTTTGATGTATAAATATTTTGTTAAGACATGTAATGCAAAACTTGTTTCAATTTCCACGGGCTTTCATTTGATATCAAGAAAAAAGGGCTGGCCCCTCAAATTAGGGGCCAAGAGGGCTCTAAAGTCTTTTTGCAATAACTCTTTACTGAACAATAATTTCTTATCAATTATAGAAGCAAAAATGTTTATTGTACAGCTGTTTATCTATACAGTACCACACCTTATTTATATGTTACGTAATTAGGGGTTTCAAGGGACCAGAAGTCCAAAACTTTGATCATTAATATCTAGAAAATGAGAAATATTTTGAAAAGCATTGTAGAACAAAAAATGCTTAAAATAATGTTTTCAACAATATGCTACCTAAAAAAAATTTGTTGGTGGCCCCAGTAAGGAGTTTAAGGGTCGGCCCCTTAAACACATTAGTTCAGATATCTCTAGAACGGTCAACAATTCCTGAACACTTGTTGAACAAAATATGTTTATATTTGCGAGATCTTTCATTTGATATCAAGAAAAAAGGGCTGGCCCCTTAAATTAGGGGCCAAGAGGGCTCTTAAGTCTATTAATAATAACTTTTTACTAAAAAAAACTTGGTTATATTATAGAAGCAAAAATATTCTTTGTACAGTTATTTATCTATACAGTAACATACCTAAGTCATATGTTACGTAATTAGGGGTTTCAAGGGGCCAGAAGTCCAAAACTCTGATCAGTAATAGCAAGAAAAGGAGAAATATTTTGAAAAGCATTGTAGAAGAAAGGTTGCTCAAAATAATGTTTTTAATAATATAATACCTAAAACTTTTTTGTTGGTGGCCCCAGTAAGGAGTTTAAGGGTCGGCCCCTTAAACACAGTTGTTCAGATATCTCTAGAACGGTTAACAATTCGTGATCAGTTGTTGAACAAAATATGTTCATATTTGCAAGACCTTTCAATTGATATCAAGAAAAAGGGGCTGACCCCTCAAATTAGGGGCCAAGAGGGCTACAAAGTCTTTTTATAATAACTTTTTACTGAAAAATAATTTGTAAATAATTATAGAAGCAAAAATGTTCAACTCATAAAACTTAAATCTGTAATCCGTTTTAAAATCAGACGATGCATTACAGAGATAAAGGGGTTTAAAAAATTGATTTTTCCGGAAATTTTGGTTCCGCATTCTTGGTTAAGTAAATAGTGTATTGTTCAAAGTTAAATTAACTCGTACCAAAAATAATTCGATTTTTGTTAAGTCGTACTTTGACACATTTGGATTTTTTTTGTTAAGTCGTTCTTAAAATCATAAAGATTTTTGTTAATTCGTACTTGGAATCATTCGGATTTTGTTAAGTCGTACCAAGAATTATTCGATTTTTTATCTTTTTGTTTAAGTTACTCTTGTTATTCGTTTAAGAACGTTGCTCCTTACAGGAATATCTAGCTTTACTCTCGACATCAACGGAAGACCCACTCGTTGCTTTGCAACGAGCTTTGCTCTAGTTATTCTTTTTTTTCTTTTTCTGACTTTTTTGGAGCGTTATTTCTCAAAAACTATTCAACCGATTTGCACGAAATTTTCAGGACTGATGAAGCATCATCGGCGCTACAAAGTATTAAATTTGCGAATGATGACGTCACTTCCGGTTTCAGATATTGTCGTTTTTGTAAAATTTTAAGAGTCATTTTGTCCACGCATCTCCTCCGAAACTAATGAAGATAGAAGCTTGAAATTTTTCTAGGATTGTAGATAAAAGTCTAAAGTTGTACCCCCATGCTTCCAATTATAAAAATTGAGCAAGGCCTCGAAGCTCGCCTGAACCTGAAAATTAGCACCAATTTTTTTCACGAAATTTTCAAACATTTTCTCTAATATCTTTTGATGTGTAAATATTTTGTTAAAACATGTAATGTAAAAGTTGTTTCAATTTTCACGGGCTTTCATTTGATATCAAGAAAAAGGGGCTGGCCCCTCAAATTAGGGGCCAAGAGGGCTCTAAAGTCTTTTTGCAATAACTCTTTACCGAAGAATAATTTGTTATTAATTATAGAAGGAAAATTGTTTATTGTACATCTGTTCATCTATACAGTACCACACCTTAGTCATATGTTACGTAATTAGGGGTTTCAAGGGGCCAGAAGTCCAAAACTTTGATCATTAATATCTAGAGAGGGAGAAATATTTTGAAAAGCATTGTAGAACAAAAAATGCTTAAAATAATGTTCTTAACAATATGCTACAAATAAAAAAAATGGTTGGTGGCCCCAGTAAGGAGTTTAAGGGCCGGCCCCTAAAACAAATTAGTTCAGATATCTCGAGAACGGTAAACAATTCCTGAACACTTGTTGAACAAAATATGTTTATATTTGCGAGATCTTTCATTTGATATCAAGAAAAAAGGGCTGGCCCCTTAAATTAGGGGCCAAGAGGGCTCTTAAGTCTATTGATAATAACTTTTTACTGAAAAATATTTTGTTTTATATTATAGAAGCAAAAATATTCTTTGTACAGCTGTTTATCTAAACAGTACCATACCTAAGTCATATGTTACGTAATTAGGGGTTTCAAGGGGCCAGAAGTCCAAAACTCTGATCATTAATATCTATAAAAGGAGAAATATTTTGAAAAGCTTTGTAGAAGGAAAGTTACTCAAAATAATGCTTTTAACAATATGATACCTAAAAAAACTTTTGTTGGTGGCCCCATTAAGGAGTTTAAGGGTCGGCCCCTAAAACACAGTTGTTCAGATATCTCTAGAACGGTTAACAATTCGTGAACAGTTGTTGAACAAAATATGTTTATATTTGCGAGACCTTTCATTTGATATCAGAAAAAGGGGCTGGCCCCTCAAATTGGGAGCCAGGAGGGCTACAAAGTCTTTTAATTATAACTATTTACTGAAAAATAATTTGTTATATATTATTGAAGCAAAAATGTTCAACTTATAAAGCTTAATTTAAATCTGAAATCCGTTTTAAAATTGGACGATGCATTACAGAGATATAGGGGATTAAAAATTGATTTTTCCGGAAATTTTGATTCCACATTCTTGTTTAATAAAATAGTGTTATGTTCAAAGTTAAATTAACTCGTACCTAGAATGATTCGATATTTGTTAAGTCGTTCTTAAACACATTCGGATTTTTTTTTGTCAAGTCGATCTTAAAATCGTTAAGGTTTTTGTTAATTCGTACTTAAAGTCATTCGGATTTTGTTAAGTCGTATCAAGAATTATTCGATTTTTTATATCTTATTGTTTTAATTACTCCTGGTATTGGTTTTAGAGCTCTGCATTTTACAGGAACATCTAGCTTTCCTTTCGACATTAACGGAAGACCCACTCGTTGCTTTGCAACGAGCTTTGCTCTAGTTCTTAATATTCTTTTTCTGCCTTCTTTAAAGCTTTATTTCTCGAAAACTATTCATCCGATTTGCACCAAATTTTCAGGACTTATACAGCATCGGAGGGGACAAATGTTTTTAGTTACATTTTTTGATGACGTCAGTTCCGGTTTAGGATATTGACGATTTACTTAAATTTTAAGGGTCATTTTGTCCACGCAACTCCTCTGAAACTATTCACGATAGAAAGTTGAAATTTTCAGGGATTGTAGATGAAAGTCTGTAGATGTACTGCATTGTTTTATAATATGGATAATACGCAAGGCGTTGAAGCTCGCCTGAGGTCGAAAATTGACACCAATTTTTTTTACAAACATTTTGCACATTTTCTGAAATATTTTTAAACCTGTAAATATTTTGTTAAAACATGTAATGTAAAAGTTGTTTCTATTTCGACGGGCTTTCATTTGATATCAAGAAAAAGGGGCTGGCCACTAAAATTAGGGGCAAAGAGGGCTCTAAAGTCTTTTTGCAATAACTCTTTACTGAACAATAACTTGTTATCAAGTATAGAAGCAAAATTGTTCATTGTACAGCTTTTTATCTACACAGTACCATTCCTAAGTCATATGTTACGTAATTAGGGGTTTCAAGGGGCCAGAAGTCCAAAACTTTGATCATTAATATCTAGAAAAGGAGAAATATTTCAAAAAGCAATATTGAACAGAAGTTGCTTAATATACTGTTCTCAACAAAACGCTACCTAATTTTTTTTTGTTGGTGGCCCCAGTAAGGTGTTTAAGGGTCGGCCGCTAAAACCAAGTTGTTCAGATATATTTATAACGGTCAACAATTCGTGAACACTTGTTGAACGAAATGTGTTTATTTTTACGAGTCCTTTCATTTGATATCAAGAAAAAGGGGCTGGTCCCTCAAATTAGGGGCCAAAAGGGCTCTAAAGTCTTTTTATAATAACTCTCTACTGAAAAATAATTTGTTATTAATTATCGAAGCAAAAATGTTCATTGTACAAATGTTTATCATTACAGTACTATACCTAAGTCATGTGTTACGTAATTAGGGGTTTCAAGGGGCCAGAAGTCCAAAACTTTGATCATTAATATGTTAAAAAGGAGAAATATTTTGAAAAGCATTCTTGTAGAAAAGTTGCTCAAAATAATGTTCTCAACAATATGATACCTAAAAGTTTTTTATTGGTGGCCCCAGTAAGGTGTTTAAGGGTCGGCCCCTAAATCAAAGTTGTTCAGATATCTTTAGAAAGGTCAACAATTTGTGAACACTTGCTGAACAAAATATGTTTATATTTGCGAGACCCTTTCTTTGATATCAAGAAAAAGGGGCTGACCCCTCAAATCCGGGGCCAAAAGGGCTTCAAAGTATTTTTATAATAACTTTTTTTTGAGCGATTATTTGTTATTAATCATAAGAGCAGAAAATAAGAGCTTATGAAGCTTAATTTAAAGCTGAACTCCGTATTAAAACCTGATGATGCATTACCGAGATATTTGGGTTTAAAAATTGATCTTTTCGGAAATTTTGATTCCACATTCTTGGTTAAGAAAATAGTGTTATGTTCAAAGTTAAATTAACTCGTACCTAAAATCACTCGATAATTGTTAAATCGTATTCAAACACATTCGGATTTGTTTTTGCTAGGTCGTTCTTGAAATTGATAAGGTTTTTGTTAATTCGTACTTAGAATCATTTGGATTTTGTTAACTCGTATCAAGAGTAATTCGATTTTTTTCTTTTTGTTTTAGTTTCTCATGTATATTAGTTTATGAATTCTGCTTCTTACTGGAAGTTCTAGCTTAACTTTCAACATTAACGGAAGACCCACTCGTTGCTTTGCAACGAGCTTTGCTCTAGTTATTCTTAATATTCTTTTTCTGCCTTCTTTAAAGCTTTATTTCTCGAAAACTATTCACTCGATTTGCACCAAATTTTCAGGACTTATAGAGCATCGAGGGGATAAATGTTTTCAGTTAATTTTTTTGATGACGTCACTTCCGGTTTAAGATATTGACGATTTAATGAAATTTTAAGGGTCATTTTGTCCACGCAACTCCTCTGAAACTATTCACGATAGAAAGTTGAAATTTTCAGGGATTGTAGATGAAAGTCTGTAGATGTACCGCATTGTTTTAAAATATGGATAATACGCAAGGCGTTGAAGCTCGCCTGAGGTCGAAAATTGGCACCAATTTTTTTAACGAAAATTTTGCACATTTTCTGAAATATTTTTAAAACTGTAAATATTTTGTTAAAACATGTAATGCAGAAGTTGTTTCAATTTCCACGGGCTTTCATTTGGTGACAAGAAAAAGGGGCTGGCCCATCAAATTAGGGGCAAAGAGGGCTCTAAATTCTTTTTGCAATAACTCTTTTCAGAACAATAATTTGTTATCAATTATAGAAGCAAAAATGTTTGTTGTACAGCTGTTTATCTATACAGTATTATACCTAAGTCATATGTTACGTAATTAGGGGTTTTAAGGGGCCAGAAGTCCAAAACTTTGATCATTAATATCTAGAAAAGGAGAAATATTTTGAAAAGCATTGTAGAAGGAAAGTTGCTCAAAATAATGTTTTTAACAATATGATACCTAAAAATGTTTTGTTGGTGGCCCCATTAAGGAGTTTAAGGGTCGGCCCCTAAAACACATTTGTTCAGATATCTCTAGAACGGTTAACAATTCGTGAACAGTTGTTGAACAATATATGTTTATATTTGCAAGACCTTTCATTTGATATCAAGAAAAAGGGGCTGGACCCTCAAATTAGGGACCAGGAGGGCTACAAAGTCTTTTTATAATAACTACTTACTGAAAAATAATTTTTTATATATTATTGAAGCAAAAATGTTCAACTTATTAAGCTTAATTTAAATCTGAAATCCGTTTTAAAATCGTACGATGCATTACAGAGATAAAGGGGTTTAAAAATTGATTTTTCCGGAAATTTTGATTCCACATTCTTGGTTAAGAAAATAGTGTTATGTTCAAACTTTAATTAACTCGTACCTAGAATGATTCGATATTTGTTAAGTCATTCTTAAACACATTCGGATTTTTTTGTCAAGTCGTTCTTGAAATGGTTAAGGTTTTCGTTAATTCGTACTTAAAGTCATTTGGATTTTGTTAAGTCGTACCAAGAATTATTCTATTTTTTATATCTTTTGTTTTAAAACTCCTGGTATTGGTTTTAGAGCTCTGCTTCTTACAGGAACATCCAGCTTTTCTTTCGACATTAACGGAAGACCCACTCGTTGCTTTGCAACGAGCTTTGCTCTAGTTATTCTTAATATTCTTTTTCTGCCTTCTTTAAAGCTTAATTTCTCGAAAACTATTCACTCGATTTGCACCAAATTTTCAGGACTTATAGAGCATCGGAGGGGATAAATGTTTTCAGTTAAATTTTTTGATGACGTCACTTCCGGTTTAAGATATTGACGATTTAATAAAATTTTAAGGGTCATTTTGTCCACGCAACTCCTCTGAAACTATTCAAGATAGAAAGTTAAAATTTTCAGGGATTGTAGATGAAAGTCTGTAGATGTACCGCATTGTTTTAAAATATGGATAATACGCAAGGCGTTGAAGCTCGCCTGAGGTCAAAAATTGGCACCAAATTTTTTCACTAAAATTTTGCACATTTTCTGAAATATTTTTAAACCTGTAAATATTTTGTTAAAATATGTAATGCAAAAGTTGTTTCAATTATCACAGGCTTTCATTTTATATCAAGAAAAAGGGGCTGGGTCATCAAATTAGGGGCAAAGAGGGCTCGAAAGTCTTTTTGCAATAAATCTTTACTGAACAATTATTTGTTATCAATTATAGAAGCAAAAATGTTTATTGTACAGCTGTTTATCTATACAGTATCATACCTAAGTCATATGATACGTAATTAGGGGTTTCAAGGGGCCAGAAGTCCAAAACTTTGATCATTAATATCTAGAAAAGGAGAAATATTTTGAAAAGCATTGTAGAAGAAAAAATGCTTAAAATAATGTTCTCAACAATATGCTACCTAAAAAAAATTTGTTGGTGGCCCCAGTAAGGAGTTTAAGGGTCGGTACCTAAAACACATTAGTTCAGATATCTTTAAAACTGTGAACAATTCCTGAACACTTGTTGAACAAAATGTGTTTATTATTACGAGACCTTTTATTTGATTTCAAGAAAAAAGGGCTGGCCCCTTAAATAAGGGACCAAAAGGGCTCTTAAGTCTATTTATAATAACTTTTTACTGAAAAATAATTTGTTATATATTATAGAAGCAAAAATATTCATTTTAGAGCTATTTTTTTTAATTCAGTACCACACCTTAATCATATGTTACGTAATTAGGGGTTTTAAGGGGCCAGAAGTCCAAAACTTTGATCAATAATATCTAGAAAAGGAGAAATATTTTGAAAAGCATTGTAGAAGAAAAGTTGCTCAAAATAATGTCCTTTTCAATATGATACCTAAATTTTTTTTGTTGGTGGTCCCGGTAAGGGTCGGCCCCTAAAACACAGTTGTTCAGATATCTCTAGAACGGTTAACAATTTGTGAGCACTTGTGAGCACTTGTTGAACAAAATATGTTTATATTTGAGAGACCTTTCATTTAATATGAAGAAAAAGGGTCTGACCCCACAAATTAGGGGCCAATAGGGCTACAAAGTCTTTTAATAATAATTGTTTTTTGAGCGATAATTTGTTAAAATCATAGAAGCAAAAATAAGAGCTTATTAAGCTTAATTTAAATCTGAAATCCTTTTTAAAATCGGACGATGCATTACAGAGATATAAGGGTTTAAAAATTGATTTTTCCGGAAATTTTGATTTCACATTCTTGGTTAAGAAAATAGTGTTATGTTCAAAGTTAAATTAACTCGTACCTAAAATAATTCGATGATTGTTTAATCGTACTTAAACACATTCGGATTTGTATTTGCTAAGTCGTTCTTGAAATTGATAAGGTTTGTGTTAATTCGTACTTTGAATCATTCCGATTTTGTTAACTCGTACAAAGAACTATTCGATTTTCTTTCTTTTTATTTTAGTTACTTATTTTAGTTACTTATGTTTATTGGTTTAAGAACTCTGCTTCGAAGAGGAACTTCTAGCTTTACTTTCGACATTAACGGAAGACCCACTCGTTGCTTTGCAACGAGCTTTGCTCTAGTTATTCTTAATATTCTTTTTCTGCCTTCTTTAAAGCTTTATTTCTCGAAAACTATTCATCCGATTTGCACCAAATTTTCAGGACTTCTACATCATCGGAGGGGACAAATGTTTTTTGATGACGTCACTTCCGGTTTAAGATATTGACGATTTAATGAAATTTTAAGGGTCATTTTGTCCACGCAACTCCTCTTAAACTATTTACGATAGAAAGTTGAAATTTTCAGGGATTGTAGATGAAAGTCTGTAGATGTACCGCATTGTTTTATAATATGGATAATACGCAAGGCGTTGAAGCTCGCCTGAGGTCGAAAATTGACACCAATTTTTTTAACGAAAATTTTGCACATTTTCTGAAATATTTTTAAACCTGTAAATATTTTGTTAAAACATGTAATGTAAAAGTTGTTTTTATTTCCACGGGCTTTCATTTTATATCAAGAAATAGGGGCTGGTCCCTCAAATTAGGGGCCAAGAGGGCTCTAAAGTCTTTTTGCAATAACTCTTTACTGAACAATAATTTGTTATCAAGTATAGAAGTAAAAATGTTCATTGTACATCTTTTTATCTATACAGTACCATACCTAAGTCATATGTTACGTATTTAGGGGTTTCAAGGGGCCAGAAGTCCAAAACTTTGATCATTAATATCTAGAAAAGGAGAAATATTTTGAAAAGCAATGTTTAACAGAAGTTGCTTAATATACTGTTCTCAACAATACGCTACCTAAACTTTTTTTTTGGTGGCCCCAGTAAGGTGTTTAAGGGTCGGCCCCTAAAACCAAGTTGTTCAAATATCTTTATAACGGTCAACAACTCGTGAACACTTGTTAAACAAAATGTGTTTATATTTACGAGTCCTTTCATTTGATATCAAGAAAAAGGAGCTGGTCCCTCAAATTAGGGGCCAAAGGGGCTCTAAAGTCTTTTTATAATAACTCTCTACTGAAAAATAATTTGTTATTAATTATCGAAGCAAAAATGTTCATTGTACAGCTGTTTATCTATACAGTACTATACCTAAGTCATGTGTTACGTAATTAGGGGTTTCAAGGGGCCAGAAGTCCAAAACTCTGATCATTAATATCTTAAAAAGGAGAAATATTTTGAAAAGCATTCTTGTAGAAAAGTTGCTCAAAATAATGTTCTCAACAATATGATACCTAAAAGTTTTTTATTGGTGGCCCCAGTAAGGTGTTTAAGGGTCGGCCCCTAAATCAAAGTTGTTCAGATATCTTTAGAAAGGTCAACAATTTTTGAACACTTGCTGAACAAAATATGTTTATATTTGCGAGACCCTTTCTTTGATATCAAGAAAAAGGGGCTGACCCCTCCAATCCGGGGCCAAAAGGGCTTCAAAGTCTTTTTATAATAACTTTTTTTTGAGCGATGATTTGTTATTAATCATAAGAGCAAAAAATAATAGCTTATTAAGCTTAATTTAAAGCTGAAATCCGTTTTAAAATCTGACGATGCATTACAGAGATATTGGGGTTTAAAAATTGATCTTTCCGGAAATTTTGATTCCACAATCTTGGTTAAGAAAAGAGTGTTATGTTCAAAGTTAAATTAACTCGTACCTAAAATCACTCGATAATTGTTAAATCGTATTCAAACACATTAGGATTTGTTTTTGCTAGGTCGTTCTTGAAATTGATAAGGTTTTTGTTAATTCGTACTTAGAATCATTCCGAGTTTGTTAACTCGTATCAAGAATAATTGGATTTTTTTCTTTTTGTTTTAGTTTCTCATGTATATAAGTCTATGAATTCTGCTTCTTACAGGAACTTCTAGCTTTACTTTCAACATTAACGGAAGACCCACTCGTTGCTTTGCAACGAGCTTTGCTCTAGTTATTCTTTTTTTTCTTTTTCTGACTTTTTTGGAGCGTTATTTCTCAAAAACTATTCAACCGATTTGCACGAAATTTTCAGGACTAATTAGGCATCATCGGCGCTACATATTGTCAAATTTTCAAATGATGACGTCACTTCCGGTTTCGGATATTGACGATTTTGTAAATTTTTAAGGGTCATTTTGTCCACGCATCTCCTCCGAAACTAATCAAGATAGAAGCTTGAAATTTTTCCAGGATTGTAGATTAAAGTCTGAAGTTGTACCCCCCTGCTTCCAATTATTAAATTTGCGCAACGCCTCGAAGCTCGCCTAAACCTGAAAATTAGAACCAAATTTTTTCACGAAATTTTCGAACATTTTCTCTAATATCTTTTGATGTATAAATATTTTGTTAAAACATGTAATGCAAAAGTTGTTTAAATTTTCACGGGCTTTCATTTGATATCAAGAAAAAAGGGCTGGCCCCTCAAAATAGGGGCCAAGAGGGCTCTAAAGTCTTTTTGCAATAACTCTTTACTGAACAATAATTTGTTATCAATTATAGAAGCAAAAATGTTTATTGTACAGCTGTTTATCTATACAGTACCACACCTTAATCATATGTTACGTAATAAGGGGTTTCAAGGGGCCAGAAGTCCAAAACTTTGATCATTAATATCTAGAAAAGGAGAAATATTTTTAGAAGCATTGTAGAACAAAAAATGCTTAAAATAATGTTCTCAACAATATGCTACCTAAAAAAAATTTGTTGGTGGACCCAGTAAGGAGTTTAAGGGTCGGCCCATAAAACACATTAGTTCAGATATCTCTAGAACGGTCAACAATTCGTGAACACTTGTTGAACAAAATATGTTTATATTTGCGAGATCTTTCATCTGATATCAAGAAAAAAGGGCTGGCCCCTTAAATTAGGGACCAAGAGGGCTCTTAAGTCTATTAATAATAACTTTTTACTGAAAAATAATTTGTTATATATTATAGAAGCAAAAATATTCTTTGTACAGTTATTTATCTATACATTACCATACCTAAGTCATATGTTACGTAATTAGGGGTTTCAAGGGGCCAGAAGTCCAAAACTCTGATCAGTAATAGCTAGAAAAGGAGAAATATTTTGAAAAGCATTGTAGAAGAAAAGTTGCTCAAAATAATGTTTTTAATAATATTTTACCTAAAACTTTTTTGTTGGTGGCCCCAGTAAGGAGTTTTAGGGTCGGCCCCTAAAACACAGTTGTTCAGATATCTCTAGAACGGTTAACAATTCGTGAACAGTTGTTGAACAAAATATGTTTATATTTGCAAGACCTTTCATTTTATATCAAGAAAAAGGGACTGGCCCCTCAAATTAGGGGCCAGGAGGGCTCTTAAGTCAATTAATAATAACTATTTACTGAAAAATAATTTGTTATATATTATTGAAGCAAAAATGTTCAACTTGTTAAGCTTAATTTAAAACTGAAATCCGTTTTAAAATCGGACGATGCATTACAGAGATATATGGGGTATAAAAACTGATTTTTCCGGAAATTTTGATTCCACATTCTTGGTCAAGAAAATAGTGTTATGTTCAATGTTAAATTAACTCGTACCTAGAATGATTCGATATTTGTTAAGTCGTTCTTAAACACATTCTGATTTTTTTTGTCAAGTCGTTCTTGAAATCGTTAAGGTTTTTGTTAATTCGTACTTAAAGTCATTCGATTTTTTATATCTTTTTGTTATAAAACTCCTGGTATTGGTTTTAGAGCTCTGCTTCTTACAGGAACTTCTAGCTTTTCTTTCGACATTAACGGAAGACCCACTCGTTGCTTTGCAACGAGCTTTGCTCTAGTTATTTTTCTTTTTTTTCTTACAAATTTTGTCCGCGCGAATTCTCGGAAATGGCTCTATCGATTTTCGTGAAACTTTCAGATCTGATAATTATTGGTCTGAACCTTATTGGAAATTTTTTATATTGATGACGTCATTTCCGTTTCAGAGATTTTAACGTTTTAGCGATTTTTTAGGGGTTGTTTTGTCCATGTAACTCCTCCTAAACTATTAAAGGTATTGAGTTCAAATTTTCAGGGATGGTAGACAAAAGATTGTAGATGTGTATAATGTCAATCATATATGCCTAATTAAAAAGGCGCCGAAGCTCACCTGGACCTGAAAATTGAGATTAAAAAAACGCTGTATTTTTTCCTGGTTTTCTTTGTTTATCTTTTTTCTTAAAAACATTTTGTTAAGACATGTAAAGCAAAAAAAAGTTTATATTTACAAGAGCTTTAATTTGATACCAAGAAAAAGGGGCTGGCCCCTTAAATTAGGGGACCAGAGGTCTCTAAAGTCTTTTATCTGTAGCCCTTTACTGAGGGATATTTTGTGAAAGGTTATAGAAGCAAATATGTTTATCTCACAGTTATTTATCCAAGCAATGTAATGATTTTATCATGTGTTACGTAATAAGGGGATTTTAGGGGTCAAAAGTCCAAAATTTTGATTACCCATATCTCAGAAAGGAAAAATATTTTGAAATGCAGTATAGAAGGAAAGTTGCTCAAAATGATATACTTAACAATATGCAACCTTCTTAATTTCGTTAAACGGCCCCTATAAGGAGATAAGGGGTCGGCCCCTAAAATGTTTTTCCCCATATATCTCAAGAACGGTAACGAATGTCTAAACACTTGTTGAACAAAATATGTTTAGAATTAAAGGGCTTTTGAATTGATATCAAGAAAAAGGGGCTAGCCCCTTAAATAAGGAGACCAGAGGGCTCCAAAGTCTTTAATCTGTAGCCCTTTACTGAGGGATATTTTGTGAAAGGTTATAGAAGCAAATATGTTTATCTCACAGTTATTTATCCAAGCAATGTAGTGATTTTATCATGTGTTACGTAATAAGGGGTTTTTAGGGGCCACAAGTCCAAAAATTTGATCACCCATATCTCAGAAAGGAAAAGTATTCTAAAATGCAGTATAAAAGGAAAGATGCTCAAAATGATGTACTTAACAATATGCAACCTTCAAAATTTCGTTAAACGGCCCCTATAAGGAGATAAGGGATCGGCCCCTAAAACGATCTTAGCCGTATATCTTAAAAACGGTAACGAATTTCTAAACACTTGCTGAACAAAATGTGTTTCGAGTTAAATGACCTTTTATTTGATATCAAGAAAAAGGGGCTGGCCCCTCAAATTAGGGGACCAGAGGGCCCTAAAGTCTTTTATCTTTAGCTGTTTACTGAGGGATATTTTATGAGGGTTATAAAAGCAAAATTAGGTATAATACGTTTATATATCCTAAGAATATAATGATGTACTTATGCATTACCTAGTTAGGGGTTTAGGGGCCAGAAGTAAAAAGTTTAGGAGAAATATTTTGAAAAGCATTGTAGAAAGAAAGTTGCTCAAAATAATGTTTTTAATAATATAATACCTAAACCTTTTTTCTTGGTGGCCCCATTAAGGAGTTTAAGGGTCGGACCCTAAAACACAGTTGTTCAAATATCTCTAGAACGGTTAACAATTCGTGAACAGTTGTTGAACAAAATATGTTTATATTTGCAAGACCTTTCATTTGATATCAAGAAAAAGGGGCTGGCCCCTCAAATTAGGGGCCAGAAGGGCTACAAATTCTTTTAATAATAACTATTTAATGAAAAATAATTTGTTATATATTATTGAAGCAAAAATGTTCAACTTATTAAGCTTAATTTAAATCTGAAATCCGTTTAAAAATCGAAAGATGCATTACAGAGATATAGGGGTTTAAAAATTGATTTTTCCAGAAATTTTGATTCCACATTCTTGGTTAAGAAAATAGTGTTATGTTCAAAGTTAAATTAACTCGTACCTAGAATTATTCGATATTTGTTAAGTCGTTCTTAAACACATTCGGATTTTTTTTGTCAAATCGTTCTTTAAATCGTTAAGGTTTTTGTTAATTCGTACTTAAAGTCATTCGGATTTTGTTAAGTCGTACCAAGAATTATTCGATTTTTTAAATCGTATTGTTTTAAAACTTTGGTATTGGTTTTAGAGCTCTGCTTCTTACATGAACTTTTAGCTTTACTTTCGACATTAACGGAAGACCCACTCGTTGCTTTGCAACGTGCTTTGCTCTAGTTTTTTTTCTTTTTCTTTTTTTCTGACTCCTTTTAGGCTCATAACTCAAAAAGTTTTCAACCGATTTAAAATAAACTTTCACAGATTATGTGCAACTACTATACCTCAAAGAAATTAAATTTGCGATGACAACGTCACTTCCGTTTTTACGTTACGTCGTTTTTCAAAATTTTAAAAGTCATTTTGTTCGGGGCATTTCTCAAAAATGCTTTAAGATAGAGGCTTGAAATTTTCTGTTGTTATGATTTTGTCAATTTCCCTGTGCAATAAGGCTGGAAATGGAAATCCGTAACTTCCGGTCGAAACCGGAAGTGAATCAAATTTTTCGAAAATTTGAATTTTTTGATCAAATCAAAATCGTATACCTGTTTTGTAGAGCTCATTAAGCTGAATCAAACATTGAAAATCCTTTTAAAATCGGACGATGCATTACAGAGATATTGGGGTTTAAAAATTGATTTTTCCGGAAATTTTGCTTCCGCATTCTGGGTTAAGAAAATAGTCTTAAGTTCAAAGTTAAATTAACTCGTACCTATAAAAATTCGAAAAATTGTTAAGTCGTTCTTGAACACGTTCGGATTTTTTTTTTGTTAAGTCGTTCTTGAAATCGTTAAGGGTTTTGTTAATTCGTACTTAATATCATTCGGATGTTGTTAAGTAGTACCAAGAATTTTCGATTTTTTTATCTTTTTGTTAAAGTTACTTTTGTTATTAGTTTAAGAACACTGCTTCCTAAAGTAACATCTAGCTTTACTTTCGACATTAACGGAAGACCCACTCGTTGCTTTGCAACGAGCTTTGCTCTAGTTTTTTTTCTTTTTCTTTTTTTTCTGACTCCTTTTCGGCTTCATAACTGAAAAAGTTTTCAACCGATTTAAATGAAACTTTGAGAGATTATGTGCAACTATTATACCTAGAACATTTTAAAATTTCGATGACAACGTCACTTCCGTTTTTACGTTACGTCGTTTTTAAAATTTTAAAAAAGTCATTTTGTCCAGGGGATATCTTAAAAACGCTTTAAGATAGAGTCTTGAAATTTTCTGTGCTTATGAATTTGTCAATTTACCTGTGCAATAAGGCTGGAAATGGAAATCCGTTACTTCCGGTTCAAACCGGAAGTGAATCAAATTTTTCGAAAAATTGAATTTTTTGATCAAATCAAAAACGTATACGTGTTTTGTAGAACTCATTGAGCTGAATCAAACACTGACACCGTTTTAAAATCGGACGATGCATTACAGAGATATTGGGGTTCAAAAATTGATTTTTCCGGAAATTTTGCTTCCGCATTTTCGGTTAAGAATATAGTCTTAAGTTCAAAGTTAAATTAACTCGTACCTAAAATAATTCGAAAATTGTTAAGTTGTACTTGAACACATTTGGATTTTTTTGTTAAGTCGTTCTTTAAATCTTTAAGGGTTTTGTTAATTCGTACTTAAAATCATTCGGATTTTGTTAGGTCGTACCAAGAATTTTCGATTTTTTTTATCTTTTTGTTTAAGTTACTTTTGTTATTAGTTTAAGAACTCTGCTTCTTAAAGGAACTTCGAACTTTACTTTCGACATTAACGGAAGACCCACTCGTTGCTTTGCAACGAGTTTGCTCTAGTTTTTTTTATATTTTGTACGCATTTTTCCTTATTAATAAAATGTACCGTTTAAGCGCATAAAAAATACTCGATAATTTACATGACATCACAATAGCTTATGAATTTCATTTTGTGAACGTTTCAATTTAATTTAAGAATTTCTGACCGTTTTATCGCCGAATATGGACGACCAACGCTTGAAAATTGAGTCAAAAACGTTACGTCAATGTAAATCATGGAGTACCGGGCCGTCATTAAACTTTGTGTGCACGCAGGAATATCTCCGATGGAGACCAAAGGGTTCTTAGATGCTATTTTTATAGGACAAAGTGTTACAATTGGAATCACAGAGGTTTAAAGACGGGAGATATTTTGACCTCTTGCAGCACCCCTCCCCCAATACATGCCGGATCTTAAACCAATTGAGTTCGCTTTATTTTCTTATCAAAGTCAAAACTTCGTGGATAGAGATTTTCGGACTTGTATGATCATCGATATGCCACAGAACTCATTATACAAAAACTTTTCAAATACATGTATACCGTGCATTTTTCGATAGAAATAACAACAGAAGATTGATGCGAATTCCTGTGGTGGTCAGATTTACGTCCATCAAAGTTGTAGCATTGACACCCATGGATCTAAAGGAGTTATGCTTGCGGAATCATGCCCTGGAGAACACGTGTCCTTATAATAGGGCAAAGGGTTCGATTTTCGAGGGTACGGCTTATTCTGATACCTAAGACAATCCCGTAGGAAGTTGAATCTTCTTAATCAAAAATTTCCAAAAACAGACCTCTTACCCTTGGAACCAACTGCCCCCCCCCTCGCAAAAATTGTTAAACTATTAAATATATTTCGATTTGTCGGTATTGATTTTTGCTACATGCAGAACAATATTTTTTTGCTTTTATTATCGGTATCTTATGATATACAATATAATTGCGTTGATAACAAAATTTCAAAATAACGAAAGAAAATAATGTTAAATGTTCAACCTTTCGTAGCTGATATGGCTTTTCATCAATAACACAGATAGAATAAGACATGGCCGATTGAAATTAATGACCTGTGATGAAACGTCAAAACAAGAAATTGGTATTTTTATATGCTTGCTTTATATAGTTGGCAACTTTTTGCGATTTATATTAGTCTTTAGAAATAATTTTACCAGAAAAAACCTCTTAAAATGGGCAAATTTTAATTGACGAAAAAGCCAAGGCCGTTGGAATGTTGGTGTCTGGATTGTTTCTACGACAGGTTTGTTGCAACCACTATTGAAATACAACGGTTACCACTATTGAAATAAATTATTCTAATGGTGGTTGGGGATGTATTTCATGACAAGAATCGTTTTGCAACCACTATTGAAATACGAACATTTTTGAAATTATTATTTCAGTATTTGTTGTGGAATAAATTTTTATATCAAATTTATATTTGTAACCATTATATTATCGCATAAAAAGAAAGAAGGTGAATATCACTTTTTATTTGTTTTAAAAAGAATTAAGAATGCAAGAAATATCTTATTTAACAAACTATTCTAAAGAGGCGATTAAGGTTCTATAGACTGGCATTTTATACTATAGGATAATGAAACTTTGATAATGAAACCAATAAAAGAATTTTCACTGCTGTGCAGAAAAATTACCAGTTCTTGCAGATTTACCTACGTATAATATGTGTTTTCATATTTTTTTCTCTACCTTTCTTGTTCTATAGATATATAATGTTTTATGACAATTGTAAATTATTTGTATTAGCAGAAGAACCTAGTAAGTTGCGAAAACTTGTGTCCAAATCCAATCTGTATTATATATAAAATAAAATAAGTTCAAACCATATAAAACAACAACTATTGAAATTATTAATATTGTCCTCCGCTTTCACTCGAAGTGGTAGATTTTAAATTTGGTCTGTCTGTCCGTCTGCCTGTTTGTCCGTCTATCATTGTAACACTTCGTTCAACACTATTAAAACACATTATTTCAATAGTGATTATATTGAAATAATTTATTTCAATTGTGGTTGTATTTCAATACTGGTTGCAAAGTGATTCTTATAATGAAAAAAGCCCATTAAATCAGGCTTTACTTTACATGTCATTACTTTCCTTGCCTGTAAATATCTTTCAAACACCCTCACCAGCCACTTGAATGAAATGTTGTTGTTTGTTCACTTGTGAAAATGGCTTTTGATCCAAACGTGAGTTGAACATACTTCACTTTTCGATGTCAGGAAAACGTTTGAAGCAAGTAACTGGTGAATCAGTTGTAAATTCGCTCAGGAATTTTAGGTATAAAAATATTTACAGATATTTTTTTTTGTATGAATAGAACTGTAGTTCAACCGTCCGCTCACCCTAATTTCCTGTAGAACTACAGTTCTGCAGCTAGTATTTGATATTCTCAAGCTCTTACCTGAAAACCTGAATTTACCAACTATTATCATTATTAAATAGTTGGTTTAAAAGTTTAATCTATAGGGCATGCATTCGAAAACAGCTTGGCAGTGAACAATTTTAATTTCAAAGCAAATTTTGAATAAATCAAAATTGATATACTCTCATTCACATTAAACGAATCGAACAGACATAAACGATTTTAGTGTAAATAAAAAAAGACTTATAAAATCATAACGACCAAGATTGTCATTTTTGTGGAGTTTTGCTGCATCACCTTTTTTGTTTATCGTACTTTTTATTTTATTTTATATATTATTTTATTAAAACCAGTAATATTTGATCGGATCATCAACGTAATAGGTTTCTAGTGTCTTTCCTTTTTACACTGGTGATCGTTGCATGCGGAAATGTTGTATCATCGCTCGCTGCAGAACAGTAGTATTATGGGTAAGAAATGTGGCTATATTTAATTTTGCCTAAGCGGTCTTTCTATGAAATGCATATATTCAGAGTTGTAGACGTAGTACGGTTTTACTGGTCATTTCTTACCATCAATTTTTCAAAGATAATACATGTATAATTCATAAAAAATAGATAAATCGATTCTGGTTTGGTTTAACACATTATCAAATAAATAACTTGATATCAAATTTTTAGTTTCCGTTTCGTTCCGTTTTCCGAGAGCGCATTAAGCAACACCCGCATTTAGAGGTAATATACATTTTTAAAAATCCCAATTGATTCTTATCGATGATTCGGTTACCTGCAAACTTACCTGTAATATCGTGTGTCTTTAGTTAAAATGACAGGAAGTGCACGAGTGAAGTTTATTTTCGGAGAAATATATCAAAGGCACTTAATCTGAAGGATATTGCATACAAAAAAAAACTTCTTGTTGGATATAAATTATTTACGAACGAATCTGGAGGTGGTGGTATCGAGTGAGGATTATCTAGTATATGCCTACGTATGCAAACATACAAAGATATGAGGTAATAGTTATGTTTATAGTCTGTGCTCTGCGTCAACACTATTAACATGCTTGATGGCTGATGGTTAATATGATTGACAAGGTTCCCACTATTTATATGTAAACAACGTTGGAATTTCAAACTTAGTGTAATTTTAAAGATTTCTCACAATCATTCCATCAATTATGATCCATTCGGATAAACATTTTATGACAAGCCATAACACGTCTTGTTTAAACCCTGTGAATATATAATGCTAGCTGAGATTAAGTAAATTTTTTAAATTACATGTACTAGTGTCTCAGGGCGGTGTTTTCTCACTTAGCAAGAAATCTGAAAATTTCACAGGTGAGCTGTAAACTAAATAGGAATAGCTTAAAGGTACGGGGAGGGATAGAACGAAAGAACTTAATTACAGGTGACCTATAGTCTGCGTTAGAATGACTGCAGGTACTTTGACAGTCTGACAATGCGATGAATGATTGTTTCGAATTATTTTGTTATTATTCTTTTCTATGACCCAACTGTATTTTCTTAATGTTCACGAAAGCTGTAATCACTATTCGTACCATTTATATATTTGAAAGAAAAAGAGTATAACATAAAGTAAAGAAACATATTTTATTCTCTCGTCAATTCATTGCAATCTTCTTTACTCTAGAAATAAACGCATAATCACCTTGACATCTTAAATTCTACTAAAATGATTTTACATTAACATATTTGTAAAAGTTTCCATTCATAAAATTAAAAAAGGCAACACCTATTGAATTTGGGATGCCATCCTTCTAGAGGATTTGCCGATCTTGGTCCATTATTGTCAAAATGATTGCAAATTTATTCAGCACATTAAATGGCGTTCAACGGTATTTAATTGTCAATGAGTATGATAATTTATGAACTTATTCACTATTGAAATTGCTGATTTATATAACACAATACATATAAAAAAAAAAGGACTCAGTAATATTGTGTATTAAAGTTTAAATCACATTTTAATGAAACATTTAAATTTTTACAGAGAACACAAGGTCTCTATCGATGGCATCTAGAGATAAAGCCCAGCATTTCGTGGAATGTGATCTGTGTCAGCAACCAGTCTCGTTTTTCTGCAGACGATGCGGGGTCAATCTCTGTGACCTCTGCGTTATCAAACATGTACGTGTGAAATCTAAAAACGGCCATGACATATTTGATTACACTTGCAAGGATGATGATTACTCATGTTTCTGTGATACCCATCCGCATCACGATTGTTCCGCATACTGTAAAACTTGTGATGCTCCGATTTGCATTCTTTGTGTTTCACAAACACAAATCGCACGAAATGTCCGAGCTGTCCGATAAAATTGAAGAACTTTTAAAAGATATCACGAAGGAAAATGATCGACTTCAGTCATTCAAACATGAATTAGAAAGAATTTTGGACCATACAACAAAGATGTTGTCCTCGATATCCTCGATTTACAAACAGAGGAAAAATGAAGTTACGGTACGTGGAGAAGAGTGGCACAAACAGATCGAAAAGACCGTGAAGAAACTTCACCAGGAACTGGATGCCATGCAAAAGAAACACGAGGCTGTACTACAGAAACAAAAGAAAGAGTTTGAAATAATGATTGGGATAGTGGATAGAATAAACTGGAAAACTATGAAGTTACAGAAATCAAAGAACGTCATAGAAATGCAGACGTTCTTACCAGTGATTGAGGAACAAGAAACACTGCGCGAATTCTCTCAGTATTCAATTCCGACATTCTATGGATGTAAAATAGAAGCAAATTATTTGAAAACCTATTTTGGATACGTTAAAAAAATGCAGAAAAAGAAAATCTCGCTCATTGAAATGAAATTTAAAGAAATTGACTGTGCATCTAGAAGAATATTGGATGTACCTACAGTTACTTCTGTTACTGACACTGGTTTCCCTGTTGATGATGATGACAATCGTCTGTATGACATGGCCGTTACCGACGATAACAAAGTGTGGATTGGAGGAGCAAGCAGAGAACTGAAGTTGTTTGATCTTCAAGGACAATTCCTTCATACCGTCAGCATTACTTGTAGAGGCATGTACTTATGCTTGTACAACAAACAAGTAGTGTACAGTGGAATAAAATCCGTGATGATGATATCTGAAAACGACACTTTGGTGACGATGTTCACTACCGGGGACTGGACGCCACGTGGCATCACAAGCGCTGCGTCCGGTGATCTACTAGTCTGTCTTAATAAACAAGACCAGAACAAAGTCGCCCGATACAGCAGTACCGGTACCGTGCTCCAGGAAATCCAGTACGACTCGCAGTGTCAACCTCTGTACAAAGACCCAATATATATCACCGAGAATGTTAACGGGGACATCATTGTAACTGACTGGGAGAAAAACGAAGTCATTGCGGTCGATAAATTTGGCATATTCCGGTATTCGTACTCAGGGAAGGACAGTGATTTTGAAGTTTGTTCAGTCGCAATTGATTCTAATGGTCATGTCATCGTAACAGATTATACCGAGAACAAGATTCACATACTGGACAGCGACGGGCATTTCCTGAGGTTTATCATTCCTGAAGGAGGAATAAAAGAACCACGCGGCGTGTGTATTCTTGGTGACGGTGAGATGATGGTGGGAGAGTGTGAGACCGGAATCGCCAAAATAATTCAATACTTGAAAAAATGATTATTCATCAGATTTATTTATCATGTTTTATTCTAAAGGTGTAAAGGATAGTTTGAACAATTTAATCATTTAAAATGTCTTGTAAAATAATAGACAATAAATACCGGTATCAAAGGAAGTAAGATTTACATGTACGAATATTAAATGTAAGAGGCGGGTTACGATTATATTTTATTTTTTTCTATGTTTCCATCGATAGAAATACAGCAGATTTAAATAACTCAAAATGGTTATATGCAATTTTTTTTTTCAATTTAGTGTGCCTTTGAATAAAGACACTTCTAAATCTAGAGAATAAAGCGATACAATCCATTTACCATTATCATTTTGGTTCGAGCCCCGCTGTAGTCCCTTGATGTTGTTGATGTTTTGTGTTGTGTCCTTAGACAATGCACTTAATCTACATAGTCTAAGTCCCCCCAGCTACAAATTGGGTACCGGCTTACGCTAGGGGTTAACCTGCGATGGACTGGTGTCCTATCCTCGAAATATTAATTACTCTCATCCTCTTAGCACCACGAAAACCGGAGATAAGCACCGGTGTAAAGAAGAATAATGACCCTCATAGAATAATGACCTGGGGTCATTTTTCTGCGTAGCTGTAGCTAAACTGGATATTTTGCAATAAGAAAGACCCAGGAGTCAGGTCAGTGTCCTCATGTTATACATGCAAAATACTGACCCACGGAGAAAAATGACCCCATCCCAACAAATTCGTATCATATTTCTGGGGGATGTACGGCCATCTTGTACATTTGAGAATAAAAATGTAAACATTTCTTGAACTGGCTTGTGTCTGCACAAAATTGGCCAACATTGTTGTCTAAAGACAAAAAAAGCATTAAATATGAGGTTCTACATGTAGTTTTGTATGCAAATTATTTATGCATTAAGAACAGAACAATGCTTTTTTAATCACTAAGAACAGCTGTAGAACTGCGCAGCTGCAAACTTATTTTGAAGATTTAAATCTTTTTAAAAGTAACAGAGGGGTTAATTGGTGTCCTCTCTACAACCATTTGTTGAGAAAAGGGTTGTATTTTTTGCACATTAATGTAGAAACGTTGCCTCAAAATATGGTACCCTATTTTTATCAATCGGCATGGAATCCATTTTAAAAACAAAAAAATTCCAGGCTATTCTTCCAATGTCATTGGAGGCACATTGACGTTATATTTTCATCGATAAAAATAAATGTCAATTCAAAACAATCTGAATATGCCAGTTCCAATTGGTTTGTTTTAGTTCTTTAAGTATAAGTTAAATTAAACTCTTTTTAGAGAAAGGGTAGGGGTCCAAAAAGTAATTGCCTTAAATAAAAAATACGCAGCACAGTTCAGGCTGTCAATAAATTCCGTTCAGTCAAAAAGTACGGGAAATGTGCATTATGACATCACAGTATATTACAAATCTTGAAAGTACTTATTAATTCATTTTTTAGCAAAATTAATTTATACTGATCTTTTAATTAAAAACAACAAATGCTATAACTTACAGTTTCGATGACCGTTATTTCGCGCACACTGAAAAATAAGCGAGAGTTCGTTCTCGCTGTACTACAAAATATGACGTCATAGGCATCAAAATGACGCATTAAGTTAAGTCATTGAAGGCTATCATGCAGATTTTTAGCGAAGAAAAATAAATGTTATAGATTAACGAAATATTATAAATGAATACTTTGTTCAACATTATTATTAGTAGAATGCTACCTATAAAGTCTTATTTTCAATTTTTAGCTCACCTGAGCTGAAAGCTCAAGTGAGCTTTTCTGATCAAAATTTGTCCGTTGTCTGTCGTCGTTGGCGTTGTCGGCGTCGGCGTTGGCGTTGGCGTTGTAAACTTTTCACATTTTCATCTTCTTCTCCAGAACCAATGGGCAGATTTCAACCAAACTTGGCACAAAGCATAACTGGGTGAAGGGGATTCAAGTTTGTTCAAATGAAGGGTCACGCCCTCTTTAAAGGGGAGATAATTTAGAATTATTAAAAAATTGTAGGTATGTTTCAAAAATCTTCTTCTCAAAAACTATTAGGCCAGAAAAGCTGTAACTTGTATGGAAGCATCCTCAGGTAGTGTAGATTCAAATTTGTTTAAATCATGGTCCCGGGGGGTAGGGTGGGGCCACAATGGGGGATGAATTTTTACATAGGAATATATAGAGAAAATCTTAAAAAATCTTCTTCTCAAAAACTATTAGGCCAGAAAAGCTCAAATTGGAGTGGAAGCATTCTCAGATAGTGAAGATTCAAGTTTGTTTCAATCATGCTCCCCGGGGTAAGGATGGGGCCCCAATGGGGGGGGATGAATTTTTACATAGGAATATATAGAGAAAATCTTTAAAAATCTTCTTCTATAAAACTATTAGGCCAGGAAAGCTGTATCTTGTATGGAAGCATCCTCAGGTAGTGTAGATTCAAGTTTGTTCAAATCATGGTCCCTAGGGGTAGGGTGGGCCACAATGGGGGGATGAATTTTTACATAGGAATATATAGAGAAAATCTTAAAAAATCTTCTTCTCAAAAACTATTAGGCCAGAAAAGCTCATATTGGAGTGGAAGCATTCTCAGATAGTGAAGATTCAAGTTTGTTCCAATCATGCTCCCAGGGGTTAGGATGGGGCCCCAATGGGGGGGGGATGAATTTTTACATAGGAATATATAGAGAAAATCTTAAAAAATCTTCTTCTCAAAAACTATTAGGCCAGGAAAGCTGTAACTTGTATGGATGCATCCTAAGGTAGTGTAGATTCAAGTTTGTTCAAATCATGGTCCCCGGAAGTAGGGTGGGGCCACAATGGGGGGGGGGGTGAATTTTTACATAGGAATATATAGAGAAAATCTTTTTTTTAAAATCTTCTCAAAAATGCTCCAATCTGAGTGGAAGCATCCTCAGATAGTGCAGATTCAGGTTTGTTTAAATCATGGTCCCCTATGATAGCGTGGGGCCACAAAGTGGGGGGGGGGGTATATAGGAATAGAGAAAAATCTTCTTACAGATACAACAAAAGGGGCTTGGTATTTACCATAAAAATATGTGGATAAAAATCGGCAGATGTTTTAAATATTTTTAGCAAGATCTACCGTACTTAGTTGTCAAGATATTTTGATTTTGTTACTGTTATGATAATTTGATCAGAGTTAAGGCTATTGTTGCTCAGGTGAGCGATGTGGCCCCTGGGCCTCTTGTTTATAATTATGCATCGTTTAATGAGGCAACCTCAGTTTTGTATAAAATATCGTATATCTAAAAGCTGGGTACCTAAATAATTCATTCAATTCCAAGGGCATACACTTATCTGATCATGGCAAACTTTTTCATGTGAATTTGAAATATGCTATGTAATTTAAAAACTTTTGCGATCCTTGTAAAATCTTACAAATTAATTATTTTTTAATGAAATTAACACTGTGACCTTCAAAATTATTCAACATATGCATTATAAATTATAATTTCTAGTAACAAATAATCTTATCTAAAAAGGTTCGCAACATTTTTCAAAATCTACGATATAACATCAAGTTATTTTATAATTCAGTTGTAAATTTTGACATGATTATGTATGCCCTTGCAATATTGAAATTTTTAAATGACCTCAAAGCCACAAATACATCTGCTTGTACCATGCGACTGCCATATCTCGTGATCACTATGAACATAAAAATTGTACTGTTATATATATATTTCAGAAATATATTTCATTTGAGCGACTTTAATTGATTTTAAAAAGGACATGCCCGTTGAACTAAAGTATACGTGTTTTCATCACAAAAATTCGCCGATATTTTTATTGGCCGCCTTAACTGTACTGCGTATACATATATTTTTAAATGAAAATATAACTTTAATGTACCTTCATTGACACAGACAAAAATATCTCGTGCAAATTGATGGTTTTTGAGACTTTTTTTAAGAATAGGGTATCCTCTGAGACAAAGTTACAACTTAAAAAAGCAAGTTTAGACTTTTTTCAACAAATGGTTGTAGAGTTGACACTAATGACCTCCCTATATATTTTATCAGATTTTTAAATCTTAAATTTAAGTCTGTAGCTGCTCAGTTCTAAGTAATGTAGAAATGCATATTCCTGCCCTTGTATGCGTAATTTGCATACAAAACAACATGCATGTTGAACGTCATATTTATTGCATTTGTATTTTTTGACAACAGTTTTAGTAAGTTTTGGACAGAAACAAACCAGTTCAAGAAATGTTTACAGTTTTCTTCTCAAATGTAAAAGATGGCCGCACATCCCCCTTAAAGGGGTTGTCTCGGAGTGTCAAAAGATGGGTAATATCATCGCAGATTTTTTCATCATTCATACCTAATATGACCTCGGTACACCTTAGTAAGCCGCTCTGTCATGATACAGTAAATGCAGTGCAACTATTATCACCGATGATGCAAAATTGTATGCTATAATACAATATCATATAATAACATACACTTTAAATCTTTATCGTATATTCTTATATGATTGATTAATTTCTAGCCCTCTGATTGCCTAAAATTCAACGAGGTGAACAATAAATTTTGATTTTTTTTCTACATTGCTTTGATTGGTTATTATTATTCCTTACGTCCAATAAAGATTCGTGTTTCAAGTCTGTTGTGAACAGTCGCTTAAATGAAAAATCGTCTGCTCAAAAAACTTTTACTTGCCTCCAGCTCAGAATCTAAGTCGGTCAAGTCTAAACGTCTGCCACAATATCAAGATTGGTGAAGTAAGAACAGTGATAACTAAGAAGATAGACCCGCTAAAAATACTAACCGGACGCCGACGTCGAAGCTAAAACATAAGCTGCCCGACTTAATCATGGTAAATAAAAGATTTTAGAGCTCACCAAGACACGGCTTTGTTTTTACGAGGCCACCATCATCATATTAATCTAAATCAAAGTTTATACTTTATAACAAGATTTGGTACCAGAAAAATGCAATATCGATATATATCGTAATTATTTTGTATACAATATGAAATATAAAATAAAAATACTGTATTTTATATGATACCAATATCATAAGATTCCATAATATATTATATGAAATGGTAAAAATTGCTTAATGTATGAAGAAATATCATTATATATCATGTAGATTGTATTGTATGATATAATTAAATTTGAATCATAACAACCAGGTATGCATCATATTATTAATTTTAAATTGTTTTATATGATACGATACCGATTAAATATTATCAATTTGTCTGATTTTAATGAATATGAGTGGTAAACAAATTATCAATTGGATCGACCTTAAAACTTTAGATGTGATTTTTAAACCCTAAAGTGTTCTCTAGTAAAGAAAAATTCTTGAAATTTTGATTTAAAATATTCTAAGTGGGATTGGGTTTTAAATAAATCTTAAGCCAACAGGGTTTTGTCTTTTCTGTTTTAAACATCATGGTATATGTATATGATTAATTAGGAAATTTATCAGGAGATTGTGTGTTTTGGGGAAAAAAACTATACGGATGAAATGGACATCAAGTTTTGTCTACCGCTCTAAGTGATTACCTCATAAACCAGCTGCATATACATTTATTTTAGAAATGCTAACAATTAAGCAACCAAGAAAAACCGCAAACGTGAACATGCTAAGAAGCAATAACAGCGCAAATAGCGTGTAAAATCTCTCTCTCTCTCTCTCTCTCTCTCTCTCTCTCTCTCTCTCTCTCTCTCTCTCTCGTTGGTATTTTCACCCCAGCAGTTTTTTATCGGTTCAAAAAATGTTTAATGTTTTTCAATTTTTTTTTGTCTCGTCTCTGAAGCGGAATTGTCTTGACATTGTTTCATGTCTCTTGATATTTGCATGGCCTTGCATTTGCACAATATGCTCGCTATGCTAATCTGTATTTGTGTTAAAAATACAATTTACATGTACAATAAAACATCCGTTAAAGAGGTTTCATCATTGGGGATCATAATTTTTAGATTGCTTATTTTTATACACAAAATTTGATTATATTTATTAACTGCTACTGTAAATCATAGATTAAAATACCAATTGGTCCAAATATGGTCCACTGATATAAAATTTGTTCTTCTTGAGGTCATGTGTATACAAATTTTAAACGTAATTTTGGCATTGAGACGTATCTCGATATATAACCAGTAAAACTAAGAAAAAAACTTAATAAAATTTCGTACATCGAACCATAGAGACAGGCTGCACGATGGTATAGTATACCTCTAAATGAGAGGATGTGATTATTGTGAAACAAATGACTCATCGGTGATGAGTTTCATTATATTTTAGAATGTTTGGCATTAGAAGATATCAGGAAAAATATCTACAATTATAAGAAAAATTTGAAACGAATTAATGTTTTAAATTTCTCTGAACTCAAGTCAAATCATAATTCTAAATCTCTAAGCAAATTGTGTGTATTTTTTTTTTCAAATAAGCACAGCTAAGTATAAACCTTTTTCCTTATAATTCCAGTTATTGATAGCCGCGCACGCATCAAAATGTGATTTATAATCTAGCCAGGAATGACTCTTATCAAACGTTGCAGGTTTAATATTAATTTTTGTCACAATCCTATTATCCTGTTCTCTTTTTTCGTCATCATCAATGCGGTCTATTCGCAGAGGGGATGTTACTCCATCGGAATTCCCAATTCCAGCAAAATTAATTTACTCCTAATAACGAGTTAACTTACTTGTAATAAGGCGATAATTTACTCATAATAACAAGATAATTTACTCGTAATAACGAGATGTGTTCTCGTAATAACGAGATAATTTACTCGTAATAACAAGATCTTTTCTCGTAATAACGAGATAATTAACTCGTTATAATGAGATCTTTTCTCGTAATTACAAGATCGTTTGTAGTAATAACGAGATATTTAACTCGTAATAACGAGATCTTTCCGCGAAGTAACGAGATGAAAATATTTTTATAATTTTTATATGTGGCCCTGTTCGGTTTTCGTACGAAAAGACATGTAAGATAATTACATTTGTCAAGGAATTTCAATCTGCCACACAGTTTTTGGGTTGTATTTTACATTTTTGTCCGCAAATATGTCATTTGAATTGTAACAAATGTAGCAAATTGCCAAAATGGCTAATTCTTAGACTGTATAATACATCTTTTGGTGAAATATATGTGTTAAAATTGACTCAAATTGCCAATAATTTCATGGAATAGAATTTGTAAAATATATTTATATCTTCTGTTTATGAAAAGAAAGGTGGTAGTGTTGGAGCCTCTTCCCAAGTCAAGGGTTTCTGATTCGCTCCACTTCTCTTTTCTTACACTTTTAATTATTTAATTTCATTTTAAATAAATTTAATTCTAGATATTTACAGATACCGGTATCCTTTACATCATACCATTTATCAGCATAATGCTGATCAAGCAAAGACACAACTGCTCCGTTGATCTGTTTAATTCACCTTAAAAGTATAACTTCAGTTTGAGCTTTACACCACTGAAGGCTTCATATTGTGTGCTTTGACCGATATTGGAGACCATGCGCGGATCCAGAAAATTCTTCCAGGGGGATCTAACGATTATTTGAGATTGCCGGGGAAGAGAGTCCGAGGCATACGTTTGGTTATTTTATAATGTAATTTAAAGAAATTTAAATTTTATAGGGGGTCTAGATCCGCTCATGTTGGACTGATTATGGCAGGATATTTCATGACCCCAGGGGGTCAAAAAGAATACTTACGTCACTACATTCCTTTACCTGCACATGCCAATAGTTCCAAATGAATGGTAGAATTTACAAAGGGTAGTGTACGGACAAAATTGGATAGTGATAGACAGTGCACATGTAGAACGGAGAAGGCCTGCAGAATTCATGATCAGTTAAAATTAAGGTATCCGATCCATATTGGCCACAGATTCAATGAATCTGGATGTATACCAGATGTGTATGGGCTTCATACTTGTATACTTTGATATAATTTTCATGTTTAAGTGTCAGTATGTAAGAGCAGAATGTGTCCTAATAAATGACCTTTTCCTTTTCATGAAGAGTTGCTCCCCTTTGCTTTTAATTTATGAAAATTAATTCTAAAAAAATACATACGGTATAAAATTATTTTCAATATTTTTTGTATTCCTATTTATGAATTGCATCTTTCCACCGAAGCATTTATTGATATTCCTAATATTTATTTTTTTATTTAAAAAAATGTGCTTATCCCCATAGACATTAATGCAATCTTCATTAATTAAGTACTGTGTAGTTAAAAATATTTTTAAAAATTTCTCTCGGTAAATCTCTTTCTACTCTAAAATGATTAAAATTAATTTCAGAGTATTTAATACATGATGGATATTCAAGGTTAGAAAAATTAGGTCCTAATATGGATCAAATACCTTAAGTGATTAATCATCATGGCGTAATAATAAAAGTGTAAAGAGGCCAATTGTTCAAACCGAAAGTTGATTTGTAAGGTAGATGTCCATCTCAGTCATTTTCTCCTCTTATAATAGCAGTAGTATTCTACAGTTGGTGTGCCACCTATGAGGTAAGTTACCACTAAACATCTTTACATAGATGAGGGGCAATTTTATCTTTCATGTGTATGCTGCATGTTATACTAGAAAGTTTTTTCTTTCATTAAATCAAATTATTCTGGGATTTTTTACTTTTTAGGCCTAACACCCCCATCCCATAGAGTCATCTTTTTTCTACATGCTTGGGTGGATTCAATTTATGGTAACTTTGTATAAAGAAACATAACCCCTGGCCCGGTCGTCAGAAATTAAGGGGTGCTTACGTCACTATTTTGACCTTTATAAATGGATTTATAACATTATTAATAAGAGATATTATTTTATGGCACATCATTGTATGCTTGCGCGGACCTTGTTCTATGTAAGATAACAACGAAGCAATTTTAACTACCGCCCCCCCCCTTTCAAAACGATACTACATGATTGGGTACTTTACAGATATATTATAGAGGTGTCATAAGCAGGTTATCGATATGCATACACAGATAAATGGGGAAAGGGGTGGGTTTAGGAAAAACAAGCAAATATATTCCTTACCTTTCCTTTATTATGAAAAGTTGTGAGAGAGACAGCTACGTGTAACACTGCAGAAATATACATAATCCGTGTTAGGAAGTTTTGTAAATTTTTCTGCAATGCTTGATACGTGTACTTTCATAACCAGTATGAAACACCAAAGAAAAAGATTTTACTATTTTATTTACATCCGTCTGAATAATTTAATAAACTATATATAAAGAAGTGGGCACATGTATGTAAAGACGATCAAAGAAAGTTTTTAAAGACATAATATTTACATCTATGCTCTATTTCTAAAAAAAAAAATGATTGTGATTCATAGCTCAAAAGAATCTGTAAAGCCTAAAATCTACAAAATCAACTTCTAACCAGTTTCTTGAATACAATTTTAAAATGTGATATTTCAATTTTTTGCAGAATCACAGCTTTTAATGATGGCAACTAGAGATGAAGCCCAGCATTTGGTGGAATGTGATCTGTGTCAGCAACCAGTTTCGTTTTTCTGCAGACGATGCGGGGTCAATCTCTGTGACCCTTGTGTCACAATACATCTACGCGTGAAATCTAAAAACGGCCATGACATTGTAGATTACACCAGCAAGGATGATGACGACACATGTCACTGTGATTCTCATCCTCAAAACGATTGTTCCGCATACTGTAAAACTTGTGATGCTCCGATATGCATCCTTTGCGTTTCTATTAAACACAAATCGCACGAAATGTCCGAGTTGTCTGATAAAATTGAAGAACTTTTAAAAGTTATCGTCAGAGAAAATGATCGACTTCAGTCATCCAAACATGAATTAGAAAGAGTTCTTGACCACACGACGATGCTGTTGTCCTCGATACCCTCAATTTACAAACTGAAGAAATATGAAGTTACAGCACGGGGAGAAGAGTGGATCAAACTGATCGGGAAGACTGTGAAGATACTTCACCAGGAACTGGATGACATGCAAAAGGAACACGAAGATGTACTTCAGAAACAAAAGAAAGAGTTTGAACAAGTGATTGGGAAAATAGATGAAATGAACGGGAAAACAAGAAAATTACAGAAATCAAAGAACGTCACAGAAATGCAGACTTTTGTACCAGTGATTAAAAAACAAGAAACATTGAGCGAGTTTTCCTAGTATTCATTTCCTGCATTCTGTGAACATAAAATAGATGTAAATTATTTGCAAACTTATTTCGGATACATTGATAAAATGCAGGAAAGGAAAACCTCCATAATAGAAAATTTCGGTTGGTACCAAGAGTAACTTCTGTTATAGACACTGGGTTCCCTGCTAGTGAAAAACAAAACCGTCTGTTTGACATGGCCGTTACCGACGATAACAAAGTGTGGATGGGAGGACCTACCGAAGAACTAAAGTTGTTTGATCTCCAGGGACACCTCCACCTCACCGTCAACATTACTAGCCAAGGTTTGTACTTATGTATGTACAACAAACAAGTAGTGTACAGTGATGTACATGATAAAGCCGTGAGAATAATATCTGACACCGACACTGTGGTGACGATGTTCACTACCGGGGACTGGAAGCCATACGGCGTCACAAGCGCCGCGTCCGGTGATCTACTGGTCTGTCTCCGTAAAGACGATCAGAACAAAGTCGTCCGATACAGCAGTACCGGTACCGTGCTCCAGGAAATCCAGTACGACTCGCAGTGTCAACCTCTGTACAAACAGGCGGTTTACATCACCGAGAATGTGAACGGGGACATCATTGTAACCGATCATTTAAAAAACTCAATCATTGCTGTCGATAGTTTGGGCATATTCCGGTACTCGTACTCGGGGAAGGACAGCGATTTTGGAGTTTCTTCAGTAAACACTGATTCTGTCGGTCACGTCATCGTCACAGATTTTAACGGCAAGATTCACATGCTGGACAGAGACGGGCGATTCCTGAGGTACATCATTCCTGAGGGAGGAATAAAACATCCACGCGCCGTGTGTATCCTTGGTCACGGTAAGATGATGGTGGGAGAGTGTCTGACCGGAATCGCTAAAAGAATTAAATACTTAGAAGAATGAGGAGACATTTGTTTTATTTATCGCTTTATACTTATTCCAAAGGGATATTGGATAATTTTGAATGGTTAAACATTTTTTTTTAATGTCAATTAAAATAATTGACAATGAATAGCCATAATCGAACATCTCAAGTAAAATACACATGTAAAAATAATACATGTATGCGGCAACTAACGATGGCAAATTATCGATACTACCATCGTTATATGTACTGCACATTGTTTTTATAAATTGAAATGATTATTTGTAGAATATCCTTATGAAGTGTGCCTCTCGAAAAGACATTTTTAAAATTGAATGAAACTTTACATTCTTTATGAAAAAAAATCAAGCAATCTATTTACCAGATGTTTTTCCCGGTAATATAGTAGAAACGCATTTGGTGAAATGCTCAAATTAGATCCTAAATGCAACTGATGTTTTGTTCTTTCGTCTGAGTGCTGTTTTCTTTTTTGTGCCTCAATCATTTTATGCATGTATACAATACATATATTTATGATTTTATTTGTGAAATTTATATAGAAGCAAGCAATTTACATGTACGCAATTAATAAAATAATTTTAAACATTGTCTTATCCGAATAAGAACCCGAGATGGGGGTTGTTGGTCAAGTCCCAAATTTACATAGTAATATTTAGAGAAAAGTTGTATTTAAAGCAAATTAAAGGTTTTAATTCGTTAAATTGTTATAAAAGAAAAGTTGAAATTAATTTATCTGATAACCGCTTTAAGTTAGAGATGGTCACTTCAAACTTTAGGTGAGATGATGGTGAGAATTAAATTAAAAATGGTGGCTAAACGTTGTTAAAATAAAACTCAAACACGAAGCATCGGGGGGAGGGGTATTTTTCTCGCAGCAAACATTTTTTTCTAAATTGACTATATAAAAAAGTGAACTAACATGGAGTTGCCCCCCCCCACTTTTTGGTGAGCCTGTATACAAAGTAAAGGGATGGAAATTATATTGAATTTATATATACCGGTACAGTTACACCCTCCCACCCACCCTCCCCCGGATTAGGATTTTCACGATTTTTGAAAAGTTGTAAATATCCATTTTTTTATTTCTTTGCTTGTCAAGGTTTTTGGTTGAGTCTGGCCCTCCACTTTCAAAAACGATGCTATACGTACGTGCCTGAAACTATACAGCATTCTTCATTTGAATGTACCACCCCACCCCCGATGGTCACAGTGGAAATAGTAGAAAAAATCTAAATAAAAAGAATATGAAGGCCATAATTTATGAGATTCAAATATGAGATTAAAAGCAATCCAGTGAAGCTGATCTATAAAAAAACAACTTTTAAATTAATTTATACTTTGATCTAACATAAATGCTACAAGGAGGGTCTAATTTTATACAGAAAATACCATTTTCTACTATACATATAAAATAATCTACAAAGATAATTTAAAAATATAATAAAACGGATACAACAATTTGTGGAAATTATAGCAAAGCAAGCAATTTTTAAGGGTTTTAAAATTTACGAAAATCATTTAATTTTTCTTTATAACCAATGTAAAACATCGAATAGAAATTTTCTTTAAAAATGATAATGTAAACCCCAAAATAATGTGTTTGTTTTTTCAGATTGATTCTTTGTTACATTTATTAAGCAAGTACATGTGACGTTATATTTAACAAAACAATAAATGTGTTTGATTTTGCTGAAATTCTGTAGCTATACGCCACCATGTACCGTGATTCTTGATTTTGTAAGGGGGAGGGTTGCAGACCTATTTTAAATATAATATAAATGAATAGGAAATTTTCACAGCACAGCTTTATAAACCCCTTGCACATACTTGAAACTGTCCATTAAGTGAACAACAGAAAGTTCTATGCAAGACTGGTTTTATTGTTCAAAGTTAAAACATATATTTATCAGCATTGTCAACAGGTTAACCTGATACTGTCCATTCTTAAAACAAAGAAGGTAATGTTTTGAATTGGATATTAGTCTCAAACTGTCAATTCTGTGAGAGAAAGAACTAATCGAGGCTAGTAGTTAGTTCTTTCTCTCACAGAATGGACAGTTTCGGCTTATATCCTTTACATAATATAATCGACACCAGAACTTTCTAGATAATTTCTAACGCTGCCGAAAAAGTGATCAGGTAGTTCTTAAAATAAATATTTTTCTACAATAAATAATACACAAATATTTTTATATATGTGGATATCAACATAAAGTCGAAGGAAGTAAGTGGAAATTGCTTCTCACCCGTCTGGCTCGTATCTCGGGGCAAATTTTGGAAAATATTCTGTTCACATCTGCAGATATCTTGCCATAATTTTGACGTTACGTTAAACAATTATTTGACTAGACTACTAATATATCTGAGAGGGGAAAATACGTCATCTCAGTGTTAAATATGAGGTATGCTGTGAATTTTCTATAGAAATAACAACAGAAGATTGATAGGTTGGCGAATTCCTGTGGTGGACAGATTTACGTTCATCAGAGTTGTAGCATTGACACCCACCCGCGGATCAAAAGTAGTTACGGATGAATGCTAGATGAATCGTACTCTGGAGAACTTGTACCCTTATAACTGGGTAAAGAAGTTCGAGTTTTCCATGGTACGGATTATCCTGATACCTTAGGGACCCCTCTGGGAAATTAAATCTTGTTAATTTAAAATTATCAAAGTAGACCTCGTATCCTTGGAACTTGGAATCCCCCCCCCCCCCGCAAAAAATAATGGATCGGCACATAAAACTCCTTCCCTTCAGGAAAAGGCATGCCTAGACTTTCCCCATGAAGAGAGAGAGAAAGAAATGTTAAGATTAATGTCATCGAAACGACAAGTCAAACGATTCACATAAACGGGAAAACATTACTATATATATATATATATATATATATATATATATATATATATATATATATATATATATATCATGGCCTAATTTGAAAAGACCTGGTTATGAAATGAAATTTATTTCCAGTGTTTCCTAGTAAGTCCTAGTAAGTCACGCGATATTTTACACAACTAAGCCCTGTCATAGCTATACCATTGTTGATAAATGAGACATAGATCAAGTACCAAACTACGTTCTATAAAATTTGTCAAGGAGTAAATGCTGATAGTTTTGTTAAATGCTATATTCTTGAAATCATGTTATGAAAGATAAAAATTGATATGCCAATATGAATAAAACATACATTCCTTGAACTCTTTAAAAGTCGAAGTAACCTCTAATTCCAGCGTTACCATATCACAGTTTGACATGAAGTTTTAATAAAGTGGCATGTGTACTTTTCTTTCTGTACATATAGACAGTACGTCAGTGACAATTAAAGTGGAATAACACACCTGGAAAAAATCACTCAAATTAACGATTAATTATTTGATGATGAAATATATAATAATAAATAAACTGTACATATGTCAATTAAGCGAAAAATTTGCAGTTTGGGGTTAAAAAATGAATTTAAAAAAATCAATTCAGTAAGTAACAACAAAAGCCCCTTTGGGATTCGAACTCGTGATGTACGGATTACAAGCCCGACATTTTATCCACTGGGCTAAGTAACATGTCGCCGTCTATAAAATACTTTTGAATAAAACAAAATGGAACCTCATCCAAGCGTCCTTTAGGATGTGATGGATGAGGGTCATTTTTCCGAATTAGCCGAAAGGCTACGAGGGTTTAAATATAATATCATGTCATACTACATGTAAGTCCATGTGTACATTCTTTAAAAGTACTTAAAATTTAAAATTCTCCAGTAGATGATTATAACAACGACGACGATGATAATGATGATTATGATTATCAATGAGGATACTAAATCATTTTTCTATGTTTTGATAATTGACGTGAACATGACAAATTGGTGACAGCTGATTTGAATTCTGTATACGTGCATTGCAAAACATCTCTAATTGTAAAGTTAGTAGGATGTATATTTTTAATGAGACATGGTTACTAAATAAATATGCATTAAAAAATATGCATGATTGCCGTCAAGGTGAAACAAAAAGTGTGTGAAACAGTTCCATATCTGATTTATCTACAGTGTATAAGCAACATGGGGTATAAATACAACATGTACATCGACATATTGATGCATCGAAAAAAATGTAAACCTTCAATTTTCAGATCTTTTACAACAATTTTAACAATGAAAATTAAAATACCTAAGTTAACCAGGCTAAACATTGAAAGCGGATTAAATTGAAAATTGTTGAGCTAAAATTGTGCCTCAGCCTCTTAGAGTACAACTTCAGAATACAGTACCGTCAACGCGGATCCCGTATTTAACCGCTCTCCCACCGCGGTTAGTTAATCCTTTCCGCGTTACACCATCAGGGTTTATTCATCGCGGTCCTCGCTGTAAATCATGACACTGGAGATTACGCAGCATATTATCTATGTACTTTTCCGTCTTTTCCCGATTGCGACAAAGAGCACACTGCGGGTGTGACCGGTCAGCAGAGGATGCTCACTCCTCCTAGGCACCTGATCCTACCTCCATCTTTTTTCGAGGTCCGTGTTGCTCTGCTTTGAATTTGTATTTCGTTTTTATGGATTTTTGAGATGGTTGACGGATTGTTATTGTCATTTTTTCATCATAAAGCTGGATGTCAGCTGTGAGAGAAAGATTTGTGTAGGATTTCAATATCTTTCTCGCCTTAAACCTTGAATTTTGAAGATTCATGGAAAATATATAAATTATCAGCAGAGATTAGATTATTTCTAATTCATGTACATTGTATAAAGATATGATTATATATACAGAGTTTTGATATAGATATATCAAATATCATAATATATATGACAAGTAAATTATGGATATACAATGAAGTTAAATGAAATAAAATAACATTTTCGTTCTGACAATATAAGTATTTGACATGAAATTTCACCTTATTTGTACTATCACATAACAAAATTAAATGGTCTATGAAATGTTTAATTTGTTTATACTTTTGAGGGTTTCATGAGTTTGTTTTATTCCATTTGGTTGGTTTTTTTTGTTTTGTTTTTTTGTTGTGTTTTTTTTTTGGTTTTGTTTGATTGTTTTCTTTTTTTCTTTAATTGTTTTCTGTTTAGCGAATCTATCATTATTAATCCCTTATTAGCAGAGCATCTTCAGTTCATATTTTAAATTGCATGAAATTTGATTTATTGAGAGATTCATCCTCGATTTCTTGTAGATTGTTAGTAGCTCATTTCCGATTCGTTTATTGTGATTGTAAGTCTGAAGTCTGGCTCACATTTTTTCTCAAAACAGACATTTTTCTTAACAAATTCATGAAAATTTATATCTGACGTAGCTTCCCCATTTTAAAGAGCGTGTAAAAAATAAAACGGTATGTTAACAAAATAAAACAGTAAGTACTTCCTCCAGCCCCCTCCCCGTAGAAGGGTTGAAGATATTGGGGTATAGAATTTCTTTATTGTTTTTTTTTATCTTTTTAATTTTGCTTGTCAAAATTTCAGATAAGTTCTGCGTCTGTCCCCTCCCCACACACACTTGAAAAACAGTGCTGCAGCTACGTACCTGCCTCACTTTAAAGAGTTAGAAGCATTTGGGATTGCTGACTGTGATGACAGCATGGACGATTCCTGAACGCATGTGCTGTACCAAAGCTGACAACTATGCAAGATCCATGAATGCACGCCCTTGTTTGCGAGAGATTCCTGTTGTATGACGACAGAAAAACAAAACATGCAACTATGAATGGAAAGGTCTCCACAAACAAGACTTTTAAAAAACAAGAGGCCCATGGGCCACATCGCTCACCTGAACAACAGTTTCTTGTAACATTCTATTTCGTAGCATACATGTATGCTATTCTATTTCAAACTTTGAACCCCCCATCTTGGGCCCAAGTATTGGTCCGAGGTTTATGGTTTGCTTTAACAATTTAGAATTTACACTATTTGAGGATCCTTGCATAGTAATCTCACAAACTGTAACATTATAGTTCTCGAGAAAAACTTTTTGAAAACATTTCCCATATATATTTCTATGTTAAACTTTGAACCCCTCTTGTGGCCCCAGTATTAGTCCAGTGGTCACAGCTTTATTAATTTAGCATCTACATTATTCAAGGATGCTTGCATAGTTATCTCACAAGTTGAAGCATTGTAGTTCTCTAGAAAAAGATTTTTAAACATTTTCCCTCTATATTTCTATGTTAAACTTTGAACCCCTCTTGGGGCCCCAGTATTAGATCGAGGGTCACAGCTTTTATAATTTCGAATCTACACTATTTAAAGGACATATCGCATGTTTCTAAAGTATGGGACATTTTACATTTTTTGCCTTCCTTGTGTATATATTAATTACTTCTAACAGTTTGTTAGCTGTAAAAAAGTGGTAATTAGCCAAAATATCAATTTAAATCATAGCCCCGATCGTATAAAAACTCGTTAATTAGATAGAGGGTCACGTGGTACGGTGACGTCACATGCGACCTTCTTCGAACAGCTGATTGTAAACAAATTGTAGCATTAGCATTATCTTCTTTAAATCTGAGACATTTTTTCACCATGTACGATGGGTTTTTTTCATGTTGACTAAATTAAAAGAATCTTATTATTCAGTCGTACATGTTTGAGCCACCAGTACGGGTAAAAAACGATGTTATAGTCGAAGAAGTAACGATGAACTCGGCAATGACGTTCAAATTGATCGACGTGTGAACATGGTAAACACAACTTATTAAGGAATTTAGCTAAAAAAAATATCGGTTTCAGGTGTTTATTTTATTAAAATCTACAATAATTTTGTTTTGGGGCGTTCTTTACGACTCGGAATGTTCATTGTTGTAAAACTGTGGTGCACAAGAAGTTTGTTTCTTCGGCCGTAACTGGTCACAACTTTCTAAGGTTCTTTACTTCATATTACACTGTATATATAAATATATATATAGCAGGAAAACACGTTTTCCTTAATTGTTTTTTCTGTAAGATCCCATCTCCGTTTTTATCTATTTACGTAAAAATGTATATCAACAAACTTTGTCTTTTTCTCGCGTGAACATTCAATATCAACAACTCCTTGACTTCTCCCACAAGAAATAAAACTCACAGAAATCTCACATACCGTACTTATAATTTCTGCAGATGTGATATATAATAAAGTAATCATTTATACAAAACGTACGCATACATGTATGTATAGTTTAACAATATCAATAAGAAAACAGCTAATGAAGCGAGACGTTATCCAAAATGGCGTCCTCTCTTGTTATTTTCCTCCGATGAACTTGCGTTTAGTACACAGGCCCCTGTTCATAAATTACTATTTTTCTCTTTAAAAAATAAATACGATTTGTTTACCAAACTAATATCACAAAAATATACCATATAATTAGTAATATATTTATTAAATGTTTATTTATAAATCCTCTCGTCGACAGATAGGCCCCTGTTTGGTACAATATTTCCGCTTACTTTCGTAAGGGAAACTAAAAAAACAACAGTTCCAATCCCCATTTTGGACGGCTAGAACACCCGCAGGAGACGCAAAACACCATCATGTCCCGTTATCGGCAATTTCATAGGTGATAATTAGTTTAATTGTCGTTTAAATCTAATCCAATTACATAGATGGCCAATAGCACCTTCTCGCTCGAGGTCGCATGTGACGTCACACGTAATGGCGGGTAGATCGAGAGAGAAAATATGCATATCGCGACATTTGAATTTCATCGCCTTCAAACTAACGAATTAGCCAGATTATTTTGTGTAAACGATGATAAACTTCATTTTTAATGAGTACAGAATGATTTTATTTAAAAAATTCCGAAAATTGAAAAACATGCGATATGTCCTTTAAGGATGCTTACGTAGTAATCTGACAAATTGAAGAATTGTAGTTCGCGTGAAAAAGGTTTTTAAACATTTTCCATATATATACTTCTACATTAAATTTTGAACCCATCTTGGGTCCCCAGTATTAGTCCAGGGGTCACTAATTTAAAACTATCGAATCTACATTATCCAAGGTTGCATGCATAGTAATCTCACAACTTGTAGCATTGTAGTTCTCAAGAAGAACATTTTTTAACATGTTACCTATATATTTCTATATTAAACGTTGACCCCTGTTGGGGCCCCAGTATTAGTCCGGGGGTCACGATTTTACCAATTAAGAATCTACATAAGCCAGGGATGCATGTATAGTAATTCCACAAACTGTAACATTGTAGTTCTCAAGAAGAACATTTTTAAACGTTTTCTATATATTTTTTAAAATGTTAAATTTTGAACCCCTCTTGGTGCCCCAGTATTAGTCCGGGAGTCACGATTTTTACAAATTAGAATCTACATTATTTAAGGATGTATGCATAGTAATATCCCAAACTGTTGCATAATAGGTCTTGAAAAGAAGATTTTTATACATTTTTCCTATGTATTTCTATGTTAAACTTTGAACCCCGCCTGGGGCCCCAGTTTTGGTCCGAGGGTCACGATTTTTACAATTTAGGATCTTCCCTATACATATCAAAGGCCGGAACGGCCACAAAGGCGTCGATCTGACATTTTCTTTAATATAGATATCATTAATTTAATTTTCTGTACCAATAGTCGTATATCAAATATTATCAGTATATAAAAATGGTTTGTGTAACTAAATTCGCACATATGCAACTATATTTTTATTTGCAATTTTAACATCACAATGTGATTGTATACTCAGTATATTTCCTTATAAGATACGTAGTGATGCATTTGTAATACAATGAATCATAACTCATCATGGTTACAAAATCGAAGAAATTTCAAAGTTTAAAAATAAATTAACTTCTTTCTGCTTTAAACAGTCTTTGAACAAATTTCACGGGTTCATCATTAGTATACGAGTGTAACACATTAACAGTGTTTCCCTAATTATAATAAAACATACTTTTATTTATTCCAATTTCCGTGTGAAACAAGATTACCTATGGTAGTGTTGTTTACAAATAAATCTACAACACGTGCGTAGATCTGCCGTATCTTAGACTGGATAGCCTGCCCTTGATTCCAAACGCTGCCGCTAGGAAATTCAAGGACAGGTAACCACCACCGCCCATTTTCTCACCAGAGGTCGTGCTACACAAGTTTCGCTGTGTAAGCGAAAATTGTGTAGCACGACCTCTGGTGAGAGAATGCACCACCGCCATGACAGTGGGAAAACTCACTGCAGCTTCGCAAAATAAATAAAAATTAAAATAAATCGGAAAGAAGATTGAGGCGGATCAAAGAAAGAAGCTTTAAGGAGAACTAAACATGAATTTGACAATGAATATCAAATTAACAAGAATATTGACACCGTTGACAATACATTGTTAATGTGGGTATTGTAAATATTAATTTACATCGGAAATGTATAAATATTTTCATTGTTGAGTAAGTTATAATTGGCACTAGACTGCTCGTAGCATTCCAATCCATGCCCATTATAACTTGATTTATGGGGCTGCTGAGGATGGTAACGATCTGATTTAGCTCCGTTTTCTCGTAAAGGTCCGATAAGAATAAGTAAGCACATATAAATTGAATGCACACAGGCTACACACAATTAGCACATGGTCTGTACATATTATCTTATGTGTTTATAAAATATGGAGTTATTAACTAAGAGAGTGGGATCGTGTCAGTGTAGAAATTGTTTTTTTTGTAAAGCTAAGGACTTTCCAAAACCAGTAGGTAAAATAAATATACAGTTGCCTGGCTTCCAGAGATTTTTTCAGGCTAACACTTTGTAGCGGTTTTACTTAATCGAAAGATGTTTTTCTTTCTTTGTTTATATATTTTACTTTTATAATAAATCTATTGACTCTCTGAAAGATTTTTTCGGCATGCCATCGCAAGCGTGTGAAGATAACTATTGTGGGCCTAAAAATAATTTTTACACCTTATCGTATTCATCCGTCATTTCTTGATTAAACAAACTTATATACTTATGCCTTGAGTTGTCAATAATCAGGGAGACACAGTTGGGGTTTTTTTTTTGGCACAATTTAGTTGAATAAATGGAACAAAAATCTTGTAAATCTTGTAAACATGTTTCTATGTATATTTCTATGTTAAACTTTGAACCCCGCCTAGGGCCCCAGTTTTGGTCAGAGGGTCACGATTTTTACAATTTAGAATCCTCACTATATACACAAGCTTTTGTGTAAAAGTTGGCATTTCTGGTGAAGTGGTTCTTGAGAAGAAGATTTTTAAAGACACACACCCTATACTCACTGTTTCACAATTATCTCCCTTTTAAAAAGGGTTGTGCCCTTTATTTTAACAATTTATAATTCCCTTTCCATAAGGATGCTTTGTACCAAATTTGGTTAAATTTGGCCCAGTGGTTTTAGAGAATAAGTCGAAAATGTGAAAAGTTTACAGACGGACAAACGGACGGACGGACGGACGACGGACAACGGGTGATCAGAAAAGCTCACTTGAACCTTCGGTTCAGGTGAGCTAAAAACCCTTATAGCTGTCTGTTTTCTCTTTTGAGGACCGCAGTCAACGACATACATGATGTGCTCACACCAGAAAACTTTACCAAAACTACGATTCGAGAATCTACAGTAAAACAGGGTATAGCAAACACGCTAATAATGAATTGAAGTTTATGGCGAAGTGATTTTCATTTCCTGAGACTTTATTACATGTTGTAAACGTGACGGATATAACGAATTACGCTTATAACGAAGCACAATCGCCCGTCCCTGGCACTTCGTTATTAGTGTGTTTTTTTGTATATGGGTTTTTCTCACTACACTACACTTGTATTTAGATGAACGTCCAAATCTGCTGTTTGGCTACCGAGTTTAGAAACAACGAGAACTTCCATTAAGTTGTGAGATTAGAGCTGTGTAGTTCTAGCTCCCTCTAGTTCCGGGTCACCCTGTGTGTAAGATGTCGTGGTTCCAGGCCTTAGATGACAACTACGACAACACCGCTCCTGTAACGCGCTTTAGGGACTATGTGACGGAGACCTGGGTGGAATGTCACCTCGACTTGTGAAACTACTTCGATCATAACGGCCCAGGAACCACCAACGCAATTGAGGGAAGGCACCACAAATTAAGCAGAATGCGCAGACGTGTCCCCAAACGTTTTCATGTTTGCTTCAGAAGGAATAGGTTGCAAATAAAGCTAAGAACATTCAGATCATGGGGCAGGTGGAGTCGTGCGTCCGAAAAAAAGAAAACATCGCCAATTGGATACTCGACTGCAAAGTCTTGAGGACAGGCCTCTTCAATGTCAAATGGATTTGGTAGCTTAAGCGAATGCTGCTCCCCATCTTGTTTATTTCGATCGAAAGTTGTAAATATTTGTGCGTGAATAATGTTTACATAATATTTGTGATTGGTGATATGACTGTCTATTTTAATTGTCTTACTCGTCATCATACAATGCATTTTAGCATGTAAAATATTCAACATGCAAGCCCTTTACACTAGCGTCTTAATTGTGTTTTGTTAATTTCATATTAAGAAGATTTGAAATCTGATATACCTCGAGGACATAAGGAAACAGATGAAAAACATTGAAATCACGGGCACTTGGAGCATGGATCCCCCCCCCCCCGCCCATCTTTATCGAAAATAAAATAAAAAACCAATGGCAACCCACCCTTTTTCTTGTTTTTGTTATGTGCATGAAGTTTTACTGATCAAGAAATGTATTCGTTTTATTTGTCAGTCGAAAATGCGACTTTTAAAACATAGCCCTGAGAGTTAAAAAGGTTTTCATTTTCTATGAAATAATACGCAAGTTAGAATATTTCGTAGGAAGAAAGTGAGTATCGACTTCAATTTTGTATAATTTATAAAGAAATGGGGGGTATGCCTTAAACCTGTGATTGAAATAGGATTCATAATTATGATTGCAAAATAAAATTTATTGCATCATGAAGTAAATAAGTTATTTAATGCTACTTTAGTGAGTATTAAAATATGGTGATAAGAAAGATAAACCATGCTAAATATGGTTCAATAAAAGTCTTACACCAAAGGGGAAATTTATCATAGTTAATTCCTGTTTTTAAAATCATTAAAACTGTATTCTATAAATTATAAATTTCATCTGAATTACTTTGAGAAACAAATTGATTTTGGAACAGATGCTCAATTTATACATATATGTGTTCTATTGTTACAAATGATTTATTCTTTTCACTTATATCCATCTTCGCTAGCCAATTGTCCGATTCGTTATTCTTATCTGAGAATGAGATGAGATGATATTGATGAGATGGGATTAGAATGAGGAGATCAGAATAGCTCATTTGGCTTTCCAAGATGACTCCTATCTGAAAAGAGATTATAGCTTACTTTTGTTTCTCACCTGCCCCCCCCCCCTCCAATTCCAATACAGATCTACCATTATTTTACCTGTATTGTATATGTTAGCTAATGGGGAAATACCTCCGAATCCCTCTTCCGCTCCTTGAAAAATTGAACTTATTAATTCATTTAGTGAAGTTAAATGAAAAGGCTTCGTACCACCGGCAAACTGTGTAACACTTCTGGATCCGCGCGTGAGTTACAATACATTATACACGTGTGGTTGCCTTTATTGAAGACAAAATTATTGTGTTAAATATAATCAATTTTTTTTAAGTTTGTTTCTTTGAATATTAGTTAATTATTTATCGATGAACATATATTTCGCTACATATGCAAATGACATTTTATGCGTTGTAAAATATATTAAACCAGCCGGTATTCCCTCAAAATGAAGTTTTACCTATAAACATTTGCTACACGTGTTATGCTTATAATTATTGAGATGAAATATTTTTCTTGTTTCGTATTTTGTTATCAAAGAGGTATAGCGCCTTTTCCCATTATTTCGCCTACACATGTGTATTTGGACGGAAAGTACCTGTTACTAAAAATAGTTAAGGTACCTAGCTGTCGCAATATGATTTTCGAAACCTAGATACACTGTACTGATTTTATAATGGTGTCTAGATCTGTAACAACTGATTTGTCATAAATTCGGGAAGCTCTGTGTATAATAGTAGTTGATATTCTGAACCGTGATAAGTTCAAGCAAAATGCAATGGATCTTAAAAGTGTAAATAGAGTACATGTATAGTGTTTCAAGTTTATAAATAACATCTATGCATGGGTGAAAATTTTTTGTCAACTTTGGAACTAGTCATTTTATTACCTATTGTTTCATTGTTTTTTTTTATCATATGAAAATTGCCTTTTTCAACACTTTCAATTATTTTTTTAAAATTCAACCTAATAGGATTGAAATTCAGTATGTACACAAAATAACGCTGTAGTGATAAATAATAATAAATTATGTGTTCATATCAAAAATATTTACACAGAAAGGCAGATAATTCAAGTTGTCACACCGAAATTCCGTCGTTTTGTTAATTGAAAATAGAGTATCGGAACATAAAATATTTGATATTACAAGACACAAACTATTTTGTTATTTAAAAAAATCAGAGAAAATTAATTACTTACTAATTCTAACATCAAATAATTTACTGCATATGAATATACATGTATTTTAGATATGCAACCGGGGTTGTCCATGGGTTCGCCTGACGTTACTTGTCCAGGACATATTTCTCTCCCCTAGGCCGATTTTTTTCGCTGTACATGTATTTGGGTCTTATCAAGACAAGGGGTACTCTCATTTATTACCTCAAAATAAAATCAGGTCGTGTTAATTTATATTGCCAAACTCGGGTTTAATGATATTTCCGGCATGTTTCTCTACTCTCCGTGGCCGAAAGTTTTGCCTTTTCGGGGTTTAGACATTTAATGAAATGCTTAAATTTGTATCAACTTTATTACAGGGACACTCAACTTTTGCAATGACATCTTTTTTTGACCCACATTTTGTTGTAGTGTTCACTTGGGATTAAAGTATATATAACCGATGTTATGTGTTATTGTATGATGAACAAGGCATAAGCCTAGATCCTTAAATACCCTGGGGTTTGTTTTCGTTTTTTTGTTTGTTTGTTTTTTTTAAAATGCCCCTGCTATCTGCTGGGATTTTGCATTGCAATCGACATGAAAAGTAACCGGATAATAAGGGACCAGGCAAAATTTATCACAAACATGGGACCGATACAAAATAACATTCTTATAAAATTATTTTTTTTTATAACATAAAAGTGAATGAAGAATATGATGTGAAACCATTATCTTTTTACAATAAGGAAGCTGAATGGTCAACAAACTAACCATCAAATCTACCTTTATAGATATGATTTGTTTAGCTATAATTAATTATTTAGTAAAGAAAAAATCCATACATTTTACCTTTTGAATTTGGGCATTTTCCAATATTTTTATATAGAGCTCTTCTTCTAACAGAAATAAATACAGTCTAAACATGGCCACAACCATCGAGCCCTCTAAAAGGGTGTCCCTTCCATAGCATAACATTTACAGGGATAACAAGTATTTAAAAGTACGTGTATACTTGTGAGTTGCTGTATTTGAGGAATTGTATGTGATGGTAAAATTTATGAAATGGTTTTTTAAATGATATCCATTAACCAGAGGGTTAATTTGATTACAAAGATAAGAACAGATATAGTTTTTATAAAGTTATTCATCGAATAGGTCATTTGATTGATTTACAGATGTACAGCATTAAACTGCCGCCGACAGCCTACCCTGGTATCATTCATGAACTTAAAACAACCCTTTGTCTAACCCAATTTTCATTTTTAAAAACCGTGCACTAATTTAACTTAATTTGACATCTTGTCTACATTTCAACATGGTACTATTAAAAAGAAGTTTTTGTTACAAATGTTTAAAAAAACTAAAATGCTTGCCTCATGGAAATTTTTTTCAGTCCACACATTGTTGAAAAATCCATTGTAACTGTCCCAGAACTCTTCAAATTATCTTCTTTAATTACTATAACATATGGGACATTTAACCTAAAAATAAAATCTAGTTGGATGAAATGAAAGTACAGACATTTACAAATACCGGTATCCTTTACACCATAACATTTATTAGCATAATGCTGATCAAACAAAGACACAACTGCTCTATTGATCTGCTTAATTCACCTTAAAAATATAACTTTAGGTTTGAGGTTTACACCACAGCAGGCTTTAGATTGTGTGCTTTGACCGAGTCTTGAACCATGCTCGGATCCAGAAAATTTTTCCAGGGTGTCCGACGGTTAATTGAATTGCCGGGGGTGTCATAGCCATATTTTTGGTAATTTTATAATGTAAAAAATTTGAACTTTGCAGGGTAGGGGGGGGTGTCTAGACCCGCGCATGTTGGACTGATTCAATACATGGACATGTATTTGGAAACTATGGTAGGATAATCCGATTTCATGACCTCTGGGGGTCAAAAAGAATACTTATGTCACTACATTCCTGCACATGCAAATAGTTCCAAATAAATAATAAATTTTACAAAGGGTAGTGTACGGACAAATTGGATAGTGTAAGACAGTGCACATGGAGAACGGAGAACGCCTGCAGAATTCATAAATATGTGATTACTCAAGGAATGTGATTACTCAAGGCATAATAATAAAAGTGTAAAGAGACCAATTGTTCAAACCGAAAGTTGATTTGTAAGGTAGAAGTCCAACTCAGTCCTTTTCTCCATTACAGTGAGATTTCTTATAATGGATTTTGCGGCGTTATGGAAATGATACTGAGTAGCAGTAGTATTCTACAGTTGGTGTGCCACCTATGAGGTAAGTTACCACTAAACATCTTTTCATAGATGAGGGGCAATTTTATCTTTCATGTGTATGATGCATGTTATACTAGGAAGTTTTTTCTTTCATCAAACCAAATTATTCTGGGTTTTTTGAATTATTAGGACTAACACCCCCACTCCATACAGTCATCTTTCTTTACATGCTCGGGTTGAATCAATTTATGGTAACTTTGTATAGAGAAACATTACCCCGGTCGTCAGGAAGGGGTGCCTACGTTACTATTTTTTACCTTTTTAAATGCATTTATAAAATTATTGATAAGATGTATTATTTTATGACATATCATGGTATATTTGCGCGCACCTTTTTCTATTTAAAAATGACAACGAAGCCATTTTTTGCGAGTAAATATTTCAGATAACTATCTCCCCTCCCCTTTCAAAACGATGCTACACACTTGGGTACTTGTCTCTTAGGGGTGTCATATGCAGGTTATCGATACGCATACACAGAAAAATGGGGGAGGGGGTGTATTGAGGAAAAACAAGCAAATATATACCTCACCTTCCTTTTATTATGATAATTATAGTAGTTAAGTTTATAAGAGAAACTTATTTAATCAATGAAATCATTTATTTGGTGATTCATCCTAATAAGAAGACAGCTTCATGTAGCACTGCAGAAAAATACATAATCCGTCTTAGGTAGTTTTCTTAATTATTCTGCAATGCTTGATACTTTCATAGTCAGTATGAAACACCAAAGAAAAAGATTTTACTATTTTATTTACATCCATCTGAATAATTTAATAAACTGCATATAAAAAGTGGGTACATGTATGTTAAGGCGATCAAAGAAAGTTTTTAAAGTCATGATATTTACATCTATGCTCTATTTCTAAAAAAAAAAAAAGAATATTAATTGTAATTTCAAAGCTCAAAAGAAACTGTCGGGGCTGTAATCTACTTATCCACATCTTATCAGTTTCGTGAATACAATTTTAAAATATGAAATTTCAATTTTTCGCAGAATCACGGTCTTTAATGATGGCGTCTAGAGATGAAGCCCAGCATTTCGTGGAATGTGACCTGTGTCAGCAACCAGTCTCGTTTTTCTGTAGACGATGCGGGGTCAATCTCTGTGACCCATGTGTCCCCATACATCTACGCATGAAATCTAAAAACGGCCATGACATTTTAGATTACACAAGCAAGGATGATGACGACACATGCCACTGTGACTCCCATCCCCAAAACGATTGCTCCGCATACTGTAAAAGTTGTGATGCTCCGATATGCATCCTTTGCGTTTCTATCAAGCACAAATCACACGAAATGTCCGAGCTGTCCGATAAAATTGAAGAACTTTTAAAAGTTATTACACGGGAAAATGATCGACTTCAGTCATCCAAACATGATTTAGAAAGAGTTGTTGACCACACGACGAAGCTATTGTCCTCGATACCCTCAATTTACAAACAGAGGAAAGATGAAATTACATCGCGTGGAGAAGAGTGGCACAAACAGATCGAGAAGACCGTGAAAAAACTTCACCAGGAACTGGATGACATGCAAAAGGAACACGAGGCTGTACTACAGAAACAAAAGAAAGAGTTTGAAGAAATAATTGGGAAAGCGAATGAAATGAACGGGAAAACAGTAAATTTACAGAAATCAAAGAACGTCACAGAAATGCAGACTTTTGTACCAGTGATTGAAAAACAAGAAACATTGAACGAGTTCTCTCAGTTTTCATTTCCTACATTTTATGAATGTAAAATAGATGTAAATTATTTGCAAACTTATTTCGGATACATTGATAGAATGCAGGAAAGGAAAACCTTCCTAATAGAAAAGAAATTTAAAGAAATTGACTTTTCGGTTAGAACAATATTAGATGTACCAACAGTTACTTCTGTTATAGACACTGGGTTCCCTGCTGATGGAGAGTATAAAAGTCGTCTGTTTGACATGGTCGTTACCGACGATAACAAAGTGTGGATGGGAGGACAAAGCACAGAACTGAAGTTGTTTGATCTCCAGGGACAACTCAATCACACCGTCACCATAACTGACGTTACAACATGTATGTACTTATGTATGTACAACAGACATGTAGTTTACAGTGGAATTAAAGCCGTGAGGATGATATCTGACACCGATACTGTGGTGACGATGTTCACTACCGGGGACTGGCAGCCACGTGGCGTCACAAGCGCCGCGTCCGGTGATCTACTGGTGTGTCTCCGTAAAGACGATCAGTCCAAAGTCGTCCGATACAGCAGTACCGGTACCGTGCTCCAGGAAATCCAGTACGACTCGCAGTGTCAACCTCTGTACAAAGATGCGACTTACATCAAAGAGAATGTCAACGGGGACATCATTGTAACTGACTGGGAGAAAAACGAAGTCATTGCTGTCGAAAGATTGGGCATATTCCGGTACTCGTACTCGGGGAAGGACAGTGATTTTTTTGTCTGTTCAGCCGCCACTAATTCTGTCGGTCACGTCATCGTTACAGATTTTGAAGGTGACAAGATTCACATGTTGGACAGAGACGGACGATTCCTGAGGTATATCATTCTTGAAGGAGGAATCAAAAATCCACGAGGCGTGTGTATCCTTGGTGACAGTGAGATGATGGTGGGAGAATGTCTGACCGGAATCGCCAAAAGAATCAAATACCTAGAAGAATGAGGATTCATCTGTTTTATGTATCGATTTGTACTTATTCCAAAGGGATATAGGATACTTTGAATGGTTAAAAAGTTTAAGATATAAGGTAAAATAATCGACAATTAATAGTCATAATCAGACATCTTAAGTAAAATACACATGTACGGTTCTACCGGTAAAAATAATAAAGGTATGCGACAACTAACGATGAAAAGTTATTGATACTTCCATTGTTATATATAATGCGCATTGTTTTTATAAATTGAAATCATTATTTATAGAATATTTTTTTATCAAAGTGCCTCTTAAAAAGACATTTCTAAACTTGAAACTTGAAATGCTCAAATTGGATCTTCCGTGTTTGTGCCTCAATCATTTATGCATTTATACAATACGTATATTTATGATTTTATTTGTGAAAATTATAGAATCAAGCAATGTATACATTTAATTAAACAATTTAAAATTTTGTCTTATCCTAATCCCCGGTATTACGAGCTAACATTGTAATATTTTGAGAAAAGTTTTCTTTAAAACATATTAAAGGTTTTAATTCGTGAAATTGTTTTAAAAGAAAAGTTGAAAGAACTATATGCGATAAGGTCTAATTTCTTCCCCGTGTTTTATAAATTTGAGGAAAAAAAATCATATCATTGTGATATTTTGATAAAACAAAAAAACTGAATATGCTAGTTACAGAAATCTAAAAGTTTTTCACCATCGATCATTCCTCGTCCTTCTATGACGTCACGTAAATGGGCCATTTCCCGCATTTTCTCATGATTTGAACTTATTTTAATCTACAAAATCTGAGGTTGCTTTCACTAAAGTTAGAGCTCTGGGCAAATAGTTTTTTAGAAGATTTTTCTCTTTATATTCCTTTATGTAAATCACCCCTCACGTTGTGACCCCATCCTACCCCCGTGAATCATGATTTGAACAAACTTTAATCTACCCAACATGAGGATGCTTCCACACAAGTTTCAGCTTTTCTGGCCAATTGGTTTCTGAGAAGAAGATTTCAAAAGATTTTTCTCTATATATTCCGATGTGAAAATTTGACATCCCCCTCGATTGTGGCCCCACCCTACCCCCAGGGGTTATGATTTTCACAACTTTGAATCTACACTAAGTGAGGATGCTTCCGCCTAAATTTCAGCTCTCCTGGCTGATTAGTTTCTGAGAAGAAGATTCTATATATTCATATGTAAAAGTTCGACCACCATTGTGGCCCCACCCTACCCCCGGGGGTCATGAGTGTGACAAGTTTGAATCTACACTACCTGAGGATGATTTTACATAAGTTTCAGTTTCCCGGTTGATTAGTTTCTGAAAAGAAGATTTTTAAACATTTACTCCATATATTCCTTTGTAAAAGATAGACCCCCATTGTGGCCCCACCCTACCCCCGGGGTTCATGATTTTCTGAACTTTGAATCTACACTGCATGAGGTTGCTTCCACACAAGTTCAGCTTTCCTGGCTGATTAGTTTTCGAGAAGAAGATTTTTAATGATTTACTCTATATATAGCTATGTAAAAATTTGACCCCCATTGTGGCCCCATTCTACCCCCGGTGGTCATGATTTTCTGAACTTTGAATCTACACTACATGAGGTTGCTTCCACACAAGTTCAGCTTTCCTGGTTGATTAGTTTTTGAGAAGAAGATTTTTAATGATTTACTCTATATATTGCTATGTAAAATTTTTACCCCCATTGTGGCCCCATTCTACCCCCGGGGGTCATGATTATCACAACTGTAAATCTACATTTCATGAGGATGCTTACACACGAGTTTCAGCCTTCCTGGCTGATTAGTTTTTTAAAAGAAGATTATTAAACATTTACACTATTAAAAAGTTCAACCCCCCCCCCCCCCCATTGTGGCCCCACCTATCCCCGGGAGTCATGATTTTCACAACTTTGAATCTTCATTACCTGAGGTTGCTTCCACATAAATTTCAGCTTTCCTGGCTAAAAAAATGGTTCTTGAAAAGACGATTTTTGAAAATTTCTCAAAATTTTTCAATAATTCCTAATTATCTCCACTGGGAAAAAGATGTGGTCCCTCATTTTCAAAAGGGTGCTTTGTGCCAATTTTGGTTGAAATTGGCCCAGTAGTTTTGGAGAAGTTGCTGAAAATGTGAAAAGTTTATGGATAAACAGACGGACAGACAGACAAACAGACAAACGACAGACATAAAAAGGCAACGTTTACCTTCTTTAAAAGTAATAAAAATAAAAGATATTTTTTACACCTGAGTAGAGTATTCTTATACCCTATATATACAGTTAACTGACCATTGTTCGTGTAATTTTAGATTTAAGTAATAATTTCAGGATCTAAATTTGTTTTTGTGGTTGGAACGCAGCTATGAAAATAAGCTTGGGATGGTAAATTTTATTTTGATTTTTTCTTAAAGAAGGTACACGTGGACTTAGTATGACATGATATTCCATTTAAACCACAGTACATCCAGAAGGCTATATGAAGGAAAATGCCGTTTGTAATGAAAGAATGTGAAGGCCATAATTTATGAGATTCAAAGCAATCAATAGAAGCTGATAAAAACAAGATAAATAGGACGACGATGATGATGATCATAACGACTACGACGACGATGCCGACGATGATGATGATGATGGGGATGATTATGATTATCAATGAGGATCATACTAAATCATTTTTCTATGTTTTGATAATTGCCGTGATTTCTATGTTTTGATAATTGCCGTGAACATGACAATTTGGTGACAGCTGATTTGAATTCTGTACCCTTAAGGAAATATTATAACTGAAAAGAATAATAAATTATGTCTCATATCAGAGATATTTACATAGAAAGGCAGATAACTCCAGTTGTCATACCGGAATTCCGTCGTTTAGTTGAATTTAAAATAGAGTATCGGAAATTAAAATATTTGATATCACGAGACACTAAATATTTTGTTACTTAAAATAAATCAGAGAAAAACGATTACTTACTCATTCTATCATCAAATAATTTACTGCATTTGAATATATACATCTATACTTATAAATTAAGGCATTTTGCCAATAAACTTCGAAATGCCTGCACCCGAGTAACTGCTCACACCTTTGGCATTTCAACATGTGTGAGTTGATGTCCGTAAGCTATAATTGAATTTTACCTGATAAGTAATTATTGTAAGATAAATTAAAAACCTACTTTCATTTTCGATAAACCAGCCCGAAATAGCAAATATGTGAGTAAGGTGGTGGACACGCTTTGGCGGATCCAAGTCAGTGGGAGTTTGCATCAAAAAATATACTTACGATGAAATAATATTGAATGATTATGTAAAGAGTGAATATATATCCTGGGAACCTATTTCGGGTATACATAAGAATTGAGATTTGACAAATGTTGAATAAATAAAATGAGCCAATTCGTTTCTTGAATGTGCGATTTTTGTATTGATGAATAGAACTTTCCAGAACGGGGTAACCAAGAACGCGGTTTGGCTAATTAACGTGAGGTCATGTTGGAGAATGTAGGATGAGTCACCATGCTTTGTGGGCAGATCGGACAGCTGGTTTATACAAAAAAGTTAATAAATAAAATGGGCCAATAGACGCGATTTTATTTTTGATGGAAAGAACTTTACAGAACGTGATGCCAATAAAATGGGGTTGACTAATTAACACTATGGCGAAAAGTGCGTACACGTTTTTAAATAACATATACATTTTTTATACCACGACAGATTGGTAGTAAACCCTATAAATTAATTTGTTGACAGTGTTTTATCTATATTTCTTATTTTGGGCAATAATAAGTGAAATTTGACATAAAGAACAAAGTTCTAAAAAGAGATACCACGCCCTATACACCCACATTCTGGTTTGAAATAAGATAATAGTCTATTTTTTTTCCAGTCAGCTGCAACAAAAAGAATTAAGGCCATGTACATTAGATTTTTATCCCTGTCCTCTTCTCTAAATTTTCAGCCACGCAGTTGCTTTTTTATTTCAATTTTATAGAATATTTTAAGAAAAGCAATTAAGAAAAATTTCGGACACAATACATAGAAAAATGAACAAAAAAACCTGGTTCAACATATTAAGCATTGTATTATGATATAATATGTGAATATAATATAATATGTGAATTATTGTTAATCCCCGCCCAAGCGCGGGGTATCATCTAGTGTATTTTAGATTTGCAACCGGGATACTTCATGTGTCTGTCTGCTGTTACGTGTCCGGGACATTTTTCTTTTCCTTAGGCCGATGTTTTTCGCTGTACATCTTTTTGGGTCTTTTGAAGACAATGGGAACATAAAATCAGATCTTTTTTTATTTTACCGAACTTGCGTTTTATGACATTTCTGGCATGTTTCTCGACTCTCCGCGGCTGAAAGTTTTTGGCTTTTCGAGGTTTAGACATTTTACAAATTTAAAGATGGAGAACTTTTGCAATGTCATCTTTTTTGCGCTACATTTTGTTGCAGTATTCAATTGGGATTAAAGGGGAATGGTCCCGATTTTGGTCAAATTCTATTTTTCTGTTTTTATTATCTACAATGCTTTAGGAATGCATATTTAATGAATAAATGAAATTTGAGAGTCATTCGTAGAGTTATAAGCAAGATACAGGGCTCACAATTTTTTGTCGTGAAAACAAGGCCCGTGCCCTGTTTTTGTTTACATAGGTTCAATATACCAGTAAAAAATCTTTTTCAAGCTGATTTGTCTATCTTTTTATTTATTTTAAGCATGAATAAACAGTTCCTAACGTTTAACACTTTCATTTTAGGTCTTAAATTGGAATTTTCATTTCAACATTTAAAATGTAAACAAACGCTTAAATTTCTTTACATAGCAAGGAATTTCAAGCTCTTTAATTCGCTTTTAACACAACAAATTACACTCAAATTTTGGCAGCCTATTAAAAATGCCTTACTGAAGCATTTTAAACATTAAAACTAGAAAAATAATTTTTGACTTAAATCGTGACCATGCCCCTTTAAAGTATATATAACCGATGTTATGTGTAATGGAATGATGAACAAGGAATTACACTAGATCCTTATATGCTCTATTTCCTCCACAAATTGCCTTATATTTCTGTTTGAAACGCCCCTGCTATCTCTTCAGGTTTCAATACACACCCCAAAATTAAAAGTCTACAGGGATTGTGCATTGCCATCGACATGAAAAGTACCCGAATAATAAGGGACCAGGCAAAATTTATCACTAAAATGGGACCGATACAAAACAAAATTCTGATAAAAAATGATTTGTTGTATGACATAAAAGTGAGAATATGATGTAAAATCATTATCCTTTCACATTAAGGAAGCTGGATTGTCAACAAATTAACCATCAGATCTACCTAAAAATTTTCAGATATGATTTGTTTAGCTATAAATAATTATTTAGTAAAGAAAAAAAATCATGCATTTTACCCATTTTCCTATATTTTTATATAGAGCTCTTCTTCTAAAAGAGATCAATACAGTCTAATTATGGCAACAAGCATCGAGTCCTCTTGAAAGGTGTCCCTTCAATAGCATAACATTTACATTTAGGATAAAAAGTATTTAAAACTACTTGTATACTTGTGAGTTGCTGTATTTGACGGATTGTGTGAGATGCTATAAAATTTATGAAATAGTTTTCAAAATGATATCCATTACCTAGAGAGGTAATCTAATTACAAAAAAAAGAACACATATAGTTTTTTTAAGTTATTTATCAAATAGCTCATTAACTTGCATGATTTACAGATGTGCAACAATAACCTGCCGCCGACAGCCTGGCCTGGTATCATTCAGGAACTTAAAACAATCATTTGTTTAACACAATTTTCATTTTAAAAAACCGTGCACTTATTTAACTTATTTTCACATCTTGTCCACATTTCAACACGGTACTTTTAAAAAGAAGTCTGTGTTCCAAATGTTTAAAAAAACTAAAATGTTTGCCTCATTAATAAAAGAACAGTCCACATATTGATGAATATAGAATACCCCATGCTAACTGCCAAAAAGTTCTTCAAATTATCTTCCTTAATTACTATAACATATGGGACATTTAACCTAAAAATAACATCTAGTTGGATAGAATGAATGTTTTCTTTAATACACATGATAAAAAGACTCATTTTATCAATTTTTATGTATTTATGCATATTTTTTTAATTTGTTCAAAGAACGCGTGGAAGACGAATAGGGTCATATAAAAAAAATATTTTTATCTCGTAATTAAGAGAAAATGTCTCGTTATTACGTAAAAAGATCTCGTTACTACGAGTTAATTATCTCGTTATTACGAGTTAATTATCACGTTACTTACGATTCCTTATTTTACGCGATGCGAGTACTTAATTCCGCGACTTAAGTCACTTAACCATTTTGCATCATATCGCAAGAATATAAATTCGCGAACATTGTATTGTAAGCATAGTTTCATTTGGTTTACATTTGTCCGAAAAATAAAAAGCGATATTTCAAAATCAGCGAGATGTCCTTCTTCCGATTTTACACGGATATTAATTTCTCGTTATTAATTAGGAATCTACAGTATTACAAGAAAGGATGTCGTTATTACGAGTTAATTATCTCTTTTTTACGAGAAAAGATGTCGTTATTACGAGTTAATTTTATCGTTATTACGAGAAAAGATCTTGTTATTAATTATCTCGTTATTGCGTAAATACGAGAAAAGACCTATATAAAATGGTGCGTTTTGTTGTTCTTCATGTACTCTCTGAGTCTCTTTATGGAAAATGGATGAACATATTTAAAAAGTTCATTAAATTAGTGAAAGAAAATTTAGAATCCAAAATGTTAATATACAAAAACAATTATTTTTAATATATATTGTGTATGAATATATAAAACATAATTCGAGGTAAATCCCATATATTCATTATTGAAACTATATAGTTATCTGTAACTAATGGAATTGCGTTTTTATGACTAGGATTACCAGGTATTTAATTCAGAGTGGGATCGTAATATACGTTGAAAAATAAAATTAAGTGAAGTTCGTTCCACAATTTAATGTAAGATATTATGTCAAATCCGATCATTTTATTTAGAAATTAATAAACAATGATCGTTGTTTTTAAAAAATAATCAGAATTGAATTAACGTTTCTGGAAAAATAAAAAATAGATTGTAAGGTTGAACCCATCGACTTTGAGGATTAGATCTGATAAACAAGGAACACTTATTATAAATGTATTTTTTCCACAATGAAATCAAATATTAACTAATATGACTATGTATGTTATTATAACAAGATAGTTTCTCGTAATTATGAGATAATTAACTCGTAATAAAGAGATCTTTTCTCTTAATAACGAGATAATTTACTCGTTATAACGAGATAACTTACTTGTAATAAGGAGATAATTTGCTCGTAATAACGAGATATTTTCTCGTAATAACGAGATCTTTTCTCGTAATAACGAGGTCTTTTAACTCGTAATAACGAGATCTTTTCTCGTAATTACGAGATCTTTTCTAGTAATTACGAGATGAAAATATTCTTTTTTATTTTTATGTGTGGCCCTGTTCGGCTTTCTTAGGAAAAGACATGTAAGATAATTCCATTTGTCAAGGAATTTCAATCTGCCACACAGTTTTCGGTTGTATTTTACATTTTCATCTGAAAATATGTCAATTGAATTGTAACAAATGTAACAAATTACCAAAAATGGCTAATTCTTAGACTGTATAATACATCTTTTGGTGAAATATATGTGTGAAAATTGACTCAACTTGCAAATAATTTCATGGAATAGAATTTGTAAAATATATTTATATCTTCTGTTTATGAAAAGAAAGGTGGTGGTGTTGGGGCCTGTTCCCAAGTCAAAGGTTTCTGATCCGCTCCACTTCTCTTTTCTTACACTTTTGATAATTTAATTTCATTTTAAATAAATTTGATTCCAGACATTTACAGATACCTGTATCCTTTACGCCATACCATTTATCGATCAAGCAAAGACACAACTGCTCCGTTGACCTTAAAAATATAGCTTTACACCAGCGAAGGGTTTATATTGTGTGCTTTGACCGATATTGGAGTCTTGGACCATGCGCAGATCAAGAAAATTTTTCCAGGGAGATCTGGCGATTATTTGAGATTGCCGGGGGAGGGGTTCCGAGGCATATGCTTGGTTATTTTAGAATGTAATTTAAAGAAATTTAAATTTTATAGGGCGGGGGTCTAGATCCGCGCATTTTGGACTGGGGGGGGGGGTCAAAAAGAATACTTACGTCACTACACATGTAAATAGTTCCAAATGAATAATAACATTTACAAAAGGTAGTATGCGGAAAAAATTGGATAGTGTTAGACAGTGCACATTTACAGAACGAAGAAGGCATGCAGAATTCATGATCAGTAAAAATTAAGTGATTAATCATCATGGCGTAATAATAAAAGTGTAAAGAGGCCAATTGTTTAATTTGTAACAGTCCTTCTCTCCATTACAGTGAGATTTCTTACAATGGACTTTGCGGCGTTGTGGAAATGATACAGAGTAGCAGTAGTATTTTACAGTTGGTGTGCCACCTATGAGGTAAGTTACCACTAAACATCTTTTCATAGATGAGGGGCAATTTTATCTTTCATGTGTATGCTGCATGTTATACTAGGAAGTTTTTTCTTTCATTAAATCAAATTATTCTGGGTTTTTTTTTAATTACTAGGCCTAACACCCCCATCCCATAGAGTCATCTTTTTTCTACATGCTTGGGTGGATTCAATTTATGGTAACTTTGTATAAAGAAACATAACCCCTGGCCCGGTCGTCAGGAATTAAGGGGTGCTTACGTCACTATATTGACCTTAAAAATGGATTTATAACATTATTAATAAGATATATTTCTTTAAGCTTGCTCGCACCTTGTTCTATGTAAGATGACAACGAAGCAATTTTAACTAGCGCCCTCCCCTTTCAAAACGATGCTACAGGATTGGGTACTTTAAAGATATATTATAGAGGTGTCATATGCAGGTTATCGATATGCATACACAGATAAATGGGGAAAGGGGTGGGTTTAGGAAAACAAGCAAATATATACCTTACCTATCCTTTATTATGAGAAGTTGTGAGAGAGACAGCTACGTGTAACAATGCAGAAATATACATAATCCGTGTTAGAAAGTTTTGTAAATTTTTCTGCAATGCTTGATACATGTACTTTCATAACCCGTATGAAACACCAAAGAAAAAGATTTTACTATTTTATTTACATCCATCTGAACAATTTAATAAACTATATATAAAGAAGTGGGTACATGTATGTAAAGACGATCAAAGAAAGTTTTTAAAGACATAATACATGTATTTACATCTATGCTCTATTTCTAAAAAAAATGATTGTGATTCATAGCTCACAAGAATCTATAAAGCCTAAATTCTACAAAATCAACTTCTAACCAGTTTCTTGAATACAATTTTAAAATGTGATATTTCAATTTTTCGCAGAATCACAGTTTTTAATGATGGCAACTACAGATGAAGCCCAGCATTTGGTGGAATGTGATCTGTGTCAGCAACCAGTTTCGTTTTACTGCAGACGATGCGGGGTCAATCTCTGTGACCCTTGTGTCACAATACATCTACGCGTGAAATCTAAAAACGGCCATGACATTGTAGATTACACCAGCAAGGATGATGACGACACATGTCACTGTGATTCTCATCCTCAAAACGATTGTTCCGCATACTGTAAAACTTGTGATGCTCCGATATGCATCCTTTGCGTTTCTATTAAACACAAATCGCACGAAATGTCCGAGTTGTCTGATAAAATTGAAGAACTTTTAAAAGTTATCGTCAGAGAAAATGATCGACTTCAGTCATCCAAACATGAATTAGAAAGAGTTGTAGACCACACGCCGAAGCTGTTGTCCTCGATATCCTCGATGTACCAACAGAGGAAAGATGAAGTTACAGCGCGGGGAGAAGAGTGGATCAAACTGATCAAAATAACTGTGAAGAAACTTCACCAGGAACTGGATGACATGCAAAAGGAACATGAAGATGTACTTCAGAAACAAAAGAAAGAGTTTGAAGAAGTGATTGGGAAAGTAGATGAAATGAACGGGAAAACAAGAAAATTACAGAAATCAAAGAACGTCACAGAAATGCAGACTTTTGTACCAGTGATTGAAAAACAAGAAACATTGAGCGAGTTTTCCCAGTATTCATTTCCTACATTCTGTGAACATAAAATAGATGTAAATTATTTGCAAACTTATTTCGGATACATTGATAAAATGCAGGAAAGGAAAACCTCCATAATAGAAAAGAAATTTAAAGAAATTGACTTTTCGGTTAGAACCATATTAAAGGTACCAACAGTAACTTCTGTTATAGACACTGGGTTCCCTGCTTATGAAGAGAATAAAAATCGTCTGTATGACATGGTTGTTACCGACGATAACAAAGTGTGGATAGGAGGACATAGCACAGAACTGAAGTTGTTTGATCTCCAGGGGCATCTCCACCACACCGTCAGTATTACTGACCATGGCATGTTCTTATGTATGTACAACAAACAAGTAGTGTACACTGATCAATATGATAACACCGTGAGAATGATATCTGACACCGACACTGTGGTGACGATGTTCACTACCGGGGACTGGAATCCACGTGGTGTCACTAGCACCGCGTCCGGTGATCTACTGGTCTGTCTCAGTAAAGACGATCAGAACAAAGTCGTCCGATACAGCAGTACCGGTACCGTGCTCCAGGAAATCCAGTACGACTCGCAAGGTCAACCTCTGTACAAATATGCGATTTACATCACCGAGAATGTGAACGGGGACATCATTGTAACTGACTGGGAGAAAAAATCAGTCATTGCTGTCGATAGATTGGGCATATTCCGGTATTCATACTCGGGGAAGGACAGTGATATTTGTTCAGTCGCTGCTGATTCTGTCGGTCACGTCATCGTTACAGATTTTAACGGTAACATTCACATGCTGGACAGAGACGGACGATTCCTGAGGTACATCATTCCTGAGGGAGGGATAGAAGATCCACGCGCCGTGTGTATCCTTGGTCACGGTGAGATGATGGTGGGAGAGTGTAACACCGGAATCGCCAAAAGAATCAAATACTTAGAAGAATGAGGAGACATCTGTTTTATTTATCGCTTTTTACTTATTCCAAAGGGATATTGGATAATAATTTTGAATGGTTAAACATTTTTTTAAAATGTCAATTAAAATAATTGACAATGAATAGCCATAATCGAACATCTCAAGTAAAATACACATGTAAAAATAATACATGTATGCGGCAACTAACGATGACAAATTATCGATACTACCATCGTTATATATACTGCACATTGTTTTTATAAATTGAAATGATTATTTGTAGAATATCCTTATGAAGTGTGCCTCTCGAAAAGACATTTTTAAAATTGAATGAAACTTTACCTTCTTTATGAAAAAAAATCAAGCAATCTATTTACCAGATGTTTTTCCCGGTAATATAGTAGAAACGCATTTGGTGAAATGCTCAAATTAGATCCTAAATGCAACTGATGTTTTGTTCTTTCGTCTGAGTGCTGTTTTCTTTTTTGTGCCTCAATCATTTTATGCATGTATACAATACATATATTTATGATTTTATTTGTGAAATTTATATAGAAGCAAGCAATGTACGCAATTAATAAAATAATTTTAAACATCGTCTTATCCGAATCCCCTGTATTGAGATGGGAATGTGGGTTGTTGGTCAAGTCCCAAATTAACAATTAACAATATTTAGAGAAAAGTTGTATTTAAAGAGGTTCGCTCCTCAGGTTTTGGGTAGCTATTTTGGGTCACCTCTAGTCTGAAAATTCTGCATCACATATTAATTCTTGTAGTATATTTATATTTTACAATGCCAAATAAACTTTATTGAATAAAATTGTTTTAAAAAAATTCATTTTCAAAGAGTTTAGTAAGGGACTATTTTTTGTGGCGGAAGGTTTTCAAGAAGAAAATGAACAATTTTCATAACTCATTAGTTTAAGAGTACTGTTACTTTAGCTTCCTAATTTTCAGCAAAGACCAAACTTCTGGATAGTTTGTGTATTATGATATATTCATGATGTTCTAATAAACATATTTAAACATTATTTTGATATTTCCATCGATATATTTTGACATATTTAGCTTATATTTCATAGAAGTTAAGAAAAAATTAATTCCAATTTTGGCCTAAAATTAGCTTATTTCATGCTATATCTCAAATTTTTGAGATGTGACCCCTACTTGTTTTACTTTTAAATGAGACATCAAATGTATGTCTATTTGTATGCAAAGTTTTGGAAAGATGACATTACTATAATTTTTTTATTTGCGTTATAATTTGATTACTCCAAAATTTTGTAACATCTGTTGTTGTGTTCTTCATGTACTGGCCTTTGAAGCCACCAGTAGAGCAAGAATTTTTAAACTTTGACTTAGATTTTACTTTTATAGTCACTACATGTGTTCAACTTCATACTGTATAAAAATCATAACTAAATAATAGTTCAAGCTATAAATATTTGTTTGATTTCTTCAAATTATCAATTTCCATGTCAAATTTTAGCAAAAATATCAGAAAAATTATCATTTCTGTTTAGAGCCCAATATTTCCAAAAAATGGCATGTGACATGGGTCACAAATAAAATAAATGAACATTTTAGGTCCCCATCTTTATATCTAAGTGGTTTCGGATGATTGACATTACTATTATTTCAGGTGCCAACCTCCTTAAAGCAAATTTAAGGTTTTAATTCGTTAAATTGTTATAAAAGAAAAGTTGAAATTAATTTATGTGATAACCGCTTTAAGTTAGAGATGGTAACTTCAAACTTTAGGTGAGATGGTGGTGAGAATTTAATTAAAATTGGAGGCTAAAAGTTTTTAAATTAAAACTCAAACACGAAGCATCAGGGGGGAGGGGGGCTGGCCTTTTTCTCGCAGCAAACATTTTTTTCTAAATTGACTATATAATCAAGTGAACTAACATGGAGTTGCCCCACCCCCCTTTTTTGGTGAGGATGTAAACAATGTAAAGGGATAGAAATTATATTGAATTTATATATACCGGTACAGGCCCCCCCCCCCCGGTTTTAGGATTTTCACGATTTTTGAAAAGTTGTAAATATCCATTGCTTTATTTCTTTGCTTGTCAAGGTTTTTGGTTGAGTCTGGCCCTTCACTTTCAAAAACAATGATACGTGCCTGAAACTATATTGCATTCTTCATTTAATTGTACCACCCCCAACCCCCGAGGGTCACAGTGGAAATAGTAGAAAAAAATCTAAATAAAAAGAATATGAAGGCCATAATTTATGAGATTCAAATATGAGATTAAAAGCAATCCAGTGAAGCTGATCTATAAAAAAAAAACTTTTAAGTTAATTTATACTTTAATCTAACATAAATGCTACTAGGAGGGTCTAATTTTATACAGAAAATACCATTTACTACTATACATATAAAATAATCTACAAAGATAATTTAAAAACTTAATAAAACGTATACTACAATTTGTGGAAATTATAGCAAAGCAAGCAATTTTTAAGAGTTTTAAAATTTACGAAAATCATTTAATTTTTGTAAAATTGAACAAAAAACTAAATACATATAGATATAATATGATAAATTAATATAAAGAAACGGAAAAGAATTGGATTGTATTTAACACAGTAAAGTTTAAAACGCCATTTACTTCTGTCAAACGACACGCTGCTCTTATTAGAGATGTAGCCCATGGACCTTTTGTTAATGATTAGACTTTTTTTTTATAACCAATGTAAAACTTTGAATAGAAATTTTTTTTTTAAATGATAATGTACACCCCAAAATAATGTGTTTTTTCAGATTGTTTTTTTGTTACATTTATTAAGCAAGTACATGTGAAGTTATATTTAACAAAACAATTGTTGATTGATTGATTGATTCTGTAGCCACCATAATATTTGGCATAATATAATCGACACCAGAACTTTCTAGATACAATGTAATTTCTAACGCTGCCGAAAAAGTTAAGAGGTATTTCTTAAAATGATTATTTTTCTACAAGTAAATAATAGAAAAATATTTTTATATATGTGGATATCAACATAAAGTCGAAGGAAGTAAGTGGGAATTGCTTCTTACCCGTCTGGTTCGTATCTCGGGGCAAATTTTTGTAAATATTCTGTTAAAATCTGCAGATATCTGGTCATTATTTTGACGTTAAACAATTATTTGACTACTAATATATCTGAAAGGGGAAAATACGTCATGTCAGTGTTCAATATGAGGTATGCTGTGAATTTTCTATAGAATTAATAGGTTGGCGAATTCCTGTGGTGGACAGTTTAACGTTCATCAGAGTTGTAGCATTCACAACCACGCGCGGATCAAATGTAGTTACGGATGAATGCTAGATGAATCGTACTCTAGAGAACTTGTACCCTTATAACTGGGTAAAGAAGTTCGAGTTTTCCATGGTACGATTTATCCTGATACCTTAGGGACTAACCGACATGTTATGACGGTTATGTCATACACTAAATTTCCTGGCATGTAAAATATCAAAACCGTTAAAAAAGTCAGGAAAACGTCAGATATTTCTGACTTCCTTTAGGATGTGATGGATAAGGGTCATTTTCCGGTTTAAATGGAATATCATGTCATACTAAGTCTATGTGTACCTTCTTTAAAAGTAATTAAAATTTAAAATTCTCCAGTAGATGGTTATAACGACTACGACGAGGACGGCGATGATGATGATGATGATGATGATGGGGATGATTATGATTATCAATGAGGATACTTAATCAATTTTCTATGTTTTGATAATTGCCGTGAACATGACAAATTGGTGACAGCTGATTTGAATTCTGTATACGTGCATTGCAAAACACCTCCAATTGTAGAGTTAGTGGGATGTATATTTCTATTGAGACATGGTTACTAAATAAATATCCATTAATAAATATGCATGATTGCCGTCAAGGTGAACAAAAAAGTGTGTGATACAGTTCCATATCTGGTTTATCTACAGTGTATAAACAACATGGGGTATACATACAACATGTACATCGACATATTGATGCATCGGAAAAAATTGTAAACTTTTAATTTTAAGATCTTTTACAACAATTTTAACAACAAAACTGAAAATACCCAAGTTCATCAGTCTAAACACTGAAAGCATATTGAATTAAAAATTGTTGAGCTAAAATTACGCAACATATTATCCTAAAGCTGGATGCCAGTTGTGAGTGATAGATTTGTTTCTAGGATTTCATCGTCCTTCTCGACTTCAATCTTGATTTCAATTTTGAAGATACATGAAAAATAGAAAATTATCAGCAGAGATTGAGTTATTTCTAATTTATGTATAAAGATATGATTAATTGTACATAATTTTCATATTAAAGATTTAAAAGATCTCATACTTTTACAGCAACGTATTGACATAAAGAAGATGGGGGAACAAGATAGCGCAAATGCCCATTTGGTTTAGTCGTAAAATACAATTTCAAATTTAATTTTTTTTCAACTAAATATACTAGATAATGTTATAATACATGTTTACAAAAGTACATTTTCTAACTATATTCAGTTTTGAATATTTTAACAAACGGTAAGAAAAAAAAATAAATTCTAAAGTTTTGATAGTATCGAACCCACAACCTAAAAACCCTAGCTTTATAATGTTACCTAATGTCTGCTGCTCTAACCACTGAGCCATTTCAGTCACAACAAAACCCCATTGTTAAATGCTATATGCGACTTCAACCACGAATTTAAGGACTTGTATTATTTTTCTAAAACGTTCAATTGTTGTGATACAAAATGACATTTTTAAAGTATAGTGGGTCATCTCTCCACGTTTTCGTTGATTAAAATCGGTTTGATTTCCTATAAACCTTATATAGACTATGAAAAAAATATGGAGCTCAGACCCACTCTATAAAAGAAAAGGCATTGAAGTTCTAAAAATGACACTATTTTGAGGTTTTGGCACGCATACTCCAGTTTGAATCAACCTATTCCAAATATTTAACTTATTTAAGGGTTATAAATCGATGTTATGGTAAATATACATTTTTTTCAATAACGTAGAAAGAAATTATGAGATTTGTTGATATTTTAATTTTATAGTACCTTATCTATCCTCATATGGGCAGTTTAAACGCCTTATTCACCCATCTTCTTTAAGAAAACTGAGCTAACTTATATGTTACAGGTTATGCTAAGAATACTTACAATGTGTAATACTAGTAATGAAAATCAACTTCAGATATATAACCTAAGAATTTGCATTTCTCATAAAGTAAGCTACAATATCTTCTATCCGTCATGCGCCAAACAAAATTCCTTGTGTATCATTAGTGATATATAGGTGGTTTACAAACACACTCCCACATCTAATCATTCTCTTAGACCAACACAAATTCTGCATTCAGTACAAATTAATGTTATGGAAAGTTTCCGCACAATTTCGTGTCAAAAAACATAAACAAACGCACATGCCTAAAAAAATCGCGTAAATATTCAGTATACCATTGATCACAGGCGAAATACATACAATGAGTAGTTCCTAGGCAAAATCGTTGCAGAATAGTTTTCAATCGGCTGCTCGCGAATAAAAGATGACGCATGACATTCCGGTACTTGATTAACAGAATATTATTTTTCAAACGTGTTATTATATATATGAAATTTTTATGTTAAATACTATGTATCATATGTTCTATTTTTATAAAGTGCTTTTTGGGGAAAATATTAGAAATGAAATGACGATGGTCTTTACCTTAAGGCTGTTGAATCTAGGTAACATTTAAAGACTAGATCTTTTTATAAGCTATTTATACATTGTGTATCATTACAAAAACTATGACAAAACTATTTGATTACTGAATCTTAATAGGCAATATTTAGGTGATGCAGAAGCGAATTAAAAAAACAAAAACATGGCAGCTGATGCAATATCGTTCCTTATAAGTTTCTATGAACAGATCAGTGCGTCTAGAAGAAAGAGTTTAGTGGTTTGTTTATAAATGTTCTAATGGTTTGTGAACTTTTAGTTCCGCAGCTTAAAAAGGATAAAAGAATTGTTCATGATATAATACTTTAAACCATATTCTCTATACAGGTACGTAATTGTTGAATAAATAAACATGTACAGAAATTACAATGATAATGCAAACATATAAAGGAATATTTATTTTAAGTTTCAATTATTGATGCATTGTAATAAATTAACTTCATATATATTTAAACAGTTTATAGTGTCTTTAACTCATTCTTAACAAAGCTAGATATTCGATATTTGAATTAAGTTTGTTTGTAAATAACATTGAATTTACGGTATTAAGCCAAAATGTTCATTTTTTCATGTTCATTTCTATTTTTATACAAACACCTTTATTAGTGGGAAAGTTGTCTGAATGGAAATAACAGTCATTGATTTAAAAAATAACTGATTAATTCCTTTTTGTGTTTGACTTTTATTTGATGGTTATTACCGACAAGTTATCTCGAAAATGGAAAAAAAAAACCCATTATTTTTAGAAATGTTTGTATATTTTTAATTGGGGAAAAACATTATGTTTAGAAATGTTTATATACATGTATTTTAATGAAGTACCGGTATGTAGAACAGTACAGAAATAGAATAGATACGTTTGAAATAGGAATAATATATTATTATGCCATGTAAATTATGGAAATGTAATGAAAGTTCAATATCATAAATTTTTCATTTTGACAATATAAGTCATTAATGTCAAATTTTACTTTGTTTGTACTGTCACAATGCTAAATTAAATCGTCAGTTTCATGGTTTTGTTTTTTATGTTGATGGTTTTTATGATTTTTGTTGCTTTTTAAAATTTATTTTTAATTTTTTTGTCTGTCCCTTTTTTAAAACTCATTACCAGAAATGTAGAAAGTTAGACATAAAAAGGTCAATTTAATTTTGATTTTTTGAAAAATGATTTCCATTATATATAGTTAAAAGAGACATTATTGCTAATATTATGGAAGGTGTTAATCTGTGCGCTCTCATTCACTGACCAGTGCTTATCTAGTGGTCAATGGTTATAAAGCATGTGCTGAATTTTTGTATTCGTAAACTCAAGTTCTTTGTCTACTACCTTATTTGCTTATGCAGTAGGTCGGCGAATATCAGGGATTCGAAATATAAAGGGACAGTGTAAGACTTAAGTGCAATCTTAGACTTTAGACCGTAAGTAGAAGGGTGGTTGGCTAGGATAGTTTATCGAAATGTAAGCTAGACCCAGAGTCATGACGTCACAATCAGACACCCTCGCCTCCTTTTTATTGGTCCATGAAACGTGATATTATCGTGAGGCTCCCTTTTTGTATTTGGAATTCTTCATTATTGCTTTTTTTTACAGGAAAAGAGCGCAATTTGATTGATCTTAGGGAGTACAGCATCGATCGATCTATGATATTTTTGTCAACCTTTGGGCTGCGATGTCATTACCCTCGGCGCACTATTATTTTAAAACACTTTTTAAAATCCATATGAATAATAACTTGCACGCAGAAAGTAGTCAGTCAAACCTTTTTATTTCATTGCCTGTGATATTAACTTTCATCTGCACAGAGTATATATAGATATACAGAAAGTCACAGTTTTTAGTCATTAATAGAGAATAACATAACTACGAAATAATACTTTGCCCTATTTCAGATGCATTATTCTATTTTAAACTTACATGATTACCCGAATGACAGCACTTATAACATTCTAATAAAGACATCCTCAGCCAATAATATCACGTGCTTTTGAAAAGATGTAAAAAAAATAATAATAAAATGGACATATTTTTATAGGTTTATCATAATTCAATTTATTGCAGAAGACGTATTTCTTATAACAGTATTAAAAGATTACCAAATAGAACAAAATGGACACGAAAAAGGACGGGCAGCCCCTATAAATCCATATCATATGCATATTAATATAAAACCATTGAATAAAAACCTTTTTTTTAAATTGCATGGAAAATGACAAACTGATTAATAAAAATGGAAATGGTAGTAATATTAAAAATAAATGATAAAAATAGCAAAAATAGCAATATACGCAACAGTATATGTTCAAACTATTCTGAGAGCAATGGCTTTATAAATTAATTTTCCTAAATAACACAGTTCTTTGACATTGTCTACACTAAATAACTGTAATAATAAGCATCGTCGGAAACCCACGGTTGATTACGCGTCGTTCCTCTCTCCATCACCCGTGGGTCAGTTTAAACTTCAACGCTCGTACTGAAGCACGCAAGTTGATTGGTGGCTTATATAACACCCCGAGCAAATTGGTCCAATAAACAAGTCGCTTTTAAACGCTCGTTCGTTACAGTATTCAATATTTAAATACCACATTGCCAAACTTCAAAAGAGAGGTATGTCTTATTGAATTAAAAGCAGTCAGTACGTTTTTCACGTGATGCCCCTGGTTTGGGACAACATTAGTAGAATGCGCTTGGAAATTTTCTTCAGGGACACTCATCAGAATGCTTGGCGTACAACACATTTTTTTCTGGTGCTAGTGTTCGTTATATTTCCAATGCAATTTCAAAAGCGATGTTCATTCCCCGCTTAAATTAGTGTTATGCAGACAATAACAATTTGATAAAAATAATAAATTAAAACCCTAGCCCACTGAAATTCAATAAAATACAGTTTCAATAAAGGAATAAATTGAGCTAAATAAAGACGAAAATCAAACAAAATCTCAACTTTTGGCTCTAATAGATGAAATATTTCATTTACACGAGGAATTACTTCAATATTTTGAAGTCGAGAAAAAGAAATTGCTACAACTGCTACAAAAATCAGTTTGTACTTGTATGCGTATGTTTGCCAGTCTTTCGATACCGATCGATTATTTTTAAAACCACGGTATGTTTAAATATGAGCATGGAACAAAGTCTATGGTACATAATATATCCTTTTTATTAGTTTTTACCTTTTAAAGTAAAAAACAAGTTGTTTAAAATTTCCGGCAAATAATTAATTGTGTATAAAACCGACAAAAACCACGTGTGTCTATTGAATTGTAAAGACCTAGTAAACCGTCATGCTTTGCTACTCATTCACTGGATTGGATAATCTGTTTGACGAAAATATTGTCACATGTTAAATTATGCTAACTATATAAGGTAGTGTACCCAAAACAGAAGAGCTCCACTTTTGTAACGACTAATTTGATTGGATGATATTTATAAATATTTGCTCACTAAAACGAGCGTTGAAGTTTAAACTGACCCACGGGTGATGGAGAGAGGAACGACGCGTAATCAACCGTGGGTTTCCGACGATGAATAATAAGATGCTTTACACCAATAGTCATTTTTCAAGAACTTTTAACGTAATGTCATATACATTGGCATACACGTATAAAATGATCTTCATCTTCAATTTCTGTAGCGCATGTTTGTCTCTTGCTTGAATGAATGTTTATTTCTCTCAAACCATATCAATGGTACATGAGGTACAAAAGAAAACAAATATATTTACAAATGTAGAAATGCAGGGTCAAGTTAGGAAGAGTACAGGAATTAAATAAATCGAGCTAATATATTTTTAATAAACATGGACAATTTTTTTAATAAATCAATATCTTTGGTATTCATAAGCTTCCCAAATTTATAAGTGTTAACATTTGATAAATATTTTTCTTCAATTAATTTGTTACGGAATATAGAAAATGCCTGGCATTCCATAACATAGTGATATTCGTCACCCAAAGTTTCATAAGATAAATTTCCTGACCAAAGCTTTTCTTGAAGATTCTGTAATAAAAACATTTGGGTGAATTTTCTACATTTCTGAACCAATCTTGTAAAAACTGATTTACGAGTGTATCCTTAACAATAGATTTTAGCCAGTTGATACTAGAAAAACTTTGATTAATCCAGACATAAGAATGACCACATGAGTTAAGTATATCTCTCACATATTTCAACCATGGATGCATAAACGAACCCTCAGAAAAACATTTATAACAATAGCGATACATTACATGCGTAAGTTTACAATCATGCGCCAGTAAAAGTTTAGCCCAATTAGTAATTATTCGTACCTTGATAAAGATTATCAAAGGATATACAGTGTATATTTTCATGTATTTACATTTTTCAGTGTCTGCCTGTGATAACACTACGTATCGATTTTGTACTATATAACCCATAACTTCAAATGACGCCAAATTGAGGCGCCAGCGGGGTTTGCTTATTTATATTTAAATTATTAATCGTACGATGGCTTGAAATTATGTAAATATAAGTAATAAGGAATCATTCTTTGAATATTATGAGGTGATAATTTTGGTTGGGGTGTGATCAAATCTATCATAAAGCCCTTCGGGCTTTATTGGATTTGATCACACCCGACCAAAATTATCACCTCATAATACTCAAAGAATGACTCCTTATTCCTTAATTATACCCGTTTCAATATTATGCCAGGACAACCTCATTTTGGAAACTCATTTTTGTACGACTTTAGAATTGATTATTCTAATGATACTGTAAGCACAAAATATCAACTGAATGCTTGTAAATATAACATTTGTATTTTGATTTACAAGGTTCCTGTAAAGTATTAAGTCTGTACAGTATGGTTGGCACACAAATACGACTGTTTAAATTGCTTTAATCGTTCCACATGTAGCCAAGTCCCAAATAATGTTATTGTTTCGAAATAAATTTTGGCCAGCTCTGATAATTTTGCCTATCAATTTCACAATTCTAGTATACAATTTTCAGACTGCAATATATTAAACCATAATTTAAACATTCGACAAATACGAATAAGATAAAAAGGTAGAAACATTGCCCCAAGTATAGCGTAATATGCCATATATTTTCTATTTGTGTAAAGTTGTATACATGTATGAAGTTTTTTATTATTTAAAAAAAATGTGATTTTTTGAAGATTTCATTGAATTAAGTTCTCGTGTCTTCTTTATCGACATTTCAAATCAAGGTGAGAAACAAACACAACACAATAATTAATAATTTTTCTATTCATTAGCATTTTTTTCACGGAGTCTGGATAACAATATCGTGATCATGCATGTATGCAAAACTTTGACACAAAGATTGATCATTCATTATCATGGAATTTCTCGATTGACTCTGTTAAATACCTGCCCTTGTAACACAAACTGAAGTCATATAAAACAATATAAATCTTTCAAAAATATATCAGTCAACACATGGCACGTTAAACGAATTTGCTGCTGGGACTCAATATATTGTAAGGTAAGTTTACGGTGAGGTGCATGGAAGATTGCATTGTTTACACAATTAAGGTAGTTGGCCTCTTAACTCTTTGGCAGAAAGTGCAATGAAAATATATCTTTTAAAAACTATAGTCAAAATAATATCATTAATATAAACAAATTGGAAATGTGTCGGATTTCTTTAAGATGTCTATTTATTTATTTTTTTTATGAAAAAATAAGTCCATTTTTATTCATGCGCGGATCTAGGATGGAAGGTCGCTGGAGGGGGGGGGGGGTCCCACTGGAAAATTCAAATCTATTAAGGTAGATCACTACACCTCGACGTATACTTTTTAAGACACTACGTCACTAGATGGTGATTTAAAAGTTGTGTTATATTGTTTGTATCAATCTATTTGGTTGAATATCGTTATAGCTCAGTAGTTAAAGTATCGGACTTTTGAACTGCAGATTATGAGTTCAAATCCTTTTTGGGCCTTTGTTCACATTTACTGAATCATATTTTTAAAAATTTAGTTTTTAAATCGAAAATTGCAAACTGTTCGTCCTTTTGACTTACATGCTTCTTATCCGTCATGCTACCTACCATTCTCAAGCAGTTTTCCGCTGATTTGAGAAAATATTTCAAGTTGAAGTGTATGGCACGCCAAATTCACAAAAATGAGCTAATTATAGTTTCACAGTCGATAAACTATGTTTAACGGTTGTAAACTATAGTTTACGGACAAAAAACTATCGTTAACGACGATCTAAATATTTTACATCTGTAAACCATAGATAACGCGATTAACTATGTTTCAAAAGTGTAAAAGTATAATTACACTGAAAACAACCATTTGCGATTGCAAAACATAGTTTATCTGATAACTATAGTTTCACAAGTGTGAAACTATGATTAACAACTCTTAACCATAGTTAACGAATGTAAATTATAGTTTACAGATGTGAATCTATGTTTATCACCAAAATATATCGTTAACGTTATTTGCAGACATATAAACTTATATTATCATTCGTAAACTATAGTTTACAACCATTAAATATGGTTTTGCAGATGAAAACTATATTTAACGAATCGTTAATTAAAGTTAACGAATCGCTAACTATAGTTTTCGGTTCTTAAACTATAGTTCACAAAAAAATATTTTAAACTATAGTTTAGCGTCCGTAAACTATAGCAAACAGTCGATAAACCTAGTTTATCATCTGTGAATCTTTATTTAACGCCTTTAATCTATATTTCACATCTGTAAACCATAGTTAACGCGATCATCTATGTTTCAGAAGTGTAAAACTGTAATTAACAGTGAAAAACCCCATTTGCGATTGCAAAACATAATTTATCTGATAAATATAGGTTCACGATTGTTAACCTATGACTAACAGCTCTTACCTATAGTTAACGAATGTAAGTTGTAGTTTGCAGATGTGGTTTATAATCGTTAAATATAGTTTTACAGATAAAAACTATAGTTAACGAATCGTTACCTATAGTTTGCTGTTCGTAACCTATAGTTAACAGTCAACAAATGTGAAATTATGTTTACCTCATTTTTGTGAATTTGGCGTGCCATAGAAGTAAGCCACCTTAAATTCAATTAGTAAATATACCGAAAATAAACCTCGGACCCCCCCCCCCAACCCCATGGAAAAGTGTTTTGGATCCGTGCATGTTATTGACATTCTATTGACCGACATGAAAATACAAAAAGACGATAGTTATATTGAGTCTGATGGGTTTTTTTTTTTAGAAGAATTATAATGTTTTTTTTCTTTAAAATGCAGTCCATCATTATGTCAACAATAAGCAATTTAAAAGCAAATGAATCGTAATTGTTTCATATAGTTCTTAAACAAATTAACATATCCCGTGGTTTACTAAGATTTATGACCAATATTTGACTTAAATCATCCCTAAATTTACAAAAGACAACTTTTATTGTCGCCTTTCAATTTGATTTCATTTTTTTAATACTAGTAAAAGAAGACACTTTTTAAATGACAATACATTGATTCGTGAAACTTTATTTATTTCATTATAGTTTTTGTTAATATGAATTATAGATATGCTATTTTTGAACGTCCCTCAGAACTAAGTTGAGAGTAATATGTTAAGTAAAAGAATGTGTATCGCGGTTCTAAAGTACATTTACATTGTTATTTACAAGAGAGTTGCAAGCATTATACTGATTTATTATAGTAGGATTGTTATACTGTGACAGTTATATTATCATTGTAAAAATAAGAGTCAACTATGAAATATAACAATATGGCTTAACACGAGTGCCTTAGGACGTTCGGTGGTCAACAAATTAACCATCAAATCCACACCATTTTTTAAAAGATAATTTGTTTAGCAATAATCTATTATTTAGTAAAGAAATTTCTCATTTATTTTTTATTATCATATGTTTTTTCTTTATCTTTATACACTGAGGGCTCTTTTAAAAAAAAGATTTATATGGTCGAAAAAGGGCACGACCATCGAGCCCTCTTAATGGGTATGGTCTTAAGTTGAGGTGGATATCAATTTCTGTTTAATATGTTTATTAAAAGAACACCGAAATTTTAATATCAGTTGTCGAGTTTAATGCGAGATACAGCGCTCAGAATTTTTTCTTATGTAATCCACGCTCATGACATGTTTTTGTAAACATGGATCAAATATTTATTGTTAAAAATTATGTTTATGAAGAATTTTTCTGTTTGCTAGTTCGCTAGACATTTCTTGAACTGGCTTGTTTCTGTCCAAAAATGACTAAAACTGTTGTCCAATGATAAAAAAGCAATAAATATGGGGTTCTACATGTTGTTTTGTATGCAAATTACGCATACAAGAACAAAACAATGCCTTTTTTTATCAATTAAACAGCTGTAGAACTGCGCAGCTGCAGACTTATTTTGAAGATTTAAAAATCTGATAAAATAAGAAAAGGGGTCATTGGTGTCCACTCTACAACCATTTGTTGAGAAAAAGATTGATTCTTGCACATTATTGTAGTAAATTTGCCTCAAAATAGGGTACCCTGTTTTTATCAGTCGGCATGGGATCTATTTTTAGAACAGATCCATCCAGTCTATACTTAGAACTCCTATGTCTATGGAGGCACATTGACATTATATTTTCACAGAAAAAAAAATATAAATGCCACTTCAAAACAAATCTGTGTTGAATGTGACAGACATCTCTATAGCAGTTCTAATGTTTTTTTTAGTTCTTTAAGTATAAAATTACATTAAATTAAATTACATTCTTTTTAGAAGAGAGATAGGGGTCCAAAACATTAATTGTCTTCAATAAAAATATATATAATTTTTTCAATAAAAATATAACTTCAATGTACTCCCCTAGACACAGACAAAAATATATCGTGCGAATTGATGGTTTTTGAGAACCATTTTAAGAAAAGCGTACACTCTTCTGAGACAAAGTTACAACCTAAATAAGCAGGTTTAGACCTTTTCCTTAACAAATGGTTGTAGAGTGGACACTCATGACCTTTTTCATTCTTTTTCAGATTTTTAAATCTTGAATTCAAGTCTGTAGCTGCGCAGTTCTTATTGATTAAAAAGGCATTGTTATTCTCTTGAATGCGTAATTTGCATACAAAACAACAAGTAGAACCTCATATTTATTTTTTATTTCATCTGTTGACAACAGTTTTAGTAAGTTTTGGGTAGAAACAAGCCAGTTCAAGAAATGTACAAGATGGCCGCACTATCTCGACAGTAGACACTCAAACTGTGGTTGGCCAATGAAATACTTAATTAATAACTAATTGTAAACTTAAAAGAAAAAGAAAATTGTTTGAAAAAGTTCATTTCAAATCCAGGTCGTTGACCAACCTTCAGATCTGTATCATACTGGTCTGCAAAAAGACCAGTGATCCATTACAAAAGTGTATGTTTATTGTGCACAAAATATGTGCTGCGATTCATTTCTCCGTATATTACAATGTATTACTAACCGTGTGTTATTTACATATTCTCTTACTACCTCCACAACAAATGCACTTACAGTAAACGTCATGCACGAACCGTGTTGGACCGAATTGTCTTGGCATCCAAAATGGCGGTATAAATAGGGGAATATTTCATGCTCTCAATTTAATGAGGCTTTGGAGGGCGAATAACAATGGTTTTGGGGGAATGTTTCGTTGTCGTGATATTATGAGATAACAGCTAAAATACATAGAGAAATGAATCGAGAAATAGTACACATTTAAAAAAACCCCACTTTTTTCATTGAGTGGCGCTGTAATCTCCAGTCCTCCATCAAATTTTATGCCAGACAAGTTACAAGTCTTCAGCTAATATTGACCTCAATCTGATGAATTTGGGGTATGAAAAAAGGGGCCGTTAAAATCCAAGAAATATCTTTTGTGTCCAACATATTAATAAAAGTTGTAGGTGAAATATTAATAATGTATTAGACCTGCTGGAAAAAAAGAAGGGAATAAAAACTTATGAAGAAAAAATGAATATGCCAAAATGTCTCCAATATTGTATTTAAAAATGCTTAAAGGTGTTAACTTTTGACCAACAAGTTACTTTTAAAAAATACATGTATTCATAAACTAAGTCGTTGTTGGTCACGATTTTGGTCAAAAATTAGTTTTCCGATTTTAATGTTTACAATGCTTCAGTAAGGCATTTTTAATAGGCAACCAAAATTTGAGTGTCATTCGTTGATTTATAAGCGAGTTACAGAGCTTACAATTCTTTGCTATGTAAACAAAGCTTTTGTTTACATTTTGAGCGTTGAAGTGAAAATTCCAGTTTTAGACCTAAAATGAATGTGTTAAACGGTAGGAACTGTTTATTTATGCCTAAAATGAAAACGATGATAGACAAATCAGCTTGAACAAGATTTTTTAGAGGTATATTGAACCTATGTAAACAAAAACAGGACACGAGCCATGTTTACATGACATATAACTTTGAATCCTGTATCTTGCTTATAACTCTACGACTGACTCTCAAATTTCATTTGATCATAAGAAATGCATTTCTAAAGCATCGTGTACAATAAAAACAGGAAAATAGAATTTGACCAAAATCGTGACCATGCCCCTTTAAACTTTCAGATGATATTATTTAACTCGCAGGTAAATTCTGCCTGTAAAGTCTACTTGCTCCTAAATATTGTTAATAAGTTAAAGTTAAATCCTTCTCTGTGACCTGAAGGCGCATAGAGCCGGTTCTATCTCCGGTTTCCGTGATGAGATGAGAGTCATTGACTCCCCCTGGATGGGACACCAGTCCATCGCAGGTTAACCCCCAGCATTTTTATACATGTACTGTTAATAATACTCCCATAAACCTTAAAACCACCGCCCATTAGTTGGAAATTAATGAGGTAATCATTTCATTAAAAATCTTTAGATTTAATGCTTCAAAAATGGTGTAAAACAAAAACACATCATAAATTAATGTTAAATAAAGCTGTCATTTAAATGGATATCAATCATCGAGCAATTATGTTCTAATTATACATTCCAATTACTCAAAGCATGTCAAGAAAAATTGAAACTCATCCTAATCAATTGTCATAAATTACTCGTGCATATTACAGCATCAGGAAAAGGCAGTAGATCAAAAGTCTCTTTATAATAATGAGATGATAAGCAATGATGTTTGATTTCATTCCATTCAGGAGAATAAAACCACCTTAACTATACATGTTATGTTTTCGTATTTTAACAAGCTTTTTTTTAGAAATTGTTATATACAGTAAATTTTTATGCCCCCCACCTTCGAAGAAGGGAGGGCATATTGCTTTGCTGCTGTCCGTCTGTCTGTATGTCTGTCTGTATGTCGGTCGGTCGGTCCACCAACAGTTTCCGTTCATTTTCATTGCAGGGGCTGCACATATTGACATGAAATTTAATATACAGATTTATCATACTAATATCTAAGTCAGGCTTGATTTTGGGTACGATCGAACCATTTTCGAAAGAGTAATGTGCCTTGGACTTTTTTTTTTAGATATTCATGATATTAGATTTTATAACAATTTAAAACAATGTAAACGGAGAGAGAGAGGACACTGATCACTTGGCAGTTGTTGATCACATGGCAGTTTTTATAGAATATTTAGTTATAGGTAAAAATAAACATTAAAGACGTTGTTTAAATCGTTGTATAATCTATGGATCATATATTAAGGATTACGTGTACTCAGGGTCTGAGATTCCCCCAAAAATATTTTTACAAACTATATATAAGTTCAATACCTGAAGTCAAAAATTACTTTAAAACACAAAATAACAATATGATAAACAAAAATCGATTTTGATATCACAGAAAAAATTTGGACAATCATTTTATTTGTCGTTTTTCCTCTTAAAAACTTTCTGTAGCTGCAATATAATCGCAAAAGCTAAGTTTAAAAGTGTTTTTTTTGTATCATTTTACATATTTTATGGTTGAGTTATCTCGTGTATAATTTTATATTACTGGCTGGTGCGCAATAGTTAATATCTAGAATCTACATAGAATTAATTCAAGAGATAATACATGTATATCAAAAGTTTGATTGACCTCATATTATTTCAATACCAACGGAATATGGACAGTATGAATAGCTTTATGCAAGTAATGGTTTTGGAGCTCTTATCATCTCTGTTTCTTGTAATACTCGATCAAAAATGGGTAGAATTTAAAAAGTTGATAGAGGAAATTCGGATTTTTTTAATAAATGAAATTAAAACTTTAATCTTCATGGATCAAAAAATTCGTTGAAATATTAACTTAGTAAAGCTATTTCACCATTCTTCAGCCTTAAAATATTTATTATTTGTAATAAATTCAAAATAAAGAAACCCGTACAGGTGTATAATTTTGACGAATTTTTTTCAATAAACTGTCCGACTAGCATTACAAGTAGGTCATTGACCTAGTTATTTGAAAGTGAAAAATATAACTACAGGTAGGGGTACAATGTATAACAAGTAGTTTTTCGTTCCTAATAGTGAAATTTTGCACCCCTGAGTGAACGTAGTAATCAATGAAGACGACATCTCCAGTTTATTTGTGTCGCATTAACGCCCACTTTCTCAATTCATTTTAGTAGGCTGCCATAATCTTATCAATTGTGTTATATAAAATCTATGATTTCTAATTTTTCTCAAATAGATGTATATAATCATGTGATTTTTATAATCAAAGATATACTAGAGTATTCCCATCATAGTTTTAAATACAAAGGATGTATTCTTTTTTATGTTTGAAAACAGAAAAAGGCATACATCCAGAAATATGCGTAATGTTATTCCTATTTTATCTCAGTTCAATGACAAGTGGCCATAATATTCATATATGTTACAAAGCACATTAACGTTGATATATAAAATTTGAAAGAAAATGCCATTGAGTAATCTTTATGTGTTGTCATATATTATGTTTAAATTCAAAATTTAAAAAATGAAAAACTTGAATAGTGTTATTAGCTTTTTCATTAAATAATGATATCAACACGTAGAAAGGCCAACATTATAATTTTTTTTATTTTTTTTTACTTAATTCAAAAACAGAATAGAGTTTGCAAATAAGTTCCATGAAATTAAATTCCTGATTTCAGAAATTGAATTTATAATGCCAGAAAAGATAGTGATTAATATCAAATTCTTCTTTGCAATGCGGAAAAGTGGCTACGAAAATATTATACGATATGATGATCTTCTTCAAAAAAAGCTATAAAAAAAGAATAATGACCAATACATGTAGTTTTACGTTGTACCATCCTGATCCCCCTTAAGCATGTTTCTTTGTTAATAATTAGCTCTTTTTCATTTTTGTAGATTATGTTTGCCTTTGTGGTTTTTCTGGCAGCAGTTGCCTCCCTTCATGCTGCTCCCAAACACAAAGGAGAGACAGATCTTACAACAAAGCCTCTCTCAAACAACATTACAGCATACGATAAGCATGATGAGGGGTCGTATCTATCTGCGATGGAAATTGCAACTGAAAAAAAGGCCTCAATCCACGCAAAATTCAAACAAACCATCGCTCTTTTTAATTTAATTGTCAAACAGTTTCCAGTGGAGAAGAGGGAAAACATTACAAACAATTTATTATATATATTTTTAAAATTGAAAAAGTTTGAAAATTTTTCTTCCGCCGGAGACGATGGTGATTTGGAAAAGAGCTTTGAGGGCAAGAAACTGAAAAAATTGAATATCAATAAATCAAAATCCATTGGCAACAGCACATACTTAGAGTCCAGACATCATGCAGAACATAGTACATTGAACAACGATATACTTTCTAGCAAACATTTAGACGCAAAAGAGAAACAGTTCTTAAAAGACTTACTATCAGCAAACAAAACATACACACACTCACTAATAAGCTTACCCCCTATACATCCTTTACTGTTTGAATTTGACAACGAAGGAGTAAAACGAGAAAAAATTAAGAAAGATGTGGATGAAAGTGAGGAAGAAAATGATGACGACAATGACAAACATCAGGAGGTGAAAACAGATTCAGCTGACAGGACTGATTTAAATGAAGATCCAATCTCTAACTTCGCACAAGTTCCAGCAGGAATCCTTTTTGATGACGAGGACGAAATTCCTCTACAGAACAATCAAAATAATCTACCTGTGTCGCAAGTTGCACACGCGAACACTTTGAATCAATTTCAGCCTGAAAACACAATGCATAGGAATATAAATCCTAAGATTGCTTTCAATGATCTCCTGGCAAGCTCCACGCAAATGGATGAAAATACAAACCACCTGTTCAGCGAGTTTACAGATATTTTTGGTATTTCGGATGAAGAAAATGAGGCTTTTGAAGAAAAGCAAGGGGGTATTGGCGATCTCACAAAAAACACTTTTTTAAATCAGGTAATGCTTTTAAACGCCGCTGAACACTTAACTGATAAGAGTAAAAACAAAGATGACAGTAAAGAACTACATGAAAAATCTGTTCCTGAACAATTTCTACATTCAAACTCTATTCAGAAAGCTATACAAAACGCGATGCAGTTCGAAGATGATGATCATAGCAGTAATCTCAAACGCTCACGAAACGTTCATCCATCGTCAGATATGGAATCAAATCGTAACTTGGTACATAATCTACCCAAATCAAAAATACCAGACACTTTTTTGGCTAGTTCTTTGCAAAGAATTCACACATTGGACGCGGACAGCCATTTCAAAGAAATTCCGGACCCAGAAAAAGAAATAAAAGCGCTTGAAAATCTATTGAAACTAGCAGAAGGCTTTTCTGGACCACAAAATCAACATGCACAATCCTTTCAGGATCAAAACAACTTTTTTATACCACTGAGTGAAGACAAAATGTTTCTGCAATATTTGCAGAACGATGGTGGTGACGCGATTATAGAAGATGAACAAGAAAGTGAAAGTGAGGAAGAAAATGCATTGCAAACAAATGTTAAAAATAGAAATGGTAATCTTGTCCTTAAAGGAAATTCTGCGAACGGAGGCGACGAAGAAATTTCACCACAATCGAGTTCAGTGAACTTAATTGCCGCGTTATTCCCGATGGAAAAACAATCGGAGGTCAGTGTCATTAAATTTTCAGATAATCAAAAAGAGCAGAAAAAAGAAAGTAGCGAGGAGAATTTAAATGAAAAACAAAGCATTTTCAGACATAATGATTTAGCTCAAAGCAGAACCTTTGAAACAAAAGGAAACGAGGTGCAACTAAAGACTGAAAACTCTAAAGAAAGCGAAGAAGCAGGCACTTCCGTTGTTTTTTCAGGTAGACAACAAGGGCATCACAAAGTGAATAGTGATGTAGAAAACATCCAATCCGTTGATGCCATACAAAATCTTGTACATATCCCGGAGCACAGCCGGGATGAAGACTCAAACAGCAAAACAAGGGAATCTAGTGAAAGTAAGGAAAGTTCAGGAAGTGCAAATCAAAGAAAATCAGAAAGTAATGAACAAAAATCTAGTAGAGGCCAAGATTCAGTCATTGCTCTAAAAAGCTCAAGTAAATCAGAAAGCAATGAACGCGACTTAAGTAACACAGAGGGCAATATTCAAAGCTCAAGTAAATCAGAAAGCAACGAGCAAGATTCCAGAATAGTAGGAAGCAATGGAATAGGATCGGTCAATTCAAGAAGCATGGAGCAGGGCTCTAGTAATTCAGGAAGCGATGAAATAGGCTCTGGTAATTCAGAAAGCAACGAGCAGGATTCAGGCATTTCAAGAAGCAATGAACAGGAACCAAATATTTCAGGAATCTCCAATCAGGATTCGCATAATTCGATGAGCAATGAACAGGGCTCAAGTAATTTGAAAAGCAATGAGCAGGACTCGACTACTTCGGAAAGCAATAAGCAGGACTCGAGTAACTCGGAAAGCAATAAACAAGACTCTAGTAAATCAGAAAGCAATGAGCAGGACTCGAGTAATTCAGGTAGCATTGAACAAGCTTTAAGTGATGATGGAAATCAAGAGAGTAAAGACAGCGAAAGTCAAGAGACAAGACCTGTCGTGTTTCCTCCTATTAATCATTTGGATTATATTGGGGACCAATTGACTCGAATTGATGAATCTAAAAGTGAAAGCAAAATTAGGAAAGATGTGAAGCCAACCACTGTTATTGTTAAAGACCATAAACCTGACGTTTTACCACGAAAATTCTATCCACAAAACGATATCCCAAAGGATGATTTAGTTTTCCCAAGAGTTCAGCCAAAGGACGACAAGAGCTACGTCCCGCATTTGCCTGAAGATAAAAGAATCTTGCTCGATATACCAGTTGATAACCCAGTAAGAGAGATTAATTCTAACTTTAACTTTGATGAATTTAATGATTATCTAAATTTGGTCCCGCCAATAACGAATGACGACGATCTTTTTATTGCTATTCAAAATATTGAAAGACATCTTCTTAAAGACAAGGAACGAAATAGGCAGAACCATTACAAAAAGAAGACAAATTATGATTACAATGGTATTAAAGAGTCAAAATATTCTAATAGCAAGAAAATCATACATACAGGATACTCAACAAAATACAATGATCCTGATTTCTATAATACCAAACGGACATACGGGGGTATTGATAATATCAAATTAACGAAATACAAGAAGATTTTACCATATACAGAAAATTTATACAGAAACGATGTAGGCTACATTGAACCAGAAATTTATAACAGATTTTTACCATATTCTGATGATACCGACGGATACAGTGAAGGACAGATATACAGGGGCTCCTTTGGATATCAAGGCCCGAATTCCATGTATAAAAAATCGACATACAGTGGTCACGGATTACTGAAACGGACTTCAAAAGAACTATACGAGCTAAATAAGATATACATGGACTCTTTAGGAAACCAAAGCTTGGATTCATTGTATAAAAAATCGACGCACAGTGGTCACAGGTTAGTGAAACTGACTTCAAAAGAATTACACGAACTAAATCAGATATACAGAGCCACCAGGCAATACAGACTAGTCCCGTTTGCAAAATCTAGAAACTATCACTATCCAGTTCTTCGAAGTCCCCATCGCACACTGAACGAACATATGCGGAGTAATGGAGACCGAAGCACTGGTAGAATATTATATGGTGGAAGACGTTTGTTTGGAAGAAGGCTTTTTGGAGGAAGAATATTTAACAAAGAAATGACGAGATCCAGACACAGGGCATTCGCCAGACAAGGATTTCACGGGCAATCCAGAACAGAACATTTATCGGAGAACAGGGCATATTCCTATCCAGACATATATACAAGAAGGCAACGGTGATGTCTCTAAAACTTCCTTTGCTTCATATATAATTTCACATTGTTTATCAAGTAGTGTCAGACTTTTGTTCATCTTCAAATCTTATTTATTCAAATTTTTGAAATCCTTCATTTCATTTCGTTTCAATTTTGTTGCCAAAGACGCCCTGTCAAGAACATGATGTCATTAAAAAGTTCAAATCTTCTCAAAAGAAATATATGGATTTGTAATGAAATGAACTGTTTATAATTTGCAAGCATTAAAAAGACATGACTCAAGCTTCGAATTATTCAAAATACAAGAAATCCTAATGAGAGTGTAATAATTTGTCTAAAGGTGGTATGGGACATCCGTTGATATTAATTTAGATTAAAGTAAATTATAATTAGAATACTTTCACCGGTTTAGAATTTTAAAATTTTACAATATTTAACCAAAAAAAAAAAAAGCTTTTTAAAATATTTGGAGAGGTAAAAAATGTAAAAGCCCCAGCGGGATTCGAACTCATGACTTGCATATTCGTAATAAACTCTCTAACCCACTGCGCTACGCTGTTAGGTGACAATATTGGGAAAGAAATTATTTATATAATTACACTTCATTTTATTGTTTATTTCGATAAACAATACGTCACAACATGGAGGTGTCCCATACCACCTTAAGTTCAGTCATTGGAAAAACATAATTATAGCGAAGCCCTTGAGAAAACAAATACCCCTGCTACGTAATAGCCAATCAGTTTGAAATACAAGAATTCTACACAGATAATTTTTTACCCTGCCTTTGTTCAAGGTCACTGCACATCCTTTACCCATGAACCCTCTTTGGGTTTTGGTTGAGCCAGAATATAACTTTAGACAGTTAACTTTTAGCCACCCGCAAAATGGAGCCCTAACACATATCATATAAAAGCCTACTAAATGTACAAACGTATAATATAAAATCAACAAATAATTCAAGAATATTGGTACATGAATTCACTTTATTGAATAGATCTTGATTTGCACTAATGAAAGTTCACATTAGATAAAAAAAAAAAAAAACATGTGTTATTTGTTACATTAGGTCTACTACTTGATGTCACATTAGAGATATACAGTGTACCATTCTAAAGACTATCATATTTCCAAAAAAGAGGAGCCAGGTCTCAGCTTACATGGTGTTTAAGAAGTCTTGGGAGCTTTTAGCGAAAATAATATCGGCATTATAAGCGGATGTGTTAGGATCGATCAATTGAACATTGTTAACAATTCGTTTTTACACAAGATTGCCATTATTTAAAATAGAAATTTTAGTATCTCACAAGTTGAATCTCTTTAAACTCATATTTTAAGTTTTTTTTTTTAATAAAAGATATCTCATTAGAAATTCTTATACAGTACTTCTTTGCTGGTAAATTTTTAATTTAAAAAAAATGTGCCATTAAATTGGTACACTGTGTAGGCATTTTAAAACAACCCTTAAACAAAATCAGTATGTCAGATTATGAAAAATTGCAAATACTGTTTTTGTACCAACATGGTTAGCTAAATTATATTAAGACCCATATGACATTGTAATCAAAATAATTAATATACTTTACAGAAAATATTTCGATTAACCTTACTGATACAAGAATATATGTCCAAAAACATACTTGTAGAAGAAGATTAAAAATGACTTTTTTTTAGTTTTCATATAAAAAAAAAGTCCAAAAAAAGGAGATTTTCTTGAAAATCAAATCGTGAATGTTTGAAAAAACAATGAAAACATATAACATAAATACTTTGATATAAAGATGTTTGCCATGTTTTTCCTCAAAACTTGTTGCAAAATATAATGCGAACAGTTGGCATCTATTAATTCATTAAATCTTGTACTTCAAAAGCTAATAAAAATTTGTAGTTTCTGAATAGTAAGCATTCCAAAGAGACAAAAAGTCAAGCCAAATTCAAATTATACAACTGACATCTTTCATAGATGAATGTGTCTCTTGGACAAATAAAATTCAAAGTAGTAAAATTAATACTAGTAACCTAAACAACAATATAAAACGAATCTACTCTTTATAACTACACTACTTTTGATTAAATCCTATTCCAAAGGAACGGTCCATAGAGCCATCATTTTCTTAAATCCACATGTTGTAAAAACAGATGTTGGAGCACATATATTAAGGAAACCAACCAAAATAGTACAATTTTGGCCGAGAAAATAATGTACCAAATATGTAATTACAAAATGTTTTTAGCTTGCAAGATGCGACATATTTGAACAATGGTCTAAGCAATCAAAATAATATAATGGTACATGTATTTAATCAGCTTTCCAATTGAATTATAAATCTACGGTTTCAATACAAAACTTAGGTGATGATGTTTACACACAAATCATTAAAGACACTTCAATATCTGGTGTTAATACAAATATTTTTTCATACTCTCCAGAACTTAACTAACATAAACTTCAGATATTTCATCCGAAATAATTTAAGCACATTGCTAAAATATGCATGTATTCATTAAATCATAATTATCCATTTGTCATATCTTCTTTTACATTAAAAAAATAATTTAGCTTGCATTTTCTATGAAGATGGAATTATAAAAAAAATTGACAAGTAACAAAATCATTAAACACACAATCCTTCAAATACTAAGATCTTTTAACAAAATCTAAACTTGTTCTCTTTTAAATTTGAATTGGTGGGTAAAAAAGATTAAGAAGCATAGTAATTAAAGAAGACTACATAAAATGGGGAGACCTTGACACATAGGCAATATATTTCTTATAACGAGTCTAGTGAAACAAAATGGAATATGTTCACCTTTTTAAACACGTAATTTCTAAGACCATATGTTTTTTTTCTTGGCTTATTTCTTTAATTTGTAATCTTCCAATGCTTCTCGAAATTACTCCCCCACGTGTATATTAAGACTTTGTTATGTCATACATTAAGATTATGCACAATCATTGGTTTAAAAAGACTGTAAAAAAGGAAACATATATAAAAGAAAAAGTTTAAAAAGATTCAACTACATGTATGCCCTTAAATTAAATAAATGTTTAAAAAAAATCAAACAATACAACATTTGCTCAGATTAAGTGTGAACAAATAACGAAAGAATTCCTCTTTCATTTTATTTCTACACATTATCTCTCAAAACGTTTGAGCCTGTGTTAATTATCAGTAGGCACACTTAGAACATTTTAAGATATTATAACACATTTAGAAAACAATCCAAATGCCCATGAAGCAGATTGTCATTCAACAATAGCTGAATTCTCATTTAAAATTGAAAGAATATGAAAGAATAATTTCAATTTTTAACTTTAAACTTGATAAGGAGAATATTTAAATCAAGACATGATAACATGTAAAACATTAAACTAATGGAAATAAATCACATTCAGATGATAACAGTTATGCTTTAATAATATTACTGCAAATTTATATTGGATAGCAACTTCTTAACATGTGCCCTCTTCCAGCACTACATAACAATGCTGTTAATTGCTATATATTCTTTGATAATTATGAAAATTATCAAAGAATTTCTAGCAATTAACTTGGTTTTAAGTTTCAATCAGAATCATTTTCAATGTTTTGAATAAATGTCAATATTACAAAAAAATTAGTTTCCAAGAACCATCTCTATTCCATCACAAAATTAACAAAGAAGTTGGTTTACAGTAGTTTGCAATAATAATAACTATTAATATTTTACTGATACACAGAACATAATTATAGATGTTTTTCATGACCCCTTCCCCCCCCCCCCCCCAACAAATTTATTTTTTCATGGTTTATGCTAAATATTAACTTCAATAACTCCTGCATAAAAAGCTTTAAATTTGCAACACATATGCCACAAGTATTCCCTAAAAACTAAAATATTAGACCCCCCCCCCCCCCCCCCCGTTCTACTTCCCCAGCCCTCTCAAAGACAATCAATCACACATGAGAGAAATCCTTAAAACATGGCAAATATTAATTTTATGTAAATCATCATCTTAAATTAGTTTCTCTCATTTTATCTCTAGCAGACACATGTTAATACAGTATCACTGACACACATACACACACAATCTTTAATCGACACTGAGTCAATGAATTTATGGGAGACATTTTTGCGATGTCTTTAGATTCTCACAATCAAATTCCATTAACAATAACTGTTACAGTTGAACATATATTAAACATATTTACCCCCCTCCCTCCCCATCCCACACACATACAGGTAAGTAAGCAAGAATACATTTATATACAACTACAGTTCATACATACTGATAGCACATACATGTATTCAGACATTTCATCACACAAATAATAGGTTTGCACCATCTCATTTAGAAAAAAAGTAAACAATTAGTGAGGAAAAAAAGTGGTGTTACTTACTCAATAGCTAAAATTTGGATTTCAATCTTTTTTCTCATTTAAATAAGGAAAAATATTAATCATTAAATAAGATGACAGAACAACCTAATAATGTAATGAAAAAATTATAAATAATAGGTCTTTCAATTTAAAAAAAAAAAGGAGGAAAAAAACTAATATCAATCACTTAATTCAAACTTCTGTAAAAAAAAAACCCCCAAAAAACATACACCAAAAGTTACCCAGAGACATACCTCCATTTTTTAAATAAAACATGTTTAAAATTGAGGTTCACGTAAAAAATGGATAAAATATGTCACATGGAATTCTTTGAAATGTTCTTGCACTTAAACAAAGCTGTCCCATTCAAGACTATCACAACTGTTATTTTAACAGAATGATATGACACACTAAAAACAATTGACAATAATAAAACATTGGCACATATTTAAACAAAATAGTTTGTCTTTTTTTCAGACACAACTTGGGCCATTTATGTGGACTTTGAATACATATTTCTTTAACCCCCTCCTGGTATTCATTAAAATTGTTGAATTGTTCTCTACTAACAATTTTTATGGTACAAATAGCTTAGCAATGGCCTCTACCCCCTTTTTTTTTTTTTTTTACCTTTTAAAAAAAAAGAAGGGATTTAAAAATCATTTAGTACACAAAGGTCGTGACTATACTAACAGTCCTATGTTGATACTGTCTGTTAAAATAGAAGATTGCAGACTTATTCATTACTCCAAATACATGTAGTACATTACACAAATACATGTACTGTAGTACTTTCTGCTCTGTAAATACTGGCATTTCTATTTTCTCCATCATTTTCTTTTAAAACATTCTTGGAAGTTTAAAAAAAAATCTCTCATGTAATATAATGCTAAAACTAGACCCAACAAATTTCTAAACCTTTTCGATTACAATCTCATTTCTTTCATAGTTTGGAAGAAAACAAGGCTCCACAAACAGGCCATATTAAAACATTCAGAACAAGTTGTGAAACATTTAAACATACAACTGCTAAAAAATATTGAAACAGACAAATTTTTAAAAGTCTAAGAGGAGACAACTCTATGCTCAGGAAGAAATTCTCCTATTTGGAGTCAGTTAGTTGCACCATACAATCACATTGCACAGTTTCCATTTTGGTCCATACACAAGAGGACCAAATTCATAAAGAACTTGCAGATATCATTGTTTATCACATTTGCAGAATGCTTCATCCTATCAACTTTGACTGATGACACTGTCCTTAAAAAAGCTGCCAAGTTCCATTTGCTGGAGAATACATGTACAGCCACAAATGAAATTGATTCCACAGAGTCATGTCTATATTTTTTTCCTTCATAAGGTTTGATGCAGTTGTTATTCAATGTCTGAAGTCGTGTAACAACATGGTGGAAAATTCACATTTACATTAAATATACAATAATCATAATGGATGTGCAGGTTATGAACTAATATTTACAGGTATATGTACAAAGATTCATATTTATACTTATTGCACAAAAAAATAAAACATCTACAAATATAAGAGATCATTGAAAATGTACACAATATCATAGCAAATGTGTGCACCAAATAAAGACCCCACCTCAAGTTACATATTTCATGCCCTATGTCATCAGAATCTGTAGGTGTGGGAATGTTGAAATATTAACAGTATGAGCCAATCCTTCTCTTCTACAGAGGCCAACATTCCTTTCTCTTCCTCTATGTCAAATAACAATTGAATCAAGAGAAAATAAAGTACCTGACACATATATTTGATATGTTAGCTTTTGCCTAAGTTTTCCTATAGGACACTACACATATACCGATATGAGAATATTTCTGTTCATGGTCTTTGGTGCAATCTTAATTACATCCATATTCTCGACTGTGCCAAAGCATTGTGGCTAAGGTATTAACAAACACTTTAAAAAATGGCCCTAATTCATAGTCATGACAAATGATCAAATGCTTCTGCCAACTTTCAATGTGCACTAAAATGATCAATAATGATATACATAACAGAATTAAATTCATTGAAATTGGATCAGCTGGTGTCAAATATTTCAATACTGAGACCATTTCTACTACAAAATGTGAAAACACTGTGATATTCAATTTAGAGATTTGGGCTACTTCAATGAAAAACACATGACAATTATGAAATAATGTGGACCTTTTCTACTACCATGACTACTGTTATACCCTATCCAGTTTTTTAATTAAATCTTACATTGGAAAGCAAACATAGTAAGCTGCCATGTTCTCTGTGTCGAAAAAAATGGACGTTGTTTACTATGAAAAGGGTAAATAATGAAATTTTAAAATGTAATGATATATACATACATATGCTTAATATTTACATTGCAAGAATACAAATTAATTAATATCTTCAAAAAACACACAAAAAAACCCAATCACAACTTTTCTTTTTTCCAAAACTTGAGCACACTCGTCATAAGAATTAGGATTCATCCTGTTCTTGTTGAGTCCCATAAATATTGTAATCACAAATACAGAATGGCCCAATGCAAAATCTACAACTGGTTTCATTTCAACATTTCAATCACACACACAAGTAGACAGTAACTCAGTTAAAATGCCCCCACAATGGTCCTATTTCATAAAGACACAAAACTAAATAAAATTCTTATAATCTAATTAAAATTAACCACTTTAATGTGAAAAAAAGTAAACACAAACTAAGGGAGTCATTCCAGATAGCCCCATAATAGCTATTAATTAAAAAAAAACAAAACTCACAAATTCATGTGACGGGAAACGTGTGCAAGAGAGCTAAGCCTTGAAATCACAAACTGTTATTTTTTCTGTGGAGAGAAAAAACAAATAAAATGGCATTTAATATCTAGTAGGTGTAGTCAGAACTTGTAAAACTTAGAAAGGAAAACAAGATAAAAATTCAGAGCAAATGGTTCAGTAATGGGACTTTTTCCCTATGACAAATGTGAGAGAGAAAAAAAAAAACATTCACACAAAGATTGGCAAGCAACACAAAAAGGACAAAACATCACAGATATCTAGCTATGAACACAAAAAATTGTTTTCAAAAAACGTCACTGTACATTTTGGCAGTCATAATGATACAGTAGCACTTCCAAATGGAATATCTACATACATATACATACAACACAAATGAAGTAAAAGCATATTATAACGGAATGCATATTCATAACAATCTTGCAAAATACTGTTCATGGTCATTTAAACCCTTTCATCCAATTTAAAAAAAAATAAACAACACATGTCATAAAAACACAGAAGATCAATAATGCAATTAAAACATTTAACTGACTAGGATCGGGAATGAAGAGGAATAATGAACTTGTGACTGAAAGGGGAAATATATTCAATGCCGTGATCAGTGAATACTTTCTTAGGGAACCCTAAATCACATAAGTACACTTTGGAAGTGGTGTCCTTGCCGCTGAGTGGCAGACAGATACCCAGACTCCATTTGGCCTGGACACCAGTGCTCTCTGCTGGAGGATCAAGGGAAAGAACAGGAGCTTTGCTGTGGTTGGCCCATTCTGAGCAGGCAATGAACCAACCCTGTTGATTGTACTGAGTATTTCCATGTGTTTCCATGGCATTGATTATAATATCCACAGCACTGGATGAAAGATCTGCAGACAGTATGAAGGAGATTCTTAATGCTTGATATTTTGTTAAATCATATTCATGTGTTCTATTTCTTTTCTTCATTTTTTACTCTTGATTCAACATGCCATATAATATCTCTACAAGTAATTTGATCAGTTAGTAAATATGGAATATAATAAATGCATGGATGATATGCTCGGGTTCAATAGTGTTCCCAATACCTTGAAGACTAGAAGTCCTTTTGCCATCAGAAGAGTCAAACAATTTCAATTCATCTTCCATGAAGGCTGGGATCTGGGCGTGGCCTGGCATGAAGACTTGAACTTTGACATTATGATTTGACAGCTGCCGGGCACAGTTGACTCCATAAGCCCCCTGCAGGTGGGGACCACACAGGACCATCACAGATGGCAGTTGGTGGCCATTTTGAGGATTTAAGCTGTAGAAAAAAACCCCATAAATCACATTACCATGTGCATGTAATAGTAGATGTTTATGTGTTGTCGTTACTTGACCATGCTGATGCAAAATTCAATATGTTTGTAAAGTATTAGCTACTCTCCAAGTTTTTGTTGCTAAAAACTATATTTTACTGATTTCAGAATTTTTTTCATCCTCTGTAAAGATGTCATTAAAAATACATATGTATTTATTTTAGTACCCCATCATGAACATAACCAGGACACTCCCCCCCCCACTTCTATTCCATTTGCTTACCGTGTTGAACCACCCAGCAGTTGTAGCACCATCTCACACGCTGACCGCCCTACCATCTCAATCTGTCTCTCTTGCTTAAACCCTAATTTCTCTGCTGCCTCAAATAACTTTTTCCTCCACTCATAAGATATACTGGGGACCACTAATCCAGAATCTGGTTAAGTAAAAAAAAAAATCCAAAATACTTCATCAAAATTGTATTCATTTGGGAAAAATCTATGCTTGATAACAAGCAAGGTTGTCTGACTGACTGCAAGATGTATCAAAAATATAGTGTACAAGTCAAGTATTTGTTAAGAATTTCAAATACTAAGGTTGCTTACCAGTCACAAAAGAACTATTTGAGGGTACAGATTTTGGCACTTTGATTTGTTTATATACAACAGGAGCGGACTGAAGCACGTTCTCGTCACACCTGTACTTCTGTGGTTTTTTGTTGTCCATCACTTTAGTAAGTTCTGGATTGGCACTTTCAATCTCTTCAAACACTGCTTTCTTGTCAAAAAGGGCAAGATTCTTCTCAAAATCAAAGTCCTGTAAGTAGGACTCTGATGGAGCACTGAAGCAGTCCTCTCTGCTCTGTGACTGAATTTTACGACGGAAATCAATCTTCTTCGATGCAGATGAGCTTCTAGCTTTTGTTTCAGATGCTGTGGATGTACAAGATAATATTTTAACTCTGTAACTATGATTACTTGTCATATCAAGATATGAATAAAATTCAGCAACAAAAACTCTGAGAATTACTGAAATTTATATCATGTCGGATGTCCATGTATGGGAAATAAAAACCAAGCAGTTTTATGTCAACTTTTTTTATCACCTGTTCAACAAAGAACAAATACATTGCAAACATGAAAACCAACTTAAAAATAAAATCCTCAAACTCACTGGAATTTCTTCTTGGCCTCTGCGGCTCCTCTTTTGTGGGTGTGTATCTGACATTCCGGCCACCATTTTCACAAGGAGGCGTATACCTCTGATACCCATTCCCATTGGTGGCTGCGTATCTGTTGACCCCATTTATAGGAGACCTTGGCATATTTCCGTTGGTCATCCTTGGTGAGCTGTTACTCTTCTTCAGGAATCCATTCACTAAGTTGTCTTGGTTGGCTTTAGTGATCCCGTTTCTCACATTACAGGAGTCATTCAACTGTTTCTCCGACAACACACCTACAGGTTTCTCTATGATCTTTACCGGGGACGGCCCCGACAACAAACAGTCATTCTCTGGAGACAACTTGGACGGCGTCGACTGCTGTAGCTTTTTGGTGATTGATACGGCCTCTGTCGAATTCTTCACTATCTTCAGCTCCTTGATATCTGAGGCACTGTCAAAAATAAAGAGCAACAAATGACAGATTTAACTGTTACAAAAAAAAAGTGCACAGCAGCATTTTAAAAGTAATTTGAAGACATTTTTGTTCTTGGTCAAATCAACTTTTTAACTCCGATATGTTACTGGACACTCACTTGAGGGTGATTTCTGACACAGGGCATTTGAGCCCGTTTCTGAAGGCTTTGGTGATGGTCAGTTCCTGGGAACTGTTATTGATACAGGTGACCTGACCCTGGTACATCCCCAGGACCTCCCCACAGTCAATGGACACAATGCAGCCCACAAATGCTGACGACATGGTTAACCTGCAAATAGAAATCAAGTTATAGCACCTGTCCTTTTGGTCTGCTAATTTTACATATTGCCTTATGCTTCTCTCACCTGAAACCCGACAAACTAAGTTTCTAATGATTAAATCTTTAAACACACTGTCAGATAGGTATAAAAAAAAATTCAAATGCCAGCTCTTAATACTACAAAAACACATAAACCACTGCTTAAACATCTCTTAAATGAATTACAGTGCTTTATGATTTTATAAACATACCCATATAGAGCTTCAATATTTCTTCTTTTTTCAATATTTAAGGAGATTACCTGCTTATGGTTTGACTGGTCAGAATATAAATGCCACAAGGACTAAATGTTCAATAATCATACACACAGCAATAACTTTACATTCCTGATATTGTCAAAATAAGCTGAAATTCAAAATATCATCTATAAAGAATATAAACCCCAAGCAGATTCAGATATTTCATAGTATTTTATAAAGGCCTGGTGTAATTAACCAATCTCTTCTTCAGATAGAACATGACCAAATAAAAATTAGTTTTTGCATAACGACTTCCATTTCACAATCTGCAGTATGAACAGAAACAGGTTTTTCATGTGCTTGTTATGTAACATGACATCCATCCACCTAACAGAACAGATTTTCATAATGCTACTTAATGGGTTATTTTGCCAAGGAAAGCTTAAACCTTAATTAAGGACATGTTCAATCTGCATGAGCCCAACAGTATATTAGGCCAACTTCTTCTGGCAGTTTTTATATAGACCTGTATATTTATAGAAAATTGCATAATATTCAATAATTATGAAGGGCAAACTGCCAAATCATCCATGTAACAAATACTCTGACAGTGTCCTATCATTACAAACGCTCTTTCATTTTATTTCTAAGACTTTCTTGGTCAATCATATGAATTAAAGTTAAATGGTTATTGATATCAAATAAAGACTACTGTAAAAGTGGTTATTTACGCTGGTGGTTAAGTACGCGTTTTCTACGGTCACACAATATGCGTGGGTATTAAATATGCATTTGCGTTATTTTCCACTCTAAAATTGGACTATTTTAGTCATACGCGTGGGGGTATTTTACGCGGTTTCAAGATTATAGCGTAACTAGTGTAAATTTCCCCCACGCGTAAATAACCACTTTTACAGTATACACTTGAATTGTAGCTCGAGTTTTCTGTCTAACCATGTGCAACAAAATGTAATACAGTACAAAGTTTTAAGTAATTTTTAAAAATTTTTTTAAAGGTATATGTGTTCCTAATCCTAATAGCCACTTCATATAATATGGCTTATTATTCGTTAATTTAAAAGCTCTTGAATTAGAAAATTAAATGTAAGTCCAAATATAATTGAAAAATATTTTGAAATGAAACAAGTTATAACACAGTAAACAAACACAATACATGAAATAAGGATTTTTACACAGAAATTGTCATCTCAGCTAGTACTTTCATGTCACTTGCAATTTATTTTAAAATCAACTTCTCATTTTCACTTGTGCCTAGCTTTAATCAGAGATAGAGGGGGCATTTCAAATAAAAAATCTGCAAATTTTTTTCTTTTCAGTGATTAAATATTGATTGGGTATTGATCATGAACAAGGTATCTATGAATATCAAAATTATTAAACTAAAATTTTTAGGACAGGATTCATAATAATAACAGGCAACTTCTTCATAGTTATATCAATACATATACTGTCCAAATTATCACATAATCCTTTTTTTAATTTTCAAAACTCTGTTATTCCAAGTCAATTTGTTGTTTTTAAAAAATTTAATAACCCCCCCCCCCCCCCATTTTGTTAGTGGGAATTATCTTTAGAACAATATTTAAATCATATACTGTGAAATAAATTTGATGTAAAAAAAATCAAATACCTAATTTGACATTATTTCCTGAGATACATAAAGCAAAATCAGGGGTAAGTGTATATTTTTGAAACCCAGTTACAATTATGCTCTTGCAGATAAGGTATTTTGAATAATCTTAATATTCTTTTTTGGAGTGTTTTTATATATATATTTAATAACATATAACAATTCTTAATAGTTTTACATCAGCAAAAAGCACACAATGTGAGATATCTAAAGACTTGCGATAGTGCTCGTTTCATTATAATATGGGAAAGAATAGACTTACCTTAAATGCAATTGTTATTTCAATGTTTGTAGTTTTGTCCTATCATATATTATTTGTTCTTTTTCCTTCTATTTAACCCCTTAATTTACTTTCTCTTGTATCAATTCTAAATGTGTTAATATATTTCACAACATTGACACAATTTACATCTGATTCTATTAATAGATCCTATAGCTGTTGACCTTGTAACTTAGATGTAAAAGAGAGGGGATAAGTCTTTACGAAAAAAAAAACCCAAATTGTTTTTATTTTTATTTCCAGATGAAACTGAAAACTACATGAAATTTACAAATGTTGTATTTTTTTCCCTTTAAGAAATGAGGTTAGAGGTGTTATTCTTAAAAGAAAAAGACCAAATCAATTTTGCACTAAACATTTGTTCCTACCCTTCGAGTCCCCCAATATCTCTATCACCCGCGACTAAATAACAAAACAATCAAACCGAAAAACAACATGCATCAAAATGTCACCGTCTAATGTATCTATTAAAAGTTAATAGAAATAATTTTCTTTGGTCAAGTCAGACCAAAAATTAACTCTAAATTCGAAATAAAATGAAAAGTTGTCGTTGTTTATATTCGAGAATTTAGGTCACCTTATTGTCAAACAGAAACAACGGTTTTTTCAAAATTCACAGCAGTACATTTACTGAAAGTTTAAATACTCTTACCTATATATTCAAGCAACACCTAAGATTGAAATTTCTGTATCAAAACTGAGAAAGTTCCTCCTAAAATTAGTCAATTTCCTATATTACTTCGTTTACAAAAACATGGCTTCAAAACAAACACAGAACCGCTTGCAACATTAAGAATTCGGAAGGGGAGATTATAATTTAAACATTGTCCAATTTTGTGATAAGTCTTCTTTACATATATTTTAAATATATTTATAAATATATTTACCATGTCGCAGCATTGAATATAGAAATATTTTTTTTTCAAGAATATATTTTTAATGATCTAAGCGATACAAAATCCCACATGTAACAGTTGCAGAGTTGATGAAAACAGTGTTACTTGTCGTTCAAGGTATCAAATGTGTAATTGCCTTTCGTATGCATATTGCATAGTAAACCAAAATATTGTTTTTAAATTAAAAGGGAATCAGTAAGTTTATATATAGTTCCATGAATGATTTGAAAGTATGCTTGTATGCACAGGGGCATGTGTAAAAAAAAAAAAATTGTTAAAATAGTGGGTACCTTGGAGGAAAAATAACAAGGGAGGACGCCATCTTGGATACCGCCTTGCTTCATCAGCTGATTTCTCATTTAAACTGTTAAAATAAACTAGACATAGCATCGATTTGTATTCCTTTGTTTCTGATTTTTCTTTGAGATTATAACCACCGGTTTAGTTCTATTTTACACCAACATTCACAAACTTGTTAATTTCATGCGTAAACATTCAAAATCGACAACTCCCTGGCTTCTGCAGAAAGCGAAAGTATGGCACATGAGATATCTGTCATATGATTGGTTATGGAAAAAGCCAGGGAGTTGTCGGTTTCGGATGTTTACGTGAGAAAAAGATAAAATTTGTTGATGTAGATGTAAATAGAATTAAACAGGAGGTGAGATTTTAAAGAAGAATCATTTATGAAGGAATACGAATTGGCGCATATGTCTAGTTTAACAATTTAAATGAGAAATTAGCTGATCAGGTGAGGCGGTATCCAACATGGCGTCCTCCCTTGTTATTTTTCCTCCGAGGTACCCACTTTTTTAACAATTTTTTTTTCTACACAAGCCCCTGTGTTGTGTGCTGACTAGCTGAATGTTTGGTTTTTTGTGATCATGTAGAATCTATACATCAGTAATGGAATAGGAAAAATAATTTACGACCAGACCAGGATTCGATAGTAATGTACATATGATAGCACAGTACCTCTGCTTCATGCTGAATCGTTATACAGTAACCATAGCAGTTTAGTCATCAAATAGAAATAACAAAAAAAGTTTAAAAAATAAAATAATTTTTAAACTTTACATAGTAGTATAGACTGTCATAAAATGCATGCTTTTATATTAGTGACGTGCAGTACAGCTTGCCAGCAAGCACAGCGAGTGGTATCTTGCAAGGCGATCAGAAGCTATACATGCAGGAAAACTCAGGTTGATATACTAGTATTCCACTGACCACCACAAAGCTACAGTTTCTGACATACAAAAAACATGCAAGTTATTGTTGTAAACCTAAAAATGAACAAGCTAAAGCCACACTATACATACAGTCAATCTAACACCAGAGTGGACCAAAACAGAATGGTTGCTTTGCTTGGGGTCTAGTCAGGGACCGCTCCTTAAAAATTGGCATTCGCTTAAGGTCCCCTCAAAGTTTGACAAGTCAAAACAAAAGCAAACCCAGCATATGCATGACTAAAGAGTAATAAAGTGGATCCACTATTATTCTAACTGCTCAGTGTAATACTAATGGCCCCTAACTTGTTTATTCCAAATACAATAGACCTACACTATATTACTTCAGTTGCTTTTCACCGATGAAAGCATTTCAGAGTAACTGGAATACATCTACAAAATTACCAGAATTTCAAGTACACTTAAGGAACAATTTCATACTGTATTCAGGGAAATATTCGCCCCTGTTTTATATTCGCCCCTTTCGCCCTAGTTGTCGGCGGGCGAATTTAAAATGGGCATATTCCAATACTGTATACAGTTGTACAGGGAAATATTCGCCCCCGATTTATTTTCGCCCCATTGCGCCTTCATTGTCAGCGGGCCAATTTAAGACTGGGCGAATTCCACTGTCTCTTAATATTTCTTTTTTAAATACAACTGTGTCTGGGCGAATTCAAGACGGGGCGAAACTTTTATGAAAGTGTAGATTGGCAAAAATTACACGGGGCAAAAATAGCCATGTATACAGTATCTCAAATTATCTCTCATTTAACACAACTGTGTATGGGCAAACTCAAGATGGGGCGAAATTGATTGCAAGTGTAGAAGGGCGAAAATTACACAGTGGCGAAAATAACCCTGTATACAGTATTATTTTAAGAGGACTTTTTCATTTCAAAAATCCATGAAGAAATTTATTAGAGGGGACAAGTTTCTTTGTTCTTGACCAGTATTTCATTATTTGTGAGATATTGGACAAATGGTAAATTGGAAGATCTCACAAGGTAAAAGTCCAAGATTCTCTTGAAAAGTTTTCTCGTAGTTGTAAATAATTTTAGTTTCGATGATACATGTATGGACACCACCACCACCACCCCCCCCCCCATCAACCTGACACTGGCTCCATTATCAGTCCAGCTGAGGGATATGATTTGCCAGGCGATACAGATTTTGACATTTTCATCTTTGTAGATTTAATTACGGAACAGCGTTCAATTATTTTTAAAAATTATTTTATTACTAGTGCATCATAATTTTTAGGATTTTGCATGGTTATACCTTTGTAAAAAAATATTTATGTACATGTACCGGTATATTGTAGAACATGGAGAGGGAAACCTTAGAGAGTTTACAAGAAGAGTTATTGAAGAGGCTTGATGCTTATGGAGAAAGTGTTATGGACAATAAAGATTATGAGGACCGAATAAAGAGAGCAAAGAAGTTTAAAAAGAGGAAGATGGTTTCCGAAGATGAGGGTGAGTGTAGTGAAAATGTGAAAAAGAGAAAGAAACGAAAAAAGAAGAAACTTGATAAGGAGATTGAAAGCTCATCAAGTGGAAAAAATGAGGAAGAAGTGGAGCAACCCAAAGTTACTGGAAAAGAAAAACGGAAACAAGAACTGAAAGAGGAACTTGGTTTAGATGACGTGGATACAGGTGTGGAAAAGTGCCAAGACTGGAAGGAGAAAGATGAAATGACTTCATCAGATTCAAAAGTTGTAGTGTATCAAAGACCCAAATCCAAAAAGAAAGAGGAAAAGAAGATGGATTCAGGTGAAAATTCAGAAGAAACTTCTGGTTCTGTTATTGATCTTAAGTCGGCAAGGTTAGATGTTCAGAAATTTGGAATCAAGGGATTCAGTGAGGATAAAAAGGATGCTGCTATGGAAGCTCTGCTGGTAAAACTTGGGGCCAAACCCAAGAAAAACAAGGCATACAATTACAAAGAGTATCAGGAAATAGTGAAAAGACAAAAAGTTGAAGAAAGAGAAAAGAGGGAATTGGACAGAAAACTTGGATACAAGGTCAAGAAGAAAATTGTGGCACGGAAGAAGGATCGTAACGACGTGGGACGAGTGGACGGACAAGTTGGGAAATACAAACACGGCGTTCAATTTGTGACCAAAAAGGACCTGCAACCGGGTGGAAAACCTGGCAAAAAGAAACGAAAGAAAAAGTTCTAGATGTTAATGGTGAATTGAGAGGATTAGTTTGGAAATAAAATTATGATTGTTATATTATAATGGCTTTAAGCTATGGTGATTGTTTTTTGTTGTTTTTTTTTTACTTATTTTGGTTGCACTTTTTGACATTTAGCATACCAGACATTTAATGCATATCATGAAAATGGTAAGGATAATTCATTGATATAAGTTTTACATTTACAAGATTGTTCCTGAATCCATTTGAATACTATGTGTTCCTTTTAATGCATGTGTTCAAACACTGACTAGAATTGCTTATTTAAACCAAACCATTTTGGAAAATTAAAGGCAAATCTATGGTTTGAACAATTTAGTAGCCAGATAGTTAATACAGAGTTATCAAACATTGCTGAGGATTGAAAATCGTTAATAAATATTCTTATGATTAACCTTTAAAACTACCCTCTTCGTGCCATTCAGAAATCTTCAATATTTAAAGGACCCAGCTGGTACAAGCCTGTTTTTATGTAAAGATTTCCTAGTTTGTTTACATTAGACTTAAAATGAAGTGGACACTGTCTTATATATACCATATAGTGCTATTAGTGCAGGAATAAGGGTGTTATAAGAGTATATTAATTTCCACAAACAATCAACTAAGGACATCAGTGGGAGGGATGGAATAAATTTTCCATGGTTATATTATTATTTCAACATAACAACATAGCCTCATGAATCAGTCTTTGATATAGATTAATTTTTTGTATGTGTTTACTTAATAAATATTTGTTTTTACACTACATGTTTAAAAAGGAATTAAAGAGTTCTGATTCTCCGAATTTAAAATCTAGTGTTTTGACCCGTGTCCTGAAACTGGGTTTCAATTTCAGAATTATCTTTTAATTTCGATTTTTTATGAAATAAGATTCAGACACAACAGCAAGATATGGCACAGTACTTGCAGTTATTTGATGGCATTTTTGTAACTGATGATATTGTTATGCTATTCAAAGAATTGAAATGTGTTATTAATTAATATTTTGAATGATTATACCAAATCATATTTACCTCATCTGAGCTGAAAATTCGAGCTTTTCTTACCACTTTTTTTGCCAGTTTGTCTGTCTGCCTGTAAACTTTTTTTTTTTACTTTTAACCAAACTTGGCACAAAACGTCCTTACAAGAAGGGGCTTCAAGTTTCTTAGAATGAAGAACCCAGTCTTTCAATGGAAGATAATTAATTCAGAATTATTGTAAAATTGTTGTCATTTCATAAAATTCTTCTTCTCAAAAACCATATTGCCAGAACGGCTGAAACTTGTGTGGGAGCATCCTCAAGTAGTGTAGATTCAAATTTTTCCAAATCATGATCCCAGGGGGTGAGGCCACAATGTGGGTGGGTTGGGTGAATTTTCACAAAAAAATAAGTAGAGGAAAATCTTCTTCAATCTCTAAAACCATTTTGGTCAGGAATGCTAAAACTTGTATGAAAGCATCCTCAGGTAGTGTAGATTCAAGATTATTCAAATCATTATTCCATGAGGTAGAGTGAGGCCACAATGAATGGGGAGTGGGGTGTATTTTGCATAGGAATAGAGAGAAATCTTTTAAAAAAATAATTTCAAATCTTAAACATGTATGGAAGCATCCTAATGCGGTATAGGTTCAAGTTTGTTTAAATCATGTCCCCTGGGGTAAAGAGGGGCAATGATAGGTGGAGGGATGTTAATTTTTACATAACAGAATTATAATAGAGAAAAATCTTCTCAAAAACTGGAATGTTTGACATAATACATAATTATGTACATGTATGTGAGGAGAAAAATTGTTTAAAACAAGGGCTATACTACTGAATTGTCCAGATGTTTTGTATTTGATACCATTAAGCTGATTTGATCAGAGTAATGTCTATATATTGTTGCTCGTGTGAGTAATGTGGCCCAAATGGGCCTCCTGTTTACATTTTTATTAAATTATTCTAAAATATGTATAATTATTAAGCATCTTAAAAAGGTGAAAATTTTTCATAAAATACTCTAGAACAGGAACAGATTGAAATTAATTAAGGTGGTATGGGACATCTGTCAATATTAATGTGAATTAAAGTACATTAAAGATAAAATACTTTAACTGGTTTAGAATTTTAAAATTTTGCAATATTTGACCAAAATATGCGGTTTAAAATTTTTTTGGAAAGCTAGGTTAAAACTTTAAAAGCCCCAGATAGATTCGAACTCATGACTTACAGATCCGTAGTGAATCCTCTAACCCACTGCACTACGCTGTTACATAGTACATGTAGTTTTGGGAAAGAAACTATTTATACAATTATATATACATGTACTAATAAAGTTTTATTGTTTATTTCTATAAATAATTTGTCACAACATGGAGGTGTCCCATATACCACCATAAGTTATTTAGAAGTGCAGTGCATCTGCATTTCTGTACCTGGTATATATTTAGATCTAAAGAAAATTTGTAATGTCGGTAATTATTAGGAATAATTTTGTTTAAAAAGCACAAACTGTTCTAACCCAGTTATGTTATGTGTAATTTCAGTAGCTATATAGCAACCAAAATTACATGAAAAAAAACCTTTTTTATAAATGCATGCTCTTCTAGATATGTTATTGAAAAGCTCTTTGTGATTTATAAAGCGTGAATTGTTACAGCCATTTTTATATTCCTATATATTCAGTAGCTATCCCAAATCATTACTAAATAAATCTTTTAATATCATAATTAGACTCATACAGGTAAAAATATTTTAACAATTTTTTTGTCAAGTAAGGAAAACTTATTGTCTATCATATAAAATTTCCTTTTCTTTGGTGATCGAAGCATTGCAGAACTATGATTCTTGTGATGTCAAATGGCAATACATATAATTCCCTTGCTCGCTGTTTTATTTTTCACGTTTTATGAAGCGTCCACAGGAAGTGGTTGAAAGCATTAACAAGGATGTCTACCTTTCATCCTTACATCGACAGGTTGTGCAAAACAAATCCTTACACGAATGAGAAGTGCCTGTTCCATTTACAGCAGGGTGTTTATGATAATATTTACACTGTTGACAGATTCTCGTGGTCATTTGATATGACCAGCCAGTGTCTGAATTGACAACTTGAGTCGCTTTGGTGGTTACCTGGGCTAATTGGCGATATAGGTAAAAATTGTTGATTAATGGTGGTAATTAAAAAATGACAAGAACTAAGTTTGATTGTTGATTTTTCATGTTTGATGGCTGCTAATATATACGTTTTTCTGGTTTAATGTGTTTTTGAACTGCTTCAATAAATTCTGACATGAAAGTATGATTTTTAAAATTTTTTTATTTTCAGTAGGAGAAATTTTTATTTCAACAGTTGAAATCTATTCAGTATTTGCATAACTTTCTGTGCTGGATGGGAAGATTTAATGTACTACATGTTGAAGTAAGTTCTTGAACACATTATATACTAGTCTCATAGTAGATACTATTTATTTTTCTAAAATCCAGTGTCTCCTTAATTGCAAAAAGTTAAGGATGTAACGGGACTCCTCCATACTTTGAATTATTTTCTCTTGAAATAATAAAATTAAATGCTGGTATAACCTTTGATCCAGTTTTAAGCCCCATAATCTCATGGGTGGAGAGGAGGTTTCATTATTTTACTATAAAAGAATTTATTAAATGCATTTGAGGCATGGTCAAATATTGGACAATTGGAATTTTTAAGTGATGATTATACATGCATACTTAAAATTTTCGTAAAAATAACTTTAATTTTCATTCATATTATCTCTAGGTGTCCCATATACACCACTTTTTAATGCCTATTTTGAATTTAAAAACTTAAAAATATACCATACCACATATTATACAGTCATTTTGTTAATGAAGCTACAGGTAAACAAAATTGATGAATACCTCATAAAATTTAAAACCATAAGCAACACAGTGATTTAAACACAATAAATCAATTAATTGGTAGATATATTGCACATTCATTGCATAATCTAGAAAGGACAGTTGGGATTTTAACTAATTTCTGATTTGAATTAATGTTATGCATGCAAGTCACATTTTTAATGAATTAAGGCTTCATTTGCAAATGAAGGTAGACATAATGTCAGTACTATTCCTGTGGGCAAAAAATCTGACAGGTTTAATGTGTAGATATATATATACCGGTATTCACTTTTAAAACTTTTTAAAAATTATTGTATTCTGCAGTGTACCATGTACATACCATCTAAGATTTTGTGCTAAATTTACTCTGCCGAAAATGATAATTTTGACAATATATAGTTCCATTCTGATTACAGGTAAGTACTGTATTTTATATCAATAAATATTAAAAAGTAAATGGAGAAAATTTTAAAGTTTTTTGAAATTTTTTGTTAATACATTTTTAGGGAAAAAAATTTAACTTTCTTTTATTGATCTTAATTTTTATTTTTTTTTGATGGTAAAAATACTAGGAGCTTTAAAATGGTGAAACTTATGGTTAAATATACAGAGTTATAAAATTTGAAAACATTTATTGTGAAATATACTTGTAAATCTCATTCGTGGGAGTGTCTGTGATTATTTCTAGACTATTATGAGTGGGCGTTTGAATGTGCTTTGCCAACCTGGTTATTTCAAGTTTTGATGTGATCTTTTGACATTTTCTTTTATTGATATATGGAATGTATGTGCATGCACATGCCTTGTTAACCTTCACTGTTAGTTTTGATTCCTTGTGTATTTGATTTAAATAAAACCGCTGTTGGAATTTTGATATATATGGTAAGTGTAATGTGTATTAGTATATTCATGTGTATCTTAATTAATAATCTTTTTTATCAGTGCTATTTTGAATTCAGTTTTACTTTATAATTAAGACTTACCTAAGTATTGAAAGTTCAAATAGTATAATGATATGTAATAATATATGCCACAGTTAATATTAGTGGTTAAGTGATAAACTATGAAATGTTTACAACACTTTGGTCTGTATACGGAGCTATTTGATTTATACGCACAGGTAGCTATGAAAGACAAATTAGTGATGCAATGGTGTGTAAAAATGATGTCCAATTAGGTCAGAGGTTACCATGATTATGCTCAGCTTTATAATAACTGATGATACAAGAGGGAACTAGGAAATGATAGATATATACATGGGTGTTTGATACCTGTTCATCTAGTTGATATAGAATGATATGGAATCAAACAACTTGCTAATTGTAGAGTTTATTGGACCAAATTCTTCCTGACACTTTGATGAATCAGCTACACAGCTTTTGGAATTGAATGAGCAGGCATGCAGAGAGCTCTCTAGAGAGATACTGGATCATTAAGGCGTAGAGTAAGGGGAGTGCTACATACAGAATAGGGCCCCTGTGGACTACCCCTGACTGAACACAACACAGTGACAACAGCAGCCATGGATCATTCATCGACAGGTGAGTTCTACAGGTATTCTACAGGTATTGGCCAGCGCCAGGTCAGTGATCAGTGCAGCTACCTATAGATAATGTATGTTAATGGCTGGTAGATGGAAACCTATAGTTAGGTGGCATTAAATATAGTCAGACATTCTCGATGTGGTGTGTTGGATATGTTGTATTACACTTGTTTTTTCCTCCCTTTGATTAGGTAGTGTTTTATGGGACACGATTGAATATAATTCTCATGTTATTGCGACAAGAAAGCATCATTTGAATTGCTGATGACACTCATTCGGGAGACTGGGGAGTTTTCCATTGTTTAAAATGGAGATGAAATGAAATGGCTGCCTTAATTGATAAAAAACAGAAGTCTGAGGGAAGAGGCATTAAGAGCAAATTTAAAATTTATAAATGCTTATATAGATTGATGGTAATGATATTCCATTATGCTATACATGTAGGATGCAGAGCTGTATATTGTACATAGCAACACATACATTGTATGCTAAAATATCAATGTCAACTGTCCAATGATCTTTGTAAATCATAATCGGTGTTTCACGTACACATCTCTGATTACATATAAATTTAGTGATATAATTAGATCTGGAATCTGACAATCATGGAAATATATTATTGTTTCTTCAGTAGGCGCCATGCAATGTTTAGTTAGTTCCCATACCAGACACCTTACAGCTCACACTGTGTGTGTACTGTCACTTGATTAATTAGCAAGGTCTTAGGTAATCTGTGTCTTCATCTATTAAGTAATGAAAACTGATTGGAGAATCAATTGGTAAACAAGAGACCCATGTACCTAAATGGTCACCTGAGAATAATATACTAGAAGCCCAGTGAAGAATTCAATAAAAGTGTATTTTAGTGCATTATATTTACATTTATATTTATATGACTATATACAGAGTAATTTCTCCCCTATTTCTTAAGAAAACCGATTGTGATTCATAAAATCTGCACAACCCTGTTCTTACCAGGTTATCAATCGGTCGAAGTTTTCAGCAACCCCCGAAAAAATCAAGGACTGCACGAAATAATCAGGATGATGTCTGACTCAAACTCCCATATTATAAAACTTTTATCTAACGCTAACTGATGTACATAAACAATATTTAGTTACTTTTACTTACTCTTTACGATTAGTTCATTAATTTGTTATAAAAGACGTAAATATAAACATTAAAATGCTTTCTTTGATGAATCATGCTGGCTATGATTGTATAGTGCATGATCATTGCAGAAAAAATGAACATACCGAAATCCGCTAACGCGGGTTATATATATTTTTTCTGCAATGTCACTACCTTCATACCCACATGAATCACCAAAGAAAGCATTTTATTGTTTAAATGATTCATGGATTGAAATGTATGGTATGAAGATCTAAACAGAATTAAGGATATAATGTACAATCTCTTAAACATTATGGGGGTGGGGGCCTGTTATAATAACCAAAAGACAGCAGATACATAATACAGATTTTTGTGTAAAATTGCATTTATTAAATTTTATGAATTAGAATAGATTGATCTACAGATCCCCAGTCTTCACCCATACATAAGAAGTAGAATGGATACAAAACCTGTGGCGTAATTGCAACAATGCACTCATACAATAAAAGATAATTCAGATGTTTAAAATTTTTGCTACAGTAAAACACGTTTGTAACAAATATGCTTATAATGAATTGACGCTTACTGTGAAGTGGTTTTCATTCCAAGTGACTTTATTACATGTTGTAAACTTGACGGATATAACGAATTATGCTCATAACGAAGCAAAATCGCCCGTCCCTGGCACTTCGTTATAAGCGTGTTTTACTGTAATTTCTATTACTGATAAGTAGGAAAATATTGTTGCTATGATATGTATGACTGACAGTAATATTCATTCTTGAATACATGCATGTTGATGTCCCTTTGAGAATTTCGAAAAAAAGAAGAAGAGGGTGATGATGTATGGGTTGTATATGCCTCATTATAAAATGCAGGGTCGGATGTACTCGAGATGTCACTTTCTGTAACAGAAAAAAAAAATGGGGGCAAGTCAACATGCTCTTTGGAAAGAGGGAGTGTATACTGAAAAGTTTAAAAAAAAATGTGTAATAATTGTATCTTGCAATCAATGATGGTATGAACAGGTCTGCAACATCATGAGCATCAATGGAGAAAATGTCTTATGGTTGGTTGACTCGACACCTTAAATTTTTTATAGCCAATCAATGTTTCTCAATGATTTCTATTTTCCTCAGTCATTTGTGGATTCATTGAACCAGAAAAGATTTGTATGTGAACCACTCTATGATCAATGAGATTTAAAAAAATGGAATTCCTAGAGTTCTCCCGCCTACACAGACCTATTCTCATCATGTTGTTTGTTTTGTATGATAAAAAGTATTTGATAATGAATGGTGAACTAACACAAATTTATGAGGATACATGTATATGAGAAAACTGAGATGAACATTGTGGACTGTTGGATAATATATCTGCAGAGAACATTAATGGAACAGCAGGTTATCATAACTAGAAGTGCCTGATATATCAATAAAGAGTACCGTATATGGTACTCAATTAGTCATATAAATACTAAGCAATGGTTCTGCAATAGTTACTGTATTTGGTTTAGGCTAGATAAAGATAATTTTGGTTTTAATTAATTCCCATGTAACATTTTGCTGTTTTATATTTGGCCAAGGCTCAAAGGCTGGTTTGAATCCCCAAGAACAATTTGTCGTTTGATATAAGGCCTTGCACAGTGAACAGTAACTATAAAGTAAGTGGCTGTAGGTTTGAATCCTGACTAACAATTAGTTGTTTGATGTAAGATTGGCTCTGTGGACAGTTACCAATATGAAAGCCCTGAGAGTGGTTATTATTAACATTTTTCCTGTCTCAGATGATTTAATTCTTGGTATCACAACTACAATGTACCACTGTTATCCTCATTTTGCTAGTCTTTTTAAGGATCAGGTTGGATGGTCAACAAATTAACCATCAGATCTGCCTGAAATTTAAATACAATATGTATATGATTTGTTTAGCTATAAACTTTTATTTAGTAAAGAAAAAATCTATACATTTCACTTTTACATTTAAGTATTTTTCTATATGTTCTTCTAAAGGAGATCAACACAGTCTAAAAATGGCCACAACCATTGAACCCTCTTAAACTCGTCAGTTTTTAAATTAAATCTAGTAATTAAGTGTTGGAGTGGTGTTAAAAGAATGATTTTTTCACCATTATTTTTTTCTTGAGTATGCGGTACACTCTATACTAATTACTGATGTTTTCATAATATAAAAGGAGGGCCTGGGTCATCAAGATTAATTGCATGGTTTTCTTTTAGCTTCACATGTATTTTTTTGTTAAATGGATTGCAATGTATGATGATAGATCCTCTCTAGATAACACATGTTATTTTGTAAAAGTGAATTATAAAGGCTTCCCTTTTGAGCACAAATGCTTTGAAGTTGAGAATGATATTAACTATGGCAATATGCAAATCTGTAGTTGTAGTCAACTACATGCAGTTTTAATTGACGTTACCGGTAACTGCTTTCCACAAAATCATACATCTGCAGCCATATTCTAACTGAAAACTACCCATAGGCAAGTTTTGAATATTGTTAAGAGTGGACCTGCTATGTATAGTCAAAATTTTTGAAAGAAGAATCAGAAACCTTTAAAAGTATTTGACATTTAGTGTTTGAGTTGACTTTAACAGTGACACTGAACCCTTTATTACAATTAAAAGCAGAACTTTTGTGTACATTTAAATCAATCATTCCCTTTTGGAGAAAGTTTTTCTTAAACACTTAAGGGACACCTTTATAAAAGAGCTCTTGCAAGTAGAGGATTTGTTTGATGGAGCCATGTGATTACTTTTCGATTCCACGAAAGGGTTGACATTGAACGACATCCCTGCATTCGAAGCAGCTGTTACTGCGGCTTTAATTAATGACGCAGGGGCTTGAACTTGCAGTGTTTAATCACTGATATTATTCAACGAGACCTTAATGTTCCACTAATTTATTTGCTTTCAATCAATTTCAAGCCAAAGAAGAAAAAAAAAGAAACGAACAAAAAATTGATGGCCAGAACCCATTTTCTTTGTCCGTTGTAGCATAGCAAATAATTGACTACCACTTTCCTCTGGACAGCCAACACGATAAAATTTCATGCTGGAAATGTCCAGCCAACATTTATTTAAATAGCCTTGGAAGTATTGGGATTTTAATATTTTTTCTGTAATACATTGTGTACATACTCTGTGTATACGCTGGACGTACTGTAGTGAAATTGACCAGCTAGCTATAGTCTTCAGTGAAGTGTTAAAATTGGAACAAAGCGACATCCTTTTGTTCCGTTTTGTTGTGAAATAATCCTCCAAAGTCCTGGTGGAGTTTGTCATGAGATAATGAATAATGTACCTTCGTTATTGATTCTGATGTTTATCTTGCGAGGACAAATTTTTCTTCAACTTTGCGGTTGCTTTACTTGTTTGGAATGAGGATTACATTATCATCTAACTTTTACTTGAGCGTCAAGTAAATACTTGGCTAGAAAGTGAAGCTAATGAACACTCAAAGGATTTTTTGTTCACCTTAAAAAGGTTGGTTGCAATTTAGCTATGGTTTTTGCAAAAAAAAACCTTTTTAGTTTATAATGCTTAGTGTATTTTACTTAATTAGAAGTTTTTCATATTTTGATTGATTTTTTTTCAAGAGAATGCAGATTTAATTATTTTTCCATCTTTAGAATAGACTGTAATTTCTTGTTTTGATCTCTGAAGAAACGACCATCTAATAATCAAGTCATGGGTACATGCAGAACTTATGTTAGAATATAATTACTTGCATGCATGCATGAAATACATTTGCAATTCTACAAGTATATAGGTACTCCACTATTTTAAAGTAGCAACAACAATCAATATTTCCCTTTTATAGCCAGGTTAATGAGGTATATCAGGTTTTTTTTTTTCAATAAATCATGGAGAAGAAATTTCCCACATCCGAACTTTGAAGAGTGAATATCCGAAGAGTCAAACTCTTACAAATAATCAGTAACAATTCTCAAGAGGTTGTTGACATGTTGATTCTGATCCAAAAAAATGTATTATAACATATCAGATTCAAGGTAGAAGATTCTTTTGAGAGAAATGTATTGAAAGTTTCTAAACTTAGTGCACATGTAGCATTAAGTCTGTGTATTTATCAAATATGTTTATGTATTTTAAAGATTATGCACACAGAACGTGAACTTTAATGAATCTGCATTAGGAATTTTTCCCGTGTTGAACATGAATGAAGACAACCTTTTAAAAATACTTGAAGTTTGCTAAGCTTATTTCATTCTAAGCTGTAGATTAAACATCTCCTGATAGGATAAATAACCTTGTATACAAGTTCTAATATCTGTAGCTGTCCCTGTTAATGTCGATGTTTGAAGCAATGTACCCAATGTCTGTCTTAATCCTTAATTAGAAAACATTTCTGATTAACTTTTTCTATTTTCTATTCAGATTTGAAAGTCATGTATTGTGTATCTTTTGATCAACATACCATGGCTGTCTTAATCCTTAATTAAAATACATTTTTAATTCAATTAACTTAATACAAGGTATATTTTTAATTTAGATTTCAAAGTCATCTACATTGTGATCCAAAACTTTTGAAATGTTTATAAAACTGTCAGTGTTAAACACTCCGATGAGTGTTTATGTAACCCCCCTCCCCACTCTTTTTGTTTAAATCTAGTGCTGTTTTTTTCTGGTCTAGGTGTTGAGACATTATGTCATGACCTTTGAGATGGGACAGGTATTTGACAGGTATATGGCTCCTTAATTCCCTGACTGTCCATGTGGAAAATTAGATTGACTACTTATGACGGAATAGGCGGGACTCTTCAATCAGTTGTTATTCTCTCAACCAGTCTAAGAATAAGTACCTATTACCTATATCAGTACCTGTTACCTATATCCGAGTAACTCACACAGCTTAAGAACCTCTTGAATAACAGTGTGTAGTGTGTTAGTCCAGACTGAGGGTGTTAAATAGTTGTCTTCCTCTACAATAGTCAATAATGTTGGCAATAACCCCTGCCTGAGCTTCTTCAGGAGGTATTGGACACCGATGTTCTTTCTTTTGAAATTATCTTACTGTTTCATATTTTTTTCTGCTGCTATTGTGATGTGTCAATTAGTATGGCTTAGTGCAGTAGGTTATAAAGCTTCAGTCACTTTAAGCTTCAGGCCATACCTCTGCAACCCCCTGGAACTTTTTCATTTTTAAAATATTTCAAAATGCATTTTAAATTTTTTGAATTCTAAAACAGTTATTATAGCGAGCGCAGCTCACCTGCGCACAGCGCCAGTGAACAAAGCAAGCTCTAAGGACCAGTGGGCGCAGGAAAAAGAACGAGCTAAACCTAAACAGATTCATCAAGAATTTTTTTTTGTCTACGTCCCGTAGTGCTCTCTAATGTTTTCTCCCGTGGTGCTATGCCAAAAATGGCTAACATTTAACTCGTAATTAACGGTGCCTTAAAGTTTGAAGACACGTTTTGAATAACGCACAAGCTTTGGTAAAACCCAGGAGATTTTATAGATGCTTCCATTCTATCGTATTGAGTGGAGATACGTAAACAAATGAATATAGATTTGAACGTGTGACGTCACAGTGATCTCGCGCTATATTTCCCATGATAAATTTAGAGGTGGATCAAACATCTATAATGCATGTACAATAGCTATTTTAGTATATTTAAACATTGATACCTGGCTTAGATGATTTGCGGGATTTTTTAGTGTTTTTTTTTAATGTTGATAGAGAGATTGTATAATAATTAATATATACAAGCAAGAGTTAAGCTTATTTTGCGCACATGAACAGTGAGTATATATACTCACTGTTCATGTGCGCAAAATAAGCTTAACTCTTGCTTGTATATATATAAGCAGAGACATAAATAAAATTATGTTATTTATGTCTCTGGTATAAGTAGGGAGGAAATTTTTAAAAAATTTTAAAAAGTGATTTTGAACTAAATAATAAAAAATAAAGAGAAAAATAAACAGTTATAAAATCTATGCAGATATTGCATTAGATTGGACAATGGGAATTTACACACCTGCAAACAGGGACTGGGGGCAGTACGTTTGCCAAAATAAACAAATTTCGGTAAAAAAAAAATTTGAATCAGGAAAAAAAAATTTAAAAGTCAGATAACAACAAGTTACAAAAGAAAAATAATACTGTATTTACCCTTTGACCAAATTAAACACAAATGACATTTTACAGACTGATCATTTTTCTTCAAAAGTAAAGAACAGTTTTAAGGGGAAGCAAGTCTATGTATTTAGTAAGAATTCTTTTAACTTAATATTATTATATAATTCTCTCTCTTTTTCTCTCTCTCTCAAAAAAAAAAAATTCTTGATGTTAGTTGATAACTGTCAAAATATCACTAAGTTGACAATGATGCAAGGTATGTGTAATTCTTGCTGTGCATGCTCGCCACAACAGTAGCACCGTAAAACATATTATTTTGATTTTGATGTATTTTTATCCACATAGTATTTTAAGATGTCCCATACTACTTTTAAAAAAAATGAAACCCTCTCCAACTCTGCATGTTGTCTTGTATCTTTCATTCTTTGATTAATTAGATGTACAGGTATTACATCACTAGCAATTAAGTTAAGAATTTCATTACCTTTTGGAAGAACATGGCATTTCATTTAAATTTTACAGTGTCTTTTATTAAAGATATAGCAGTACAGAACCAACAAATGAACAACCAAAATAACAGGGTTGCAATGGAAATGGAGATTACATTGTATTTTTTTGTACACATGCATGCAGTGCTTTAAAAAAAATTACCTGTTTGAATTCAAATATGATGATGTGTTTGTGTAACTTTAATTTTAACACATGTAATTATTTTGAACTTCATCTCTCCTAGGATCTTTTGCTAAGATATTTTTTTCTGAGGTGACTAAGTAAGAAATAGGAGAAATGAAATGTAATACATGAATGAGTGATTTCTGAGCAGTCATTAATTTTAGGTTTTATAATGTTTTAATTAACCATGTGCAAAATGCATATCTATATTCTACAGTCATGTGTCATTACATTCATTGAAAAAAGCTGTACTCTTCTGTTGACCCTATTTTCCTAAGAATAAATTTTAAGAAGATTCTCTTTTTAGATTCATAAAACTCTACAAATAAATAAAATGAACTCCAATTAGGTGTTTTTTGACAATCCACGTAATTCTATGTATTAGAGAGCCTCCTGTCTTTGCCAGCAGGAGAGAGCTTTATTCTGACACTTAGGGTTGTAGCAAAGTGCCGATCAAGAGGGCTCAACATTGTGGGCTGTGATAATCAGGGGAAGTAAGCAGGCTGATTTTGGTGTCCCCCCCCCCCCCTGTGCAGTACAATACCTCTGTATCACTGTGAACATTAGTTGCATTACTGTGACAGTGAAGGAGAAGGGGTGTGTGAGACAGGGTCCCATTGCTTTAAATATATAACCTTAATCTGACCAACAAAAAGTTTGTCAAGGACTCTTTATATAGATTTGAGAAAGAAAAGAAAAACTTAGCTATATTACATTAATAATGAATTCTTCCAGTGTTGCAAATGGTCCTGTCTGGATGGATAAGACTAGTCTTCAACATTTGAGTCCTTACATTTCACTGTTAATGTCTCATTAGTTCTCTCTCTCTCTCTCTCGCTCTCTCTCTCTCTCTCTCTCTCTCTCTCTCTCTCTCTCTCTCACTTTTCCTCACACAGACTCTGAGACCCTCTCTGTTGTATTCTAACATAATGATTGTTGATTCATCTATCTTGATGCCCACAGTAATTACTCTTAAGAATTTCATTAGGTTGTTTGGGAATGAAATTGTTTGAATAAAGGAACTTATCACCGATATCCCTTATCATACATCTGTTAATTAAAATGCTACTACATGTATAACCTATATTACAGTGCTTATTTTAAGATTATGTTTGGGAATGAGATATCAGAACCTGCCTTTTATGCAAAGAATGTCTCTATTGTGTGTGTATATTTGTGAGATATTTATATCGACTACATCATGGCATCTGAAGAGCAAATTGAAGTATGAGGAGTAAATTTCATCCATATTTGATTACTGGTCATTATGACAGTCTGTAATCAGTGTGTACTGTAGAAATCACAACTATTGTATTGGAGATCGTGACTCCCAGAGACAAAACTTGACACCAATTTGCCTATTTGCTGCTAATTTCTGAATATCTACCATTGTAGATTTATAGATTTTCCCTCTAGTACCTGTCATTAAGGTTTGTGGCACAGGTAGTTAGTTTCGAGCTAATTGATGCTGCTATCGATGGTTTCGTTGACGAGTTTCTTCTTCAGGTGATTCTGGCATTCCGTATGTCACTGTAACTTCACTTTCTGAGTGACAACTCTAATTCAATTAAACTAGTTGATCAAGTCACTAGTGAGATTTTGTTTAATGAGGGTGTTAAGCATTTTAATATTCTCACCGCAATATTTATCTAAATATTTGGCTTTCTAAGACGTAATGTACTGGTAGGTGGGAGTGGGATGTTAATATTTTGTTAGATGTGGGTGTCATGATCAGAAGTAAATAAAAAAAAAAATTATTTACTTTGCAACTCAAGGGTGTGATGAAATTGCAAATTATGAACAAGAAATGAACTTATATTTTGTTGATGAGCATCATATCTATTAGAAGGTTTGAATTTAGATACGCACAATTTTACACCATTCAACTTTCTGTAGTAAAAAAAACAGTGATCATCATAAAAGAAACTTAAAATATTATGAGGTTTGAACTGATTTTTAAAGGAGTAAAAAAGTAAGAATTCTATATATATATATATTAGAATGTATTTGATATTTATGTTATTTTCAATTTGCAGTGTTCATTATAACTAATTGTTTGCAGTTTTTGGTAACATTCCATTTTTCGGTAATCTCAAGTTCAAAATTTTCCAGTTTCATCCTGGACATCTTGTCCTTGGCATCATGGGATAAGAGGCTGGAACCATAGCATCAGCCATGTCCTGTCGACTGACGGTCGAACAAATCAGTCAATGCAGGCGAGGATCGGATATTGATCTCGAGGTAAATGTCTTTTTTACCCATTACAGTGTACAGTTGAACTTTGATATCTCGAGCACTGATATCTCAAATACAATGGATATGTCGAAGTGATTTTTAAGTCACAACCACTTATTTTTTTAAGTATTTATCCTCGATATCTCGAATGCTCGAATATCTTGTAGTACCGGTATTTAAACTGTGAGTGAGTCCCATCTAGTTCGAAGTTTGACTTTATATATATGTTTACAAATTTGAGTTTGGCAAAGATTTATCATTCAATATTTTATGGAATTACCAACACATCAGAATGCAATGGAGGTAATTGGGGGGAAAAATGGGAATAACTCTCTGAAAAAGAACTTAATCTGTCAAGCAATTTTCATTATTAAGGATTAGTGAATGATTCAGTTTAAGTAAACAGAATTGCATGCCACCATGACAGATGATGTCTGGTGTGAACTATGAGTTTGTCTAATGTAAGCACACAGATAGGGATGTCAGTGTGTGGGTTTGTGAGAGAGAGAGAGAGAGAGAGAGAGAGAGAGAGAGAGAGAGAGAGAGAGAGAGAGAGAGGGCACTAAAAATACATTGTACAAAGATTTATTTCATAATATTATAGTCTAGCAAATGTTTTTGATTCAGAGGTTAAAGGACTTTTTCACTTATTAGGAGCAGAATGGATAAACTGCACTGATGTGTACCTTTATATCAGAGCACATAGTCATTTACAGCAAAAGTATTTATTCCAATGAACAGATGTATTTATTGGAAAAATGAATTGGAATCTGGTTTTGTTCAAACATCTTTACAGTACCTACACAATTTCTTATCTAATGATTGATGATCAGATCTTTCAATGAAGTCTGAGTGCCATCTTACAATGTACTAAGATTTAAATCATTACTGGTAAATGATACCTGACACCTAATGGAAATGTTCCATGACAGGGAAATTTAAAGTTAGTCATGATCCGATCTGTAAATAAATGTAATTACGAAGTCTTATGTCTCGCCTCTTATCATGTCTTGAACTGTAATGAAGTACATACAGTACAAATGTAAATGTGATTTTACATGTCCAAAAAAAAAAAAAAAAAAATCCTTGAAAACATGTTGAAACTGTAAAATTCATTTGAACATGAATTTTTTCAATCAACAGTAAAATGTCTTTTTATATTCTAATTGATAATGAATTTTATGATATTATTTGCTACAGCATTTTCTGAAACATGAATTGATCATTTGGTAATTAACTGTTTGGTTCATCAAGCCTCAAGGTGTAAACCACAGTTCATATAAAAAAAAATATACACCTGATGTACCTGAATGCATACGAACTCTTACAGAAAATCCTGAGGGTTGATATCATCTTTGATATATTAAATGTTACCGCAGTTTGAACCCTGGCCATATAATCTGCATCTAGTTTCACAAGTCTTTCAATATTAATTAGAGGAAATTAGAAACTGTTTATTGGATGTGACTTACACAAAGCCAGACAAAGTAGACAGAAAAAAAGATTGTGTAGCTTGCTTAGTCCTGAAGGTCGCTTATGAAGTGGTTTCGTATTTAGGTCTCCAAGTTTAGTTCCTGATTGTTGACATTGTATGGTTGCTATGTAGTACCTTAATCCCAGTGTTTGTCCAGTCACAGATTCAGAGCACTTGTGCAGTTTTTTTAATGCTGGAAAAACATCCTAATTACGTGCTTTTTATGGAACAAAACAACTAAGTTAGCATCATCCACAGCAAAATTTTAAAAAAAAGAGAGAGAGAGAGAGAGAGAGAGAATAAACTCATGCTTTTGAAGGAAACATTTTTAGCAAAAGAGGATGAACTGGTAATTTTGAAGTAGCACTATTAATGACTTCAAGGAAGTTGGTTCACATACATGGATTGCTCTAAATTGACTTTGCTACAAGATTTTACTAGATTTTGTAGGAAAATTCTTAATTGACTATCTCAAGTGAAATATCATCTAATACATGTATGAGCATTGATTTTAAAACAGACCACAATTAATGGCTTTCTTCCATTAGACCAAAGAACTGTTAATGGAAGGAATGACGATAAACCCCAGCTGTAAATGTTCTATCTAGCACCTTCTTTCATGTTAATGTTTACTTGATACATGCGTGTATGAACAATGAACCAAAGTATACATGTGCAGATCTAGTTGGAGATTTGCATAATGTAACACCCCCCTCTTTCACCTTTCACCAAAAAAGAGCTCGAGGCATTAAAAAGGTTAAGATGATAGAAGGATGTATGGTCCCCCCCCCCTTTTTGAAATATGGTTTTCAATATCAGGTGCATAGGGCCGGTCACAGCTAATATCTCTAGTTTTTGTGGTGCTAAGTGGACAAGCGCTATTGACTCTTCAAGGATGGGACGCTAGTCCATCGCAGGTTTACCCCAAGGTTAACAGGTTAAGCTGGTACCCAATTGCAGCAGGGTGAACTAAGACAATGTAGATAAAGCGCCTACCAGTAATATCTAAGGACACAACACACAACACCAAGTGACCATTAATCAGCCTGATTGAGTGACCATCTCGAACCAGCGGCCTTTGGTTCACTGGAATAACACCTATGACCAAGCTGAGCCAAGAGCTCCAATATGTTAGGTATAATGTCCTTATTGATATGTTCAACTGCCATATTTGTATCACAAGTTCGACTGTGCTACAGACACTCCAAATGCCCAAACCAAATCTTGCCAGATAACACAATTATGGGTAGGTCCAACAGGGATAAAACACAATCTTCTCTTGGATGTTTGTTGATGAAAGGCATTCCAGCCACTGTTGGGAGCTCTTTGAATTAGAGTTTGATGCATACTAAATGGATAACATCTTGACGACAACTGATTTCAGAAATTCTGCGATCACGTAACGGTCAACCAAAAGACTTCACCATTTGAGTAACAAATAAGTACAAGGTGAAACATTTTAAATGCGCAAAACACAATCATCCAACAAAATTATTTTGAACAAAATTTAAAAGAATACCGTACTAACAATCGTGTATTGGTCAAGAGATTGGCAAAATGGATTTAAACAGTGCAAGTTTGGTTTATCATTTTCATGGCTAGTATAGCTGTCCACATGTGACTTGTAGCCAACAGACATCAGCAGAAACAGACCAGTCAAAACGGATAGTCATCCTGCGAAAGAATTGCCCGAGTTCCCAACAAAAACCAGGCAAGCTCGTAGATACTGCATTTTTACTATTTAGAAAAACTAGGTTGATGATGTCCTTTTCCAAGTTTTGAACATGCTCAAAACTTTCAGCTGCATGGATAGAACCTCATTCTGGTCACCATATTTTACCAAATATTGAATATTGCTGAATGAGAAAGGGAATACAAATGATGATCCTTTGGACATTCAGTTAAGATCTACATGAACCTATAGATCGAGATAGTCTTCTCAGTTCTTGATTTCTTGTTAATAAAAAAAAAATTCTTTATTAAATAGGTTTATATTGGCAAAGTAATTTTTTTAAAAAATCTTAGCTATCTTTAATGATATTTGGTTTGAAAAAGCTTTGCTAAATTTCTCCAATTTGAAAATTTTACCAGAAGTATTAGTAAATGAAAATTACTTTTTCTATATCCATAAATTTGTGCTCTGATATTTTCCATAAGGATAATAATAAATTATAAATATTTTATATAATGGGATGTGAAAATAAATTTGCAATATCCGTGTTTGTAATACCATTATTTAGTATTACTGAATAGGTAATTTGCATAATTGATCATATTTTTTTTTTATGCTTATAATGCTTTTAAAAAACGAAATTACATTTCAAAATAACATTAAATCAATGAATTTCTATTCCCAATAAAAGGTCAGCTACACTAATACTTACATTATTTTTTTGGGACACTACATTAGCACACATTTGTGAGTGTTAAACGAGATTGTACAGTACATATAATTTACATGTGTAACTTGTACTATGATTTTACAGAAGTCGGATGATGAAGAGGGTTTGGTGATCAATAAGCAAACAACAGAATCGCACTAATTGCTTTTTCTGCTCTAGTTGTGATGTTACCTGTAAAAATCATTACTCCCTAAAGAGACATTTTTTGGGACTTTTTTAATCTGATCATTGTATATTTATAAAACCTTGATGCAAATTCAATGTTTGGCTATATATATTACTAGAAGCAAAACATACAAAATCAGGGTCTTTCAAATGTAGAAGATTTTTGTTTAAACAATTATATGTAACGTTAATTACCAGGATTTATTTTTTAGACTCGACTCGGCAAGTTAAATTGAGCCTTTCAATAAGAGACATTTACCCTGGTAGGCAAATGTTAATATTGTGATAATAATAAAAAACTGGATGGATGCAGTCATAAGTGGATATTTCAGAATCATATATATATAGTTTGCTGCATGATTGAATGTCATGAACAGATATATGTTCATGATAAAAAAAACCCAACAAAAACATGTTTTGCTTTTGAGTAGATAAGATGCCCTATCATTTATTATTATTGCACTATCTACCATATGTATCTATTGACAAATTATAGAAAAACAAAATGGAGGTGCATGGCTATTTTGCAGATGAAATATCTTTTTTATTTTTATTGTTATTAATACTAGTACTGTAGACATTCAGAATTCAGCTGATAATATATAAACTGGAATAAATTCAATGAAATACAATGAAAAATTGTTAGCCAACTGAATTTATAACTCTGAAAATTGGGTTGAAACATTCTACACTTATAATTTCATAAAATGTTTTGCATTAAAAAACATCAACTGTTCCAATTATCCAGTTTCTTATTTATCATGTATATACAGATACACTAACAAATTTATTCCTGATGATATTATTTTCTAACAATATGTACAGAAATAAAGATGAATTGAGCTTCAAAATAAAAAAAAGTTTGTGCAAAATTTAACTTGGAGTTCATAATTGACAAGACAGCTTAAAACTGATACTTTACAGGTAACTTGAATACTTAGACTAAGTAATGTACATGTACCAGTAATTTTATTAATGTAAAGGGGAAAAAAGCACTTGTTTAGATATTTTGTTGAAATTCTATTGTCCTCATGTAAAGGTTTTCTATTTTGAAGATCACCAAAGACTTCTCACATAGAATTAAATTTGGACAACCTGCGCAAAGTACTGGTACTTGCAGTTCTGCCATCTTGGTTTTGTAGCTATATATACATGTATAGTAAATAACTTGCAAGGGTTTGTTGACTGATATTTTTGGTTCTTACCTATAGTATTCATTTGAATAGCTAGCATAATTCTCCTTTAATTTACCTACCTGTGGTGAGACTTTGCTGTGACTGTCTGTAATGTATAACTTAACTACCAGTTGGACACAGGGGCCACTCTTAGGCATGATCTTTTTCACATCATGGCACACTATACTTGTGATCACAGGCCTTTATCAATGTAAGGAGAAAGATACAAATGGATGCTTTGAAATGGTGTCTGTGATGGATGCCTAACATGTATCATTTTGTTGACCACCGTCTGCAGCTATCAGTTTTTTGTGTTGTACAGACTGTTAATAGTTAATAGTTTGCAATGGTTGTAATGTGTGGGAACATATATAACAAGAGCTTATTGTTGTACAAATGTATTCACTTGGTATTGAATTAGCTGTTAGTGCAGGAATTTAGCCTCCACTTATTTATTCGCCTAGCCATCTATGAGATTGATCAACCCAATATATTTCTGTAGTCAGTCAGTAACAAACCTAATAATATTTATAGGACTGAAAGAAATTGGCATGAATTTTGCTTTGATGACTTTTAATAATGCTATAGTACTAGTATACAAGTTATATTTAATCAAACTAAAAACAGAATCCCAGCATTATTTACCTACAAATATCATTATTTAGTAAAGATGTTTATAACATTGCCTCCATCTCCCCTATTGAAAGATTTAAAGCCATTATGATGGGTAACATTACATTCCCCCCCCCCCTCTTTCCATTAAAAAATCATGGACCTAAAAACAAAAACAAAATTAATATTAATTAAAATTGGTATTAATTAAACATTAATATTTGTGTTTTCCTTCATGATTTTTAATGTCAAGTATGTCTGCAAAACCATAAAAAAACATTTTTTGACCCCTATGGTGTACATGTATAATGTTGCCTCCATATTTGCGATACAAGTAACTTTTCAAGGTAAGCATCTCATCAATAACAACTGTATGTATCTTGGCCAATTAGCACACCTCCATGTCATATCAGCATCCATTAATTGGCCTTGTTGTTCAGGCAGCAGACCCTTGAGAGCTTATTATCTGATTATTGCTAATGATAGACCTCTCCAAACATAGCCTTAATGGGGGACTTTCCGCTTTTCATTATCGCGGTGTGTACATGTCTATTGGACATCAAGAACCAAACATCAAAGATTGAGGTATATACACAGTGAGGCATTTTTGGGCTTCTATGGCAACTTTGTTATTGCATGTTTCTTCTTGACACTACTGGTAATTGCAGAATTAATCTTTTCGAGAATACTATATGTGCATGTACCGTATATAGTGTTCTTAAGTTATAAGCTAGAAAGTTGGCCATGTTTGACATGTAATTGTTACCAAAAACAATTCTAAGAATCAGAAAGAGTATAATTTATAGAATATTATGAAAACTTGAGAATTAAAAATATTTCTTATAAAATAGCCTAATTGATACTTGCTTCCATTGGAATAATTTTGTTTAGTCAGGCGAGCTTTTAGGAAATCTATTACTTATGCAGTATCTAGCTTCAAAGATTCTCAATCATAATCAGGTTTAGGTGTTATAGTGAATTCCAGAATTTTGCAGAAAAGCATTTTGATTTTTCAAATAACAATATTGAATCCTCCCTATATGCAGATTAGATTACCCATAATCAATAATACAGTACTCGTCAGAGCTTGCATCAAATCCAAAACCCCCTCTCTTAATAAAAAAAATATTAATTGTACCTCCGACACAAGATTATTTGATATATGAATTGTTTGAAGTTTTCCAGCAATTAATGAGCCATTGTTACAGCCACAAGGTTTCTTGAGTACACCAATTCAGGGTGGAGCAATCTGGAAGACTGAAACGCAAGTCCCTTTATACTGGTATGTCACCGCTATCAATACATGTATAAGCTAAATAGGATGGATAGCTATGGAACATAGTCACAGTATTGTCGCTTCTGAATCAAACATGCAGTCGAAGCAACATCGGCACTTATGGAAAGTCAGTGATTCACAGTGTAGGGTATGTCACGTCTCTTGATTAATTTTTTAATGAAGCCGATTTTCATTTCTGAATGGTCATGGTGAAATGTGACAATTTTGTTTTTAATAATATATAAGTGTTTTGTAAATTTGACGTGAAGAAATTGCCTGCTTTGTTTTGCTATGTCATATTTTTTATGTAAAAGATTATGAAGTAAGAATTAATCTTACAAAATATTGCATAATCACAATGACTTAAGAGTCAGAAATTATTAGATATGTGGGAAATAGGAACGGTAAAGTTTCTTATTTAAAAATTTTCTGAAATCCTTAATCATGTTTCAAAAAAGATATTCAAGTTGATCCTAAATTCTTTACCAGCAGTTAAATTAAAAAAAGATAAACATACAATTAAAATTATGGATGAAATTGAAAATTAGTGACAGCCCTGGCTTGCTTAATTAAAACTTGCATTCTTGGGCTGAAAATATAATACCAAGTAAATTGCATTTATCCATTGGCATGTACAAAACATTACGTTAACTCTGTAATATTCAGACAGTGATGAAGTCAAATGAATAGAAATTCTCACGAAAGTTAAACATCATTACTGGAGCGCTGGGTAGCGGAGGATTTCAATGTCTTAGGTAGGGGGTTAATTTACCTGTCTCCATATTGTTCACCTTAAGTTGACCAATTAAAAGCCCATCAATTAAATCAAAGACTGAATCACCAGGGATGTACATACATGCTAACATTACGATCTTGCGTCTGTTTGTTCTCCCTTTTTTTTTCAACAGGAATCGTAAACCTTGAATTTCGGAAAATATATTTTTCATACCGTACTTTTAAAAAAAAATTATTTTAATACCTTAGGGTAATTTTAATTTGATTTGAAATTTTTAAATTTGTGGATTTCAAGCTACGACGGGAGAATCACAGTTTGATGTGGGTTTTTTTCATCTAGCGGCTGAGTTTGTGAGGATTTGTGATGATAAATTGGATTTTAACACTTAGTTACACATTCTTTTAAGAAATTTAAAAAATTTTGAGAAGAAGCTGAACCACGTAATAATATAAAATTGTTAAAAATGGATATTTTGCGTTACTGTTGAGGGACATGAGCCGAGTCCAGAGGATAAGAGTCAAATTGAATCGGATTGTAATTTATGGGAGGTCAGGATAATAAAAAAAAGAAGAATGTTTCTCTGCGCAGAAAAAAAAAGCCAGAAAGAAAGATTTAGACAGTAGCCTAAAATGTTGAGTCTGTGACAGGAGGTTGATCAAATTGGTAACGATGTAACCAAAATCTTTCATGAGCCCCCCTTCCGCCACACAAGGCAATTCTCTCAAAATGTCAATATTCAATGCAGAGATCCTCGGCATAAAACGACAGTTAGGATTTCCATGGCAACACGACAAGAGCAAGGTAGGTGATGTGAAGGCTTTTCCTGCCCTTTTTCAATCAATAGATCTTGTTTTACCTGTAAAATTGCAAGTGTTTTCAAAATTGGTCGAAAAGCGGATGATTTTTGGGATTTTTCTTATGGTGATTGTACTACAAAACTGTAAGTAAAACTTGAAACTTAGTAATTTTCCTAGTTTTTATAAGTGTTTTCCTGAAGAATGGTCATTCTATCTGATATTGTTTTATTATTCTTGTATATACCTGTCTTATGGTATGAATCATATGTCACATGAGTGAAAACTGGAAAAGGGTGTGATCATATAATATCACATTTAAGGAATATCAGCTTTATAAATACCGGTACATGTACTCGAATGTCTCTGTAGTATGATGATGAGGCCAATTACTTCTTCCTTCAGTTTCTCTGGTTTTGTTATTTTATAGGTACAATATGTAATACTATGAACTCAAATCTTTTGTATTTTCAAATTTTATTACAATTAAGATTTGAAAATTATTAATTCAGGGGAATTAACTCCATCTTCCATTTGATAAAATGATAGCTAATCATTGACATATGTAATTGGCTTTTAAAATTATCATATTAAGTATATACCATAATAAATAAAAAAGAAAGATTCATTTGCCATATATAATCTGAAGCAATAAAAAAAATGAAATATACAGATATGGTATTGCTTAACATATTTCTTTTGTGGATATAATCTTTTATTATTGATCCATTGCAAATTCTGTTAATTGGTGATTTCAAATTGAATTTGGGTAAAAACTTGAATTATCAACTTGTAAATGTGCCAGCATGAACGCAATGCCTGGAAGGTTTTTGGTCCTATTATATAGCTGGTGGTTGCAAAAATTATGGAATTATACACAGAACACGATTGCAGGTGGTTGTTGGGTAAAAGTACAAAGGCACAGATGGTAGTTATATTCAAGGTAATACGGAGGGACAATTATTCTATATATATCCAAAAATTGAACAATGTCACAACATATAATTATTCTGTCAGTAAAAATGTTTTCAAGATAAACTGTGTCACATCTACAAGTGCATGCTAGCTAGCCCAATTTGGGTTTTTTCATTGTAGCTGTGTGCAAAATTTTTATTTATAGATCGATGTAAACCTGCAGTGAAATATTTTGGGAAAAAAAACCCAAATTCAACTTAAGATATATATAGAAAATTATCATTAAAATCGCTCATACAAATCATTTGTTCAAAATGATTTCCTTCTGTGCGAGTTGCTAGATGTTGAAAAGGATTGTAGATCTCTCTCCTCCCCTTCTCTCTCTCTCTCTCTCTCTCTCTCCCCTCTCTCTCTCATGCCAGAAGTCTCAATCAATCTTCACTGAATGGATATAATTTTGGCTTGTTTTTATAATTAAAAATTGGATATTTTTAACATAAAGGAAATGTGTATCATGTATCTTTGAATATTATATTTACCTTCAGAGTGTTTTATAGGATAAATATCACTTATTAATAGATTATTAATTGATAAATTTATTAAGAAAAAAGATTTGAAGGCCGTGCAAGGCACATGCAGTATTAAGTTTTAATAAGCTTAAAGCAATGACTATCAATTCAATTAAAAATTCAATTTGATGAAAATTTTAAGGATTGTGTTGTCAATCATGCAAGCTACAACTTTCCAGCCCATTTTTGAGGATTAATGTGGTATATGGAGCACCTCCATATTTTAACAATTGTCAAATACAACTCTGTAAGTTAATTGATCATTAGTTTCAATCCCTGTGGGGCTTTTATTATAAAATCTTACCTTTCCAAAATATTTTAAAACATATTTTTTTTTATTAAATTTTGTAAAATTTGAAAATTCTAAACCAGTGAAGGTATTTGATTACATAATGTACTTTTGTCCACATTAATATTGACAGGTGTCCCATAGCACCTTAATAAAATACTTGGCACCAACTCATTGGTTGATACTAAGAGTCATGTGACTAGCTGAAGCACTACTCACCATTTGACACCATGTAGTTATACAGTATACAAAATAAACTGCTTTGAGTGATTTAAACTCAATCAAAAGGGACAATACGAAAGTGTTAATTGGTGTCCAGCCAATCAGATAGATCAATACTTGACACTTTGATCTTTTCAACTTCATGTCTTGAGGTCTTTTTACTTAATGCCATGATCTTTTGATCAGTGATCTTTACAGTCAAAGACGAATGGCATCTACATGATCTTAATGGGTTTTGTTTTGTGTGTGTAGAATTATCTGAAGAATTCATCAGAGAAAATTGATGTTTTGTTGGGGAATATTGGAAAAAGCAAGTGATTTTATATGTAGCAGTTTGTCAGATAACTTCTTAATAAGAAATTAAAAAAGGAGTTTGGAGAGAGTGAACTGACCATGCCTCCTGTATATTACTATGTTTATAATTCCTCCAAGGCAGTTCATAACAATGAGGTAAAGATAAATTCTTTTTATCATACATGGTTGTGTAATATATATTCTCTAGAAACATGTTTTTAAAGGAGAAAAAAACTGAACCATCATTTTGTAAGTCGCATGTGTGAGAAGACCATTTATGCATTATGATAAAATTGTTTAAATGAAATAGTTTTGATGCATCAGCTTGGCATATATTAAAAAAAAAAATTATGCCCATTTATAGAAAAAAATTGGAAAAACAATAATCCTGTGTATATATATGTATTTCACTTTGTCACCTTTGATATATATTATTGATTGTAGTTATATGCATGTACAAAATCCTTTGATTTGACGGGGGTAAAAAATAAGAATTTATGTGCGGGATTAACATTTTGTGTGATACGTACAATACAAATATTGTGCTTGCTTTTTGAACTTTTCCATAAAGATGAATAAAATTGCTTGATAAAATCATCAATGAGGATTTAACCTCGCTGTTTATGCACAGCTGGGAGTTTGTTTCAAAATATTGAGAGAAATGGCCCTATACACAATGCAAACTTAAGATACAATGGCCAAAAGCATGGATTGACAGACTTTGCTCGGATTTTGAACAACTGTTCTTTTAAATGGTGCTGGTTATATCTTTATAAATAGTATGTTATTTTTTCATGAGATTTTTAGTGTAAAGAATGAACTGCAATGAATAACACTAGTGTGTTGACAAATATCTGTAAAATACTGCAAAAAATGGCAGTTTTTCTTGTTCATAAAATACAGTAGAAAGTATATTTATATCTTATGATTAATTATGAAGTTCTTTGATTTTATTTTTATATAGGCTTTGTTTCAAGGACACATTTCTGGTAAAAAAACTGAAGGAGTAAAAAGTAACCCTATTTACCATGACAAACAAAAAAGTGCCGACTCAGCAGATGTCACTGCAAATGACTTTAATATTACCGTGTACAACAGTTTTCCTCTGAAAAGACAAAGAAATGTAGATATTGGAGAGCCACCTTTTTTACCTTCAGGTGAAGAAAACCCTAACTACAATTCTATTTCTGAAATTACTAAATTGACTCGAAAGGAAGAAATGCAGCACGAAAATTTGAAAGTTTCCAGGGTTGGGGATGTTGTGGTTGGTGATATAATCATTGAGACTGACTACAAAAATATTTCACTGAACGAAGAGGATGTAATATTGGAGTTAGAGAAGATGGCAAAGGGAGAGAATCTGTGCGAGAACCTGAATGACAACAACAACGTAGAGAACTTGAATCAGAAAGAGAAAGCAACGTTGTTGAAACAGGAATTAGAGGAGATCAAGTTGAAAAACTTGCAGGGAGAGAATGAAAGTGAAAGAAAACACTTGTGGAATGGACATAATGGGAAGTCAGCAAAGATGAATGGAAATTTGAATCATAAGGAGAATTCTGATTGGCCGAATATTGATGATTTGGTTGTATCCAATGGGACAGGGTCTAATATTACTGGTCAGTGTGAATGTCAGAAATCAAGTGAAACCGAATCTTTGAAGGAAAGGAATGAATCGTTACCTCCTGAAAAAATGAATGGTGTTGTTTCCAATGGGAAAACAGACTCTAATGGACTCCATGTGAATGGAAAAATTCCAAATGGCAGTGTGCAACATAATGTAATTGTTGGCCATTTGGTAGAAGAGGAAGAATCCAAGAAATCCAAAAAATCTAAGAAAAATTCTGGCAAGAAAAAAGTGAGAGAGCGGAAAAACTCCCTGCCTGATCATATTTTGAACTCGCTTTCAATGAAACCCAAGAAACCTATCTTGGTTCCGACTTTATCTGATGCAACTACTAGCTCATGCTCTGATGCAAATCGAACAAACTCTTCTATAACTGAGCAGAAGAGTGTGAAATTTTCCAAAGACACTGTGTTCAACGATAACAAACCTAATAAATATCGGAAGGAGAAGGTCAAAGACCCCACACGGAATAATGGGACCGTTAACTCAAACCCTGTGTTCGTAGATGATAACGGCTTCGAAATCAGTTTGACAGATGATGAGAAAGTCCTTCATTTTTCTAATAACAGTGATACCAATAGCCAGGTAAGGCCATGTTTTAATGTTAACTACTAGAGGTATCTTTTGGTTTTTTAAAATTTACAAGATTAGCTGGTTAAATTGTGTAGTGGGATTTTTACTTATCATCATGCCAAGTCAAAACATGCATTTTAGATATGCAGGGATATTGTTTTTAAAATATAGTAAAGAGAAATATAGGAATTTAAGTATCATCTTATGTAAACAAAAAAAATACCATCTGTCAAAAGCAATTTCTATTATTCCTGAAATTTACAACATAATTGTCAAGATTTCAAAGTAAAATTATGATAATTTTAGAGAGATTGTACTCTGTAATGGTTTGAACATTGTCTGTCTGTAGTTGAGTGAACTGAATATCCCTGGGTACATGAAGGAGTATGTGATAGAATCAGGAGACCTCCCTCCCGCCACTGCACACGCACCGCTATCCCGAGCCAAACTGGTGAGTAGTGTCAAGTGTTCCCACATCTCTCACATTGCCCCTTCCCCATTTCACTCCCCCTTCCAAAACTTCAAAACAATTGTCTTGTCTTTTCTGTGTATTTGTCTGTGTATACAATCCATACTGTAGATGGTTTGAATATTTTGGATTAAGATTCTCTTGTGTATGTCATATATCTTTGTATCTATTTACTATGCTGAATCACAGCATTTTATACAATGTACATATTATATCAAAACCTTGGAAATGATATTTATGACTCAGGAGATTGGAAATAAATCTAGAAAGCTGGATTTGTTGGCAATTTTTTAATAGGAGTATGCTCTATAGGTAGTCTATCTCGAGTTCTTGTTGTTTTACATCTTTACAAGAATATTTCACTATATCACCATTAATTATATATGTCACAAGTGCTGAGGAAGCTAGAGCATCAAATCTTAGCTTTTGTTTGCGTGGAACTGAGGGTCATTACATTCTTAACTCTGTCTGGCTGCCCCCAAAAATATAATACATGTATTGAATTTTATGAGAGTACAATAGCAGCCCAAGACAATTTTAGTTCATCTAGAAAAAAATTTGCTTATAATGCCAACACAAGGACAATTGCAACTCAAAAATATAGTGGATGAGGTTTTTAACCCAAACTTCTATTTATATTGTTTATTTATATCTCATGATTTACAGCAGAAAATTTACCAAATAATTCAATCTCTGTGTTACAGCAAGGTGTTGAAGACCTGGACACGATCACCACTGACAGTTCCTACCGAGACTTTGACCGTGTCATGGCCAAACGGCACAGAAACAAAGTGATCCGATTGGTGCTGGCATGTTTTGTCTTTCTGATTGTTATCGGGGTCGTGGTTTTACTGGTGGTCTATTTCGGTAAGCCCCATGCTCAGAGTTGATGCAAAAACTGAAGGGAGACTGCATGGTGATAGAACTTCAAAGTAAACAACAAACAGAGGATTTCATTGGGTATTATAATATGTACATATAACTTTGTTAAATGTATATGTGTCTTACAATTTGAATGTGATTCCAATCTTTTTGTATTGTATGTATGTTCATCTTCATTGTTGAATCTGATAGTTGTAAATATGCATTAATTCTTTTAATGTTCTGAGCCATGATCTTAATTTTTGTTATACAAAGTGTTTCATACATGTCAAGAAAACTATATAATGAATTACCATAATGCATGCAACATAACACTTGCAAAGAGATTATGGTATGAAAAAGCAACAGTTAGATCAGGAATTTTTCAATGAAAAATGCAGTATAGCAAAATTTATTATAAATTTAAGTGCAATGGACTGTGCAATCAAAATGACATAACAGGTATTTTCTACTATTAAAATATATCAAGTAAGAGAAAAAAAAATTATCAAGTAATTATCAAAAAATTTGAGTGTTATCTTGATAACAAAAATTAAATTTTACAGATTTTCAAGATTTTTGCCAAGTTAAGTTTTGTTGTAATTAATGTCATTATAAAGCAGTTGTGGGATCTAAGTTTCCATTGGAAGACCAGAGCTGTTAAAGGTGGTTTCTGTATTTTTCAACTTTGTTAATTAAAGTAGTAGTAGTTTTGTTAATTAAAATACTTAGCAAAATACATGTCATTTACGGTATTATAAATGCACCAGACCTAAACTTGTTATACATGTATGCATTACTGCACAAAGAGAAATATGGTATGTGTATTAATTTATAAGCATTTGATGTATGTCATGGCTCAGAAAAATGTGATAATGGAGTCTTTCAGATAAAATAGGGTACATTTCATGCAGGTTGTACTGTTAAACCTCAAATATCTTGGCCAAGTGTACCTCCATCTATAAAAAGAAAATTCATTTAAAATTTTCATGTGAATTTTACTTTGTATATCTATCACATGAAATAGTATTTTGAATTTCCCTGAACATAAAGTTCTAGTTAAAAATATTATATACATATAACCCGAAATTCATTTCACATATGAAATTCATGCAAGTGCTCTTTTCATGTAAACATCTTCCTATGAAATTCATATGAGGTTCTTGCTTTTAGCAACATTGTATGCAATGTATTAGATGTTGAAATTTTTAAATTCATTTAACTGTCTTCATCAGTTCAGATTAACTTTTAATGGTTGTGATAAATGATCTTTAAAGAAGAATCATGCATGAAAGAACCAGAATCTGTTTTTTTCCCAAATAGTTGTTGTAATTTCAGGTTTAAAGAAATTTAATATATAATGGTCAATAGCATTTTGAAATTTTGTAACGCTAGTTTGATTAAAAAAATAATTGAAAATATGTTCCAATCCATTACAAATGTGTGCTTTTATTTTTATATCAATAAGTTACCTTTATTTTATTTCTCTCAAGTTGCCTTGTTTGTATTTAGAAGGAAATCCTTTTATTATGCTAAGGAAATCATTCTTGACGAGTGGTTACTATGAGGAAATTGAATTCCATATGTTCCATTGTTAGATACCAGTTGGAGACAATTTGTATTGATGAAAATCTACCTGATATACCTAATCACTGTTCAGGCTGTAATTATTTTTATGCATTGTAAAAAGAAAGGTTGTAAAAGATTATTTCCCTTGAATTCAACAAGTTGATTTTTTTTTGTTTAGCTAAAAACATGTATTTATTTATGACTGCATGTAAAACATATAATGTCATTTAAGAAATAAATGTAGCAATTTAAAAAGTTCACCGGGATATGAAGTTGGTTGGTCACGTGATCAAGTCCTGTGAAGCCCGAAGGGCTTCTCAGTAGATTTGATCACGTACCAACCAAGTTCATATCCCGGTGAACTTTTTAACATTGCTGTTTATTACTCTTATATTTACATTTGAAAAAGACAAATCGTTCAGAACTGTTAAAATAACAGAGATTTTATGTTTACAAAAAGACAAGCGATAAGCGCGTGCTATGATCATTGTGACGTCACGAAAACGTTCATACAGAATTGAACGTTTTCGCTTTTCTATAGGTTCATATAAGGAAAAATATTTGCAAATGTAGATATAAAAAAATAACTGATCCCCATCCTCTCCAAAATAGATTAATCTTGAATTATTTTCTCTCAGAAGGAAACGGAAACTCTATCAACATAAAGTTTAACGATGTTTTAAAGACAAAAAAAATATTTTATTATAAAACTTTGCTCTAAATAAATTGTTTACATATGCTTCACATAGATGATGGCTAGATCTGTTAATATTTGAAAATGGTATAAATTTTATTGACTTTTCATGCAAAGATCAAGTTTATCATAAATTCTCTGACAGATAAGGTGCTAGTGCAATCATGTCAAATCTGTGCAATGTATACAATATGAAGATGATTTTGGTGTGCAGTAACTGGTACACTTACTTGTGTGTGTAAAACATTTACAACATTGAGAAGAACATTTTTTGGCAGTAATGCATCAATGAATCATGCCTGTTTGATTTGCAAATCCAATCTATTGTATATTGATACATGTTTATATATATATTTGTTCTTTATACCCTGTTCAATATTATTTATCTAATAAAATCATGAAAAAAAAATTTCAATGTCTCTTCTAAATAAGAACCCAATCTGTTTAGCCCATGTCTGCTTTTTTTCTGTTGTGGATATAATAAGTAAAGTAAAAATGTATTGTGAAGATAGGAGTATGCATACAATAATATCTTAAAATTTTAATGTGTTCAAATTTGGGGCAACTTGGAGAAGATTTACCTCTCTGACTGGCTTACATGATTGTATGTGGTCTCTAAACTGGAGAGCTGTACGTTTGAGTTTCATGAAAATTCAATTATATTGTTTAAACTACACAAATTTCAAAATAAATATAGCTTAATTTCCAAATTTATACAAATTTCAGATTTACATTTCGCACATAAATATGCATGTGCATGGATACACACAATACATAAGGTAGAATTTGCAGATCAATTTATATCTTTCAAAAAAATATTTACAAGATACTGTACAAGTCTGTTTTTAATATTTCCCCCTTTGGGCTACCGATAACAATTTCAGAGAGGTAAAGTGTGTGTACACAGGTAGAGGATAGCTATATAGTAAAAAAGAAAAAACAAACAAGTCCATCAATTTCCTGTTTATTTCAGGATTATTTTGAAATTCATATATTGTCAAATAATACAAATTTAAATAAGCATTCATTAACCAAGTTTTAGGTGTAAAAATATATTTTTATATTGCAATATAGATAGTATTACATATATTTACCAACACACAAATAATTTGCTACATATGCAAGTTGATTGACTCTGGCCAACATTTTCAAGAATGAAAATATGTGGAATGAAAAAATATTCTCTCTTGATATGTTATAATTTGTTCATAGCATTGGTGTACACATTTGGAATGCCTTTTTTTTGTTCAGTCCTCTTATCACAGCCAAGCACAATTAAATCTATGTGCATCCCATTTCATGGTTCATGGGGCAAAGCATACTGGTACATCTTCCTAGTACACGCACCTAAAGCTAGTTGCATATGAGATTTTTAAACTAAACATTCCGATTGAAGTAGTAGAAAACAACTAAAGAATCCAATTCTGGAACCGTAATTTCTCTCTAGCCTACTTGCTAGTCATTTTAACCCACCCTTTCCCCCTTTAAAAAAAACCCTAATACCCCCCGTAATGATCTGAAAATGTTAATGAAGACAAATTAAATGACATACATGTACATGGTGCTTGGAATGTGGAGTTCATACATAGAAAACAGATACAATTCAAACTACCTTTAAAGTTACAGCAATCAAATAAAGAATAAACTTTTGCTGCAGCCAAGATAAAATCAAAAGCAGATTTAATCACCATTACAGTAAACCAATGTTCTGATTCTTTATGAAATTATTTAATCTATGCTGTATAATATTGATAAAATGGTTACCCTTAAATTCATATTAATCATCATCAAACAAGTATGTAAAAGATAAAAAGCCCATCTTTATGCTGCACACCAGAGTCCTGGTATGTGCCTTTTGACATAAATAGAATGATAATAAACTTATATATAAATACATGGGAAGACACAATTTATAATTTTAATCAAATACTCTAAACAATGCATTTATATAAAACACAGAATAAAGTGATAATTTATTTGCATGAATTTTCTCAATGAAAGTATAAAGCAAAGAAATTTCTGTTAATGTTTATTGAGTATTTTTCCGAACGGAAAATAACACATACCGATACCCTATGTTGAAAGTGAACTAGATGAACTTAAAGTGTACACCATTATGCTAAATAAAAATCTTTTTTTTTTCAATGTGTAAAAAATATATTTCAATGGATATTTCATAAAACTGAAAACTTGCTTAATATATTTAACAAACCCAGCACCTTTGCTTCATAGGGATATTACAACCAATGAAAAAAAATCTTCAAACACTTGAAATATTCACCTTCTCAGTCCCTTTACTGTATATCTTTACAACCAAGCATACAAAAAAAATTGTTGTACAAAATATGGTATTAAAACGGTCAGTGTATGAAAATATATAAAACATGGAGGAATGAGTATGAGTTTGCAATAGTTTCCTGAGTTTATTGCGATTCTGAACAACCTTGGATTGTCCTGTCTAAAATATTACATCATTTGAACAAATTAAATGATTCTTAAATTGATCATCAATAAAAATACTATTCAATTGTTATACCAATACATAACACTCACAATTCTTGTGGTCTGAAGTATGACGGTAAAATAATCATCTATTTGCAAAAAAATAATAAAATAACTGAGAATAGAAAATTGGTTTAAAAAAGAACTTTTCCATGGCAAGCATTTTCGAAATTAAAACACCTCTTCTTTTCAAATGAGAATAAATCACCTCTGATTCACTTCCCCCAGTTAATGTTCCTCCAACACAGAGAGTGGTAGCTCCCTCTGGTGGGCAGACTAGGGAATCTTGTACATTAGGCTAAGTAGTATTCTCCCAGTTTCCATCAGCAGTATTCCTCCATGCTGCGCAACTCTATGATATTGTATAAAGCTTGTTGGACGTCTGGATCCATGTGCCCCTGAAAACATAACGAAACATCAATAAAAATCTTGTTAAGACTTTTTCAGCAGGAATTTCTTTCAAACGAAAAGCTTCTTTGCCAACTTCTTCTTTGTTTCAATCAGAAACAAATTATTTTTACTTTGAATGAAATAACTATAAAACTACATATCAGATACACTATTTTCTGAAAAGTTCAACACTATTTTCTGAAAAGTTCATCCATGCGCAGATCCAGAAAATGGGTCAGAGGAATATTTTTGTTGAAATTTGAAATCTGGACCCCCCTGACCCCTCCTCTAGATCCGCACATGTCATCAACAACATATCTGTGAGCCAATGCTCACTAGTGATATCCCAGCTCTGATGTGACGAAAGAAAAAGTGAGCAAGCTCACATACGCCACGCTTACCTGTACAGCACTGATCAGGTGAGTTCTGTATGTGTTAATGACGTCCATGTGGTGGCGATCAGTTTCCTAAAATAAAATAATTAGCAAAATCAATTACCGGTACACAACTCTAACAAAGAACACATTAATTTATCACATATACTATAATATTTCTCATCAATTTATCAAATACATGTATAATCAATCTAAAATGATTCCTGAATACAGCTTTCTTGAAGCAGATATAGAAATGGACTGATAAATATTGATTACAAAATTATGTTAGATATATAATCTGTACATTATAATTAGACATTTTGTGTGTGAAATGTGCAGTTTACACATCAAAGATGAGGTCAAGACAGGGCTGCTTTCTACATTCAACTCGGTGTCTCCTAGAACACGTATTCAGTGGTTATGGTAAGTTTATAATTCACGTTTATACATAGACAAGAAATCAACCTAAAAGTTTGACAACATTCTAACATTAGGATTGTATTGCTTAATATAATTCAGACATTTAATATCTAGGCATTTTTTTCTTCAGAGATTCTAAAAACGTAAATTTTACCAGAAATGTTTTCCAAAAAGTTAGAGAACTACCGTAATAATAATATCTCAGCAATTCTTAATGTAAAAATTGCAAAACATGTTTTCCAAAAATTCTAGTACTAATTTCTCTTATTTAAATAGCGCTGGGTTTAGATCAAATTGCGGTTAACAGTGGTCAAATCTAAACTATCCAAGAAAAATTTGCTAAGCATTTGACCAAATGATGTTACCGCTGAGTAAATAGAGTATATAATGGATCATAAAATCTGGCTTAACAAGGGACCAGGAAGACAGTTTGACTTTGTGACTCTTGACTGTTCACTCTTTAACTTTGATTAAGAAAATGGGCATATTATCCAGTTCTAATTAACAAACATCATTATAATCTTTCAGCAACAAAGATATTATTAAATATTGAAAATATGAACAAACATGTCTAAATGAATATTATGAATCTTTAGCAGCATGACAAATTTTGATTATGTTGCTAATGTACACAAAATATCCTGCTATATGAATTCAATTTTATCAATTTTTGAGGCAAATAAAATAGCTACACAAATGGAAACTGAAGAGATGATGTTTTGAAAATGCATCCTCTATGGAACTACATTTTTTTTTTCATCATTCCAAGAATGCAACCGTGCAATACAAAGCGACAAATCGATGAAGACAACAGAAAATGCACTCACAAACAAATAAACAACAACAAAATAACAGAATGTTGTAAAAATGATCTAAAAAGATACTTCTAAAGCCACTTCACTGACCAGAGATAATCAAAATAAAAATAAAAATGCAAAAGATTTAATTTTTTCCATGTTACAATATTAACTGCCTGATGTTTATGATAAAGAGCTCTGAAGCTTGATATTGAAAAAAAAAAATCAGTCTAAAATCTTGGATATGATTATAAATATATACAAGATTTTCTTCTTCTCAAACAAAAGCTGTGGATATTAGTGACCTAATTAACTGTGCTCCAAACAGGATGTTAGGAGAAAAAATCTTTGAAGCAGGGTGACATTAGAAGCGCAACACAAGATCCAGATTAAAATGGCAGCCAATCAGACAAAATAGGATTACCTGAACGCCCCCTTGTGGTAAAAATGGCTCACTGAATGCCTGTAAAAATGGGAGAGAAAAAAAAGCCAGCCAGCTTGGCAGTGTCCTGAAGCATGTGTGGGGGCCATGAAACAATGGGACACAAAGATGCAAGAAAGTACACAAAACAGAAGTCTACCGTCACATGCAATTTGATGCTCTGCTATCATTTCACACACAACTATTCTATCTTACACTGAACACAATTGGAACCGTAATAATGAACCGATTTATATATAAAACACCCTCAAAACAAGACTAGATAAAATAAATATCATTTCAACAACCACAGACATTAAAAATTATCCACCGGGGCATGAACCGTCAAAAGACTATGACTCTTTCAGTCACAACTAAAATGGATTTGGATTTCAGAATAATATTATTCTCTCTGAGAGATTAGAAACCTACAGCGAGTTGTTGTTGGAGGCGTGCAACTTGGACTTGGAGCGACTTGATCTGTTTCTCTTTGTCTGCTGCCGAGGGGTCGGATTGCACATGGTTGTGGGCTGCCGTTTCTTTCTGGAACCGTTCCTTGGTGCTGGACAGCTCTTTCTTAACCTTCGAATTCTCCTCCTCCAGCAGAGCATTACTCTTGGATAGTTCCTTGATTGTCATTTCTAGCTGCTCCTTCTCATAGGACAGGATTTCATACTCTTGCTGCAACTGTTCTTTCTCCTCCTGCAAGATGGGATTACGCTGCTCCACTTGAACACTGGCCGTCTGGACTTCCAAGAACTCCTGTTCCAGCTTGTCCTTATCCTGGAGCAGTTCAGAATAATCCTGTTCTAACTGGTTGTAGTCCTGCTGCAGAGTTTCATGATTCTGGGTGAGTTGGTCGAATTCATTCTGAGCATCCTCAAAGTCAGCCTGAATTTGGTCCTGCTCTTTCTGAAAGATCTGGTTTTGTTCCTGAAGGTTCTGAACTTCCTCCAACACCACATCGTGGTCATGTTTCAGGCGCTCATTCTCAGTTTGTAATTCTTCATTTTCTGTTTTGAGCTTGTCTCTCTCCTCCATGACTTTAGCCATCTCACTGGCTTTCCCAGAAACGTTTGTAGCACTGAGCTTCCTCTCTAAGTCCTCCTTCTCGTCCGACACTTCCTTCAACTTCGTTTGGAGTTTTTCCAGCTCGTGGACAAGCTTCTCTAAGTCATCATGCATGGCATTGCCATCTGACAAAAGAAACTCATTTTCCTTCACAATTTCTTCCTTCTCTTGCATAATTTTCTCAAACTCCTCGAACTGCTGGTCTTTCTCCATCAACAACTGGTCATACATATCCTGAAGGTTGTCCCCTGCTTGCACCAGTTTGTCGTACGTGTCTCTCAGATTTTCTAAATCCTGTTTTAGGGTGTCGCGCTCCTCTGCCAGTTTCTCGTTTTCCTCTGACAGTTCTTGTACCACATCTGAATCTGGACTTCCATCCAAGTCTTTCATTGTTCTCTCACCTTCAACCCCGTTTACCATTCCCTGCTAAAACAAGTACAGTGAAACTGAATTAAAACAAAACTAAAAATAACAGTATCTTCCATCACTTTGTTTCTCTTTTGTTCCTCTTTTGGGAACTGGAGGAACATAGCGTTAAAGCAAGTCAACTCTGTTATCGTTGAACTTACTGTCAATTTATATAAAACAAATGACACATCATTACACACAAAGCTAATCCATTACCAATGTTACAGGTATTATGTTGTGTACAGTTACAGGTATTATGTTGTGTACAGTTACAGGTATTATGTTGTGTACAAAGCCCAGTTACCTTTTTCAATTTCTCCTCCTTCTTGTTCTCTTCTGCTCTCATCTTCTTCAAAACTTCAGCTTGTTGACTGAGCTAAAAACACAATATAAACCTGTGAACAACAAATAAACATATACTGGTATGATTTGCAAAGGGTATTAACTCTATTTTCATATTCTAACTTGAGATATTCCCCTTTTTCATATGGCAATAAAATTAATCAATCAATGCGGCAGCATTTGAACATTTTGTGACAGAGAACTAACACACGATTTTTTTTTTGGGGGGGGGGGCAATCCTTGCAGCATAATGCATCAATAAGAATGTACAGAACGAATGCTATCACTGTGAGACTGACCACTTGGTCAGACAGGGCCTTGTTTTCCTCCTCCAACGCATCGACTCGTTCCTGCATCTCCTCCAGTTCTGCCTTTAACTGTGACACCTGATCCTGAGACTCATCCTCCACAGAGTCGTTCACATTGTATGTCTGTGGTTTCTCTTCTTCCTAGAAAATTCCAAAATATTCCTTAAAAAAATAATCCGTATTTTTTGTTTCAATCATCCAGCGGTTAAAGAGAAAAATATTCAGCAAATTCTGGTGTGTAAAAAAAATTCATGAGTTCTGCAAGAAATATGTTAGTGTAATAAATACAATAACATTGGGTCAATTTAAACATGCTCTTTCCTTTGGACCATGCTTTCAGTCACTGGCAAAATAAATAACAAGTGTGTACATGGTATAAGTATCAAATATTGTGATGATCGATGGCTTATTAGTAGTAGTAGACTAGCACATTGAAATAACAGTGATATAATACTTCTGTCTATTGGTCCTCTACATAGCTCATACTTCAGGCCCCGGGACCATAAAAGTTAGAAGAACTCACTTTTGATCTCAGTCTCACTTTTCCTTTACATGTTCATTTTGTAAAGGTGAGACTAAGATCAAAATTGAGCTTGTATAACTTTTATGGCCCCGGGGCCAGGTTTTAGAATTCTTTTGTTAAAGTTCATTTACTACTACATGTAGTTGTTTCGATCCTAGTAGTAAGCCATATTTGTAACCCACCCCTACAACTATATATGCCAAGTTATAAACCAAGAGAGAGAGACTTTACAAAATCCTGCTCTAAAAATATGCCCCATTGAGAAAAGAATGAAATAAATCTCATCCAAGCCTTACAAAACAATTAGTAAGAAAGAAACAAATTGAGGGAAATGATAAATCAAAGAATGCATCAATGCCAATACATCAGAACTAAACAACTCATGCCGCTGACTTTTGTGCATCATAAATGAACAGTTTTAGAAGTGTTCTTTCAATATAAAAATCAATCATGCAATACCACAATTTTTTTTCTCTAATCACCATGTCTTCTGCAAAGTCTTCTGAAAAGTAATCATTTCATGGATTCAGTGGACAAAGCTTGATTTCGTTAAAATCATATCACAGCTCATTAATGTTGAGAAGAAAATGAGCCCTGAACACAATTGTTTACTTTCTTGTACTTCCTAGAAGAGAATAGTAATACATGTACAAGTATTTGCAGTCCCCGTATGGAAAACACAACAGGATTAAAAATAGAAGATTTTAAGGGATACATGTATTACACACATATTTTAAGGTGTAGCTGTCTGTTAAAACTTTTCATTAATTTGTCATCTTCCTCTTTCCGCAAATTCATTCAGTTAAGACCTAATAGGCAACCTCACTGAAAAATGGTGTAGTTCACACAGTTTGGAACTCCTCTACAAACCTTTTGGTTTTTTTGCTGCTCCAGTTCTTGTTCAAGGGTATAAATCTTGCTCCTTAGCATTGCTATTGTTTGCTTGTCTTCTGTCTTAGGTTTCCTTTCTATAAACATAAATCAAATAAGTATTCAAATTTGAATATTCTTATATTTTCAGGTACATGAAGATAGCTGATAATACATAAATCTTTCTTTCTTTAAAATTTTTTTTTTGGAAAATGTTGTCCTATAAAAAGCCTCAAAATTGATATTTTTCATATTTGTACCTAGGGTGTCGAATAGTTCTTCCTCATTATCATTCCAAGTGTCGGCCGCGTTTCCACTCTCTTCCTTGTTGGTGGCCTAAAATAACAACAGGTAATCATAATAACAATCAACAAGTCAAAACTCCATTAATGTTTCACTAGAATATTTCACTCCTCCCCATACACACATTAACAAATGGTATACTACACTAATTCAACAACTTGTAGCTGTTTTTCAGAAGATGTCTCTCCAGTAATTTCTGGTTGTGACATACATGTATTTACATGGAGAGCTTTGATCTCAATCAAGTTGATCAAATTTGCAGCAATAAGCTTCATAATGATATTCCAATCACAAACATGTATTTACATTTCCTTTATTGGACCAATTCCTCTGCTCTCACCTGTTTTTCACTGGCTGAGAGCCTCTCTTGTAATTCCTGGTTCTTCTCTTTCTCTACAGACAATGCATCCTCAAGTATCTCAATCTGCAAAAGATCATTTCAGATATACATGTATTTTCTAATTACCCATACAGTACATATTAAACGAGTAAATAATTGTTCAGTTCATCACTAAAGATAAATTTTCAAATAGCATTTCTGAGAACTAATTTTTTTTCAATGTATTTGTGCAACAGAAAACATCCATAATCCAAACCTCTAAATACAACAATTCAAACTGCATATTTTTGAAAAAAAAAAATTAGATTGCAACTGCATTTTAAGGAGACAAGTTTAAGCACAATCTAGATTTTTTAAGTTCTTTGTAATGTAAAACTGGAGAAGAACATAAATTATCTATTATTTATTTATCTCATTTAGCTGAAACAATAAAACAATGCCTATTTTGTAACAAAACATACACAAAATGCAGTTTCTATGATAAAACTGCATCCTTGTTATTTCTTAAGTATGCAAAGATAATATCTGTCTTATTTCATGTTTATTGTATAATATAAATTTAATTTCACAGTGATAATAGAAGTTGTTAATCTCTTTTATTTTTTCAAAAATATTATTTATTTAAAATGATTGTCTAAAAAAAACCCTTACTTGTTCTTGCATCTTCTCAAGTTTATCATCTGCAGGCTTAAAATAGAAAAGAAATTCATTGCAATTTCACTCAAATTACAGAAATATTTTCACATCCTTTACTATATGCCATTAAAACAAGATCAATCATTTTGGGAAGCTAATACATGTACTTGTACTGTAAACGTGGTTATATTGACGAGTTCAAAATTTGACGATTTTTTAGTAAGAGACAATTGGCGAGTTTTAATTTTGACGAAAAAAATTCTGGTATTAATACGCTATATATATGATGTGAAGTTTGGCGAGTGGAAATTTTGACGAGAAAATAAAAATCGCCAACATAGTCAAAATTAACACATCGTCAAAATTTCCACGTTTACAGTAATCTGATGTATTCAAATCAAAATATGATGCTCAGATCAACCCAATGAGAAAAATTCTTTACTTCAATTTGACCATCCCTATAAAGGGGATGGGGGTCATAAAATCCATATTCCTTACAAGTATATTGGGTTCCTTCTGCTCCAGTTGATTTCTGAGTTGAGCAACTTCATCATGTAACTTTCTGTTCTGAAGTGTTAACTTGTTCAAGTCTTCATTCAGTTGTTCGTGTTCTTCTTCTAATTCCTATAAAATAAAATGAAGTTCCAGTTAAATTATCTTTTAATATCAACAAAATGTATTAATAAGTATTTCATCCAGATTTATTGCGTAACACTTACAAACAAAGGATGCTAGCTATAACATGGGTACTCAGATTTAACTTAAGTACATGTATTAAGGAAATTAGGACAGAGGTATTTTAAAAACATAATAATACATGCATTTGAAAGCAAAACTTAAGGGGTTTTTTTCAAATGAGTTTTCATAGGGGAGTTAATCTCATTTCACATAATAAACAAATGGATTAATTAAGAAATTAATTAAAAAATGGAAAGGGAGATAATGATTCACATAAGTCTCAGCATAGGAATTAAACAACACTTTGAAATTTTATTTTCAAAAAAAAATTATTAGAATGTCGTAAATTTTGTCTAATGTAGGAATTAAAATTTTTTGCAGTTAAAACTTTTGCTGAAGAATTAAGCTGTGAATAAGACAAATTGAACAAGTCTGTTCGAGTGATTTTCACTTCTAAATCAAAAACAAAAGTAAATATTAGAAAGAGTGTAAGCCAAACATGAGATTGAAGTGCCAACATTTTTGCTATTTGGATGTTAAAATGGATATTACTGCAATAAACTTGTATATTAATTTGCTTAGCAGTAACTTCGTTCAAACAATAAAAGATTGATTTAAAAACTTAAAAGCATTATAAACTTTTGCTGAACAATTCAAATTATCATAAGCTCCTCAGAAATAAGATCAAGGGACAAAATCAATGTACCCTGTAAAAAGAATCAACCTATTGTTAAAAATGATTTTATAAATCTATTGCTATATACATTGTAAATGCAAACAAAGATAATCAAAATAGCTCAATCTTTACTTCCTAGCTCTCTAGTGTAACAAACCCTTTTTCCTTAGTAAAGAATATTCACGTACATACTAATTTAACATGACTTTCACAAAGTCAAACAAAAAATCCTTTTCTCTTTCCTTACTGGCATAAATACCAAAGTTTCTGAGCATCAAAGTAAATATCATTACAAATCTGGCAAATAAAAAGCCCTTTCAATTTCCTTGCTATGGAATCACATGAAGTTATTAAAAATAAGGCTAAAATAATCTAATCAAACACAAAACAATTTGAACATGAAAACTACGAAACATAGGGTCCCCTATTTTACTGACAATGAGATGACCCCCAATGATAAGTGAGGAACGGGTACAGATTGTGTGCCAGCACCCATGCAGACTGTCACGCCAGGCCAGTAGAATATCTGGGGGGTGGTAGAAAGTCACTAGCTTATCTTACCTGTGTACTACATGCCTTTGAAACAAGAAAATTAACACAAAACAACATAAAAACTGAAAATGTATATATGTTTTCATAAATGCTGAAAAAAATGCACACGCATACTGTAAAAAACAAGTTTTTAGGAAATTCTCAACGAGTTTCTTGATTGTAATGGTAAAGCCAAACAACTACAAAAACAAAAGCAAAAAAACAAGACAAAAACAAACTAATAAAAAAAAAAAGAATAAAAAATGTTTTAAAATTTAATAAAATCTCTACGAAATCAAACAAACATACAAACAAAACTACCAGTACTGTATTACATTTTGACAACCATTTCCTATTAGACTGTATTAAATAAAATATCCCCCCAAACCAATCTGTTCTGTGCAAACCATAAGATTACTTACAATTCATAGCCATAAGTGGTGTTATAAAAGTCAGATTACAATCTAAATTCTTTACAATTTCTAATAAAAGTGTATGTCAGAGAGGCTTGAGTAAGAATTTTCCTGGACACGATTTACAAATCTCTTTAGTTCTATCCATTTGGTTCTTATTTTAACACCCACCACCCCTACCCCAAATTTTCCCTGTCATGCTAAGCTACAAATGAACATTGACACAAATTTTCCCCTAAAAATTAAACCAAACGCAAAATCAGCCCTTTCGTACCGATTTCAACATTATCCACTAAAACCCCAAATGCAAAGCTATAAATGGGATGTTGACACGAACTTTACATTAAAATTTGACTTTGCACAAAACAGACTGTGATATATTCTGTGAACCTCCCCACAGCCCCAGCGGTACCATGCAGTCATGTTGTACCTTGTAGGCCTCCATCGCCCTCTGTTGCTGAAGTTGCTGCTGCTGTTGCTCCGAAGAACTGTGGGTGGAGGAACTGGCCACTGAAAGGGTCCTCGGCTACAACAGATCAAGCTCTTAGATATATACATCAAGCTTTTAAACACCATGGTTTCATCAATATTCACTGAACACAAAATTTCTTCAATTTAGTTGCTGAGTTGATCCAAAAAATTAAAAGTTCATTGAAGTAAAATATCTGATAAAAATATACTATTGATAAGATTATTGGCTTTGAATTTATATATCCTTGAATTTGTGATTTTAACTAAATCCACCAAAACTTATGCTCAAAAATAAAACTCCAGTATACCCCAATTATCTTGGAGACAATCAAGTGCACATTCCAAACTCGATATTGATTTTTTTTTCCCTTCACTTAAAAGGTTTCCTCTTTCATTTAATCTACAGTCATGCATATATTTTCTTATCAGTTTAATACCATACTTTCAATGCATGTCATTTCAGAACAAATCATTCATCTATTGACTAAATCTCCTTTTTTGTAATCTCCTTTTTTGTACAGTTGTTAACAATTACCATGCAGAACCATGTCTTTACAGTAATGATTAATGTGTATGTAATGACAGTATTTTTGTAAAAAAATTTTTGCATAGTGAACTCACTGATGATTCCTCTTCGACCACGTTCCTGTGTTCTAGTTTGGGAGAGAGTTTTGGGGAGGGTTCCTGTACAAACTCAACCACATCAGCCTGTAAAACACATCGGTAGAAACTGAGTATGACAAACTTTGTTTACTGTAGACATTACATTTGGCTGTGTATTTTTGGCGAAAAGCTGCTTCAGCTAAATCAAGTACATTGCAAAATGTCATTCATATATGTATAAGAAAAGGCACATTAACAAATATGCTAATTCAAATCCACACTTCATTGTTACAAAATCTTTTTCCGCCAAATATCGTACTCACTAAATATAATACGTACAGTACAATTCTGTGTATATATATAAACTGCGAAAGATGGTCAGTCTGATTAAAATCAACCCCACCACCCATTTGATTAAGAGCCCATGCATTTAATGAACAGATCTCTCATTTTACCAGTAGACAACACATTTAATGATTGTATACTGTGGATTCCTAATTAAATGCGAGGAATTGATATTCGCGTAAAATCGCGAGAAGCACCCTTCGTGATTTCTAAAGTCTCCCCATTATTATCAGAGAATTGAGAACTATAAGAAGTAGAGGAGAAAAGTTCCAGGTTCACGATTTTATATTCTCGCGATTTGATACAAAACAGCGGGATCGCTGAATTAAATACTCATGTAATATAAGGAATTTACAGTAGTGAGTTTATTCAATGATAAGACTGCCTGTTTAATAAAGTGGTCATGTTATTAAGTTGACCACCAATTCAATGAAATGACCATGCATGTAGCCAGTTGACCACACATGTAATGCAGTGGGCTCCCATTACCTGGTCTGGGTGAACCATTTCCTCTGCTACCACATTATATCCACCCTCGGCCCCTTGCATTGGTTTTGATTTACCTGAAATGCAAAACACAAATTTATAAATTACTCCACTAGCTAACAGTACAAGTATGATATATTGGTGGATTATGGATGTCGGCCTTCATCTTATCAAAGTGACTTTATTTGAGACAATTTATAGTACACAAAAGGGGGAAAATTAAAAATGCCCATGAGCTACATGTATCAATATTCAAGTAATGTTAACAAGAATTATAAATGACATTAATGTAATACAGATTACCAATATCATTTTGTAAGTCCCATGATGCCCTAGTCGGGGCTTTTTCAAAGATTCTTTTGATCTCATTATGGCCTTCATCCATTGCATAGTCCAATGCTTTCCGACCTAGGAATAAACCAAATCATTATCAGTTCATGATCTAAAGGGTCACATTTCAAGTAATACAAAAATATTTATAAATCTTTTGGATTCCCCAATTTAATTAAGATAACTTAGGTTTACAGATTTGTTAACATCATGCTTAACATTAACTGAAATTTTGTTATAAACCCTCACTACTTCATGAATAATCAAATTTAAAAATAAAAACGTTATTATTTTCCAAATGTATTTCATAAACTCTATCACAAATTACTCAATTATTATCTACATCAGTTAAAAAAATATCATAATTTTTTTTTCTCCCAAGACCCGCTTACCCTCCCCCCCCCCCCCCCCCCCAATCTCAAAACTTGATAAATCAATATCATTATGTTTATGGCACCAATATGAGGATTAGGACTCAAAAGTGATACTTGTACCAATTATCTAAGGACATCACGTATCTTGGCTCTGTCAGCTTTCATTAAACATCTTTTATACAAGTACTTTGCCTAGAGCTCATTTGATATCTAAAGCTCATTTGATATCAGTGGGATAATGAAGTTATTTGCTTTATACCTTGAACGTCACTAAAATTTCGGTCGGCTCCTTTCTTCAGTAGCCACTCGCAGACGTCTGTGCGACCTTTCTTGGCGGCAGCCATTAAAGGTGTTCTATAAAAAAAAAAATGATAATGAAAACCATCATTCATAAGGACTCCACAGTGACTGTAATTATATAACAGTATATTTTTTATATTGCCTCAAAAATTCACTTAAAAATTAAAAATTTTATGTCATTTTCTCTTTCTCTTGCATCCATCTTTTTTTGTGTTCTTTTGAAAACTACATTATGCTTAATGGTATGAATTTAAAAGCCTTAGGGATTTTTTCCTTCAAAAGTTCTTCTAAAATTCAGACCAAATATTTCAAAAACCTTTAATTTCTCAAAATATCCTTGAAAACTAATATTTTCAAGGATATTTAAAGTTCATTACTACCCTATTGGAACTAGGTTTTCTTAACATTTAAATCAGCTGAAAAAAATGAGAGAGAGAGAGAGAGAGAGAGAGAGAGGAGAACTTATTTAGCTCTGCGTAACAACTGTCTGTATCTAACTTATATGAAACGATAACTTACACTTTATGATTGTCAAAAGTGTTGACGTCTGCTCCTTTGTCCAGGAGCTCCTTACAAATCTTGAAATCTCCACAGTGAGCTGCATAGAAGAGGCAGGTCTTCCCCGTCTGAGAGATAATCAGGGGTTATGGAGAAATGATTTAAACTATAACCACAGATCATAAAGAATATCTCCTAGTGTTAGAGAAAATTTATGGAGATTTTCAGAAATGTTATCAAAAAATATTGCTCAGAATTTCAATTATCTTCATAAATACTAAATATGATTTTTTTAAATTATTAAAAATCCTAAAATATATTTTAATTATAAATTCTTAAGCAAATATTTGAAATGTATTTTCCCGTAGTTTTAAATCAAAATTTGTAAACATGTCATAAACACTATCTTTTCTTGAGAAAGTAACCACAATTTAGAAAAAAAATCATCATGTTAACTGTGCAATCACAAAACTGTCTTGTGATTAAAGAAATTCAAATATGAAAAATCCACTTGGAGATAATTTACACTACATAAACCAAAAGAGTTCATTCGCATAAATAAATTCAATAACCCTCAAAATGACCAACCTATCAAATGTCATTTCTTAAATAAACACAATATCCTGAATCTTAGATCCAAATTTCTCTACAAATTGTTTACACCACCATGCATGGTGATGCATTATTGATGCTCAATTTTTCCTGTATTTAGGTTATCTGTTAGACTTTTTCCATGCAATTTTTCTTAAAAATCAAATTAGTTAAATTATCTGACTCCAAAAATGTAATTAAACGTAGGTAAAGAATAATGTTGACAAAAAAAATCATTTTGACCTTGAAATTGATAATTATCATTGAGTTTATCTTGAGAATTAAATGTGACCTTGACCATGATGTTAAGTTTCTATAAATAAATGTGACCTTGACCTGAATGCCAAGAACACAAATAGATCTGACCTTGTCCTTGATGTTGATGTCGGCGCCGCTTCGGAGCAGGACCTGGACACACTCGTACTTGGCGTCCATACAGGCGTGGTGGAGGGCCGTCAGGTTATTGCCATCCTTGTGGTCGACCACCGCTCCAATCTGAAATAACATAAATAAAAATGGTTGAATAAATGAGGGCACATTAACTTCAAGTGATCCTTAACACTACTGTGAATTTATGTGAGAAAATTTGTTTCTACTATGGAAAAGAAAAGTAATGGTTGTTCCCTTGTATATGGAAGGGAAAGGCGGCACATCATTTGCATATCTTAAAATAAAGCTGCTAGCACTAATTAGAATCAATATTTGTTCTTTAAACATACATCCTAAACTATGATAAAACATTATGTAATAACTTAAGTGTGTACATATATCTGTGTGTATACCTGTTAGATGCATATATTTGTATGGTGCGTATATCTGTTAGGTGCGTATACATCTGTGTGTATATCTGTTTAGATGCATATATTTTTTAAGGTGCATATATCTGTTAGGTGCATATATCTGTTAGGTGCGTATACATCTGTAAGTTTCGTACATTTGTTAGGTGAGTACATCTGTAAGTTGCGTATATCTGTTAGGTGCATATATCTGTAAGCTGCGTATACATCTGTACAGCTCTGGGACGTGTTGGTCATGGTAATTCACTCACCTGGACCAGTTTGTGGACCACCTGAGGCCACCCATTGCTGGCAGCAAGCTGGAGGGCAGTGCAACCTGTTGATAAACAAAGTATAAACAGGATCAAAAATTGTTGATGATTGACTGATGCAGACACATGGATGTCAAAGTTTTATTATCTGTGGACAATTTTACTTATCAAAGTATAGGCAGTGCATGGCCCATAGCTTATCTCATACTGTATGAAAGATATGAAAATTGAAAAGCACTGTCCTTTTTTAAAAATTATCTATTGTTCAGTTGTTTTTTTTTTAATGATCTCATCTGTGCAATGTACTTCGTTTCTGACAACATAGAAATTGTCTTCCTCTTTTTAAATCTAGACAATCATTTACTGTGGTTTATTAAAATTTGTTGGCATCAATTTTGAATTCATGGATTATTATAATAGGTGAATATCACAATTTCAAGGATACAGGAATTTGTGGCTAATGATCAATTTGTGGATCAACTGAACAAAAAAATACATTAAAATTGGTATTCACAAATATTGGTGAAACTACAGTGTTTATTTATTGGTTAGATGACATTATATCAAAGTATATGACTATTAATACTATGGGGGGAAAAACCTTTGATAATACATGCTATCAAGTTCTAACTTCATAAACCAACTATATCTACTGCACTTGAATCATGTTAAAAAAACATTCATATAATCTTTTCCCAACCATTTTATGATTAAAAAATTGCAGGGATTACAAAAACTACATTGTTTTATCAAGAACACCATTAACAAGAACACATTTGCTTGTTAAAATCGGCACAATTTTTCTTGATTCCGCACTCATTGCACTCGGCCTGTGACCAAGTTACTCCGCAATTGCGCATTATCTGGTCTTGTCAAGTAGGCCACCTCTAATGGAAATTGTCGTAAATAAATATTTTGTAGATCCTCATCTTCTGAGCCAAATGGTGGAATCATTGATTTTCAGTTGTTTTGATGAACTAGGACCATTGTAGACAAGCCAATATAACATTGCCCGGAAGACAGGGGACCAAGGATAATCTACATAAAAAAGCGCTTTTCGCACTGTGGCAGACCATATTTATGTCGTTTGCATTTTTTGTGCTGATCATCAACTTATCATGTAAATACCTTAAATATCTACTTTGCATTATTTTTTAAATCCTTTGACTCCATAATTATGATAAATATGATAATCTGCAACGTCAAAGTTTAAAATTCCGTGACAATAAAGTGTTCAGAGGAATTTGATGTTTGGCAGAAATCCCTGGGTCATTATCTTTCTTTGGAAAATAATAACTCTTTAAATGTATTATCATTTTCCTTGACCTAACAAAACACTTATTCACACATTAGCAAACACTGGCCAGGTCGCAGTATACAAATGAAATCTTTTTAAACCTGGCATCAAAAACCTACATTCATATGCTTGAGATAGTGAAATCTCATTAAATTTGAATTAAGATATATGTGTATCTATCCTAATAACATGCCATTTTTTTCCCTACGTCATTAAAGGGAATTTAATTTTCCAGATAAAAAGCGAGCACTTATCGGTTTTGTGGAATGGAACTAGCATTTGAGAACTAAAAGCATGAAAAATGTTGATCTAATCAGGTATTGTTGGAATGACAGTGATAAATTCATATTTCAAACATTTCCAAAGATTAAACACCTGATCTGAACATGAAAAGTAGAAACTTAGTTGGATCAAATTCACGTAGCCCGCAACTATAGTAGGAAATTTACACTGCAGGTGGCTAGGGAAATACACACAAAATTTAAAGCAAACATGAAATTCGTTTCAACTATCTATTGATTTTGAGTTCTGTTCTCTATTTTTTACACAACTGCCTTGAACACACAACATAGTAACTCCTTTTAATTTGAATTAAAGCCCATGAGAAAAATTGACTACCAATTGGCCATTCATATTCAGTAAAGCATGGTGTTAAGCCCTTATTCATTTAAAACTTGTGCACTTTTGTTACTTGTTTAAACATAGAAAAACAACCCTTCAACTATAATTTTGAATAGCATATAGTAGTTTTTCTGTAATCAGAAGAATTACATCAAAATTTATGAAAATGAGATAAGCAAATCAGATTAAAACTTGAAACTATTTCTCCAGCAGTGTTAATAATGAAAGTCAAGATTTGATCTCTGATTCTGACGGATGAAAAACTGGGTGATCCAATTCTGACAAACAAAACCAGAATGAACTCAAAACCTACAGGTCTTTGTGTGATTAGAGCAAGTCAATGTTAGCTACCGTAATGCAATAATGACTTCAGTCAGGTGAATGATTTCCACTGAACTGGTCACTGGGCATTAAGAGGTTTCCATTTCAGTGTGAATATTGTGCTTGTTTCTTCGATCGTCATAATAGAAGAATCTGTTGAATTTTCTATATATATTCATTGATAAGTACCAGAACTGCATGCTCATGTGTCAAAGTACCATTGCAAGACACCAGCCCCTGGCATTTACCTTGTATCGTGAGTACATTGGGTTCAGCTCCATACTGCAGTAACTGGTCTACAATCTTTATCTGTCCCGAGGCACAGGCAACATGGAATCTGTCGAAACATAATAAAAACTCAAACATCAAACAGATTCATGAAAATTTCTTACATTTATAGCTTCATTGAAATCTAGCAAAACAACCGTGTCCCGACCAAAAGACCTTTCTTTTTATTTCATCAGGATATTATATTTGTGTATTAGCCATTGAATGTCAATATCTGATGACAAGATTTGGCAGGCAGGAGCCCCCCATCAGACGATTCCGAATCGGAGGGTCGCAAATCTCATAAAATATTCAACAACCAAAAGATATCAGGTCGTATTCATTTTCCGAAAGAATGCAATACAAACACCAGCTGGGATATGAAAAATGATTCCGATATTTATTCGGGTCATAAAACTCTTCTGAAAATCTCTATCTATCAGTTCAACAAGACATCAAGTGGCGTCACAGAAGCAGAGCCACCGAGAGACCGTTATCACGAGGCCCTAGTCATTATACAGCAGAGTAGGAAACAGGTGATGATATGTTGGTTTTATGTCATAATTGGGGTGATTTTGAGGGTCGTGATGAATGAAATGTCTGTGTACTTAGTCGATCATACTCAACATCACACTGGGGATTCAAGGCAGTGACCCACAAGCATACAAGTCTACTGACTGCTCCCTACAAATTCCATACCAATGTCGTTCCCTCGCTTTCGCTCCTCCAACATGGCAAAAAAATCCCTTCAAACTAAACATTTCATCTCATTGTGTGGCACATGGTTTGAAATGGCTTTTTTGTGTATTTTTTATTACAGAGGGAGCAAGACACCATTTTGCAAAAGGAGCCAAGATTCTGTGAAATGCCTGATAGCAACATAATAATCTAAATTGTCAGACAACACCGTTTGACCTCCTCCTTTCCTTAAAGCCACCGCACAAACACTAGGCCCTGTTTTCATCAACAAGCCCATAATTAAATGTACCAATTTCACATTCCCTGCTTGAGCATGAACCCAGATGCTTACATCTCCATGTTTCTGGGTCCACACTAACATAAAACAGATGACCCAGGGGTCGGGATGTTTGTTTATTTCTCTCACCAAGTTTCTCATTTAATGGGACACACAAGGCACAAACCTGTTTGGAATTTGCTTAGTTTCCAATCAGTGGATATGTTAAGGGAGTATTTCTACTTGACCAGCTGATGAAAAAAAGAAACAAAACAAAACACACACACCGACACTGATTATCTTAGAAGTATACATGAAGGGTAATAAAAAGTTCATACATTCCTTCACTATATAGAGCACATAATATTTCTTTTTTTTTTTTAGCTAGGTTAAAGTACTCTGTGTGTGTGCATGAATATGACAATTTATCAAAAATACTATTATAGCTAGAAAAATCTACAATTTATATTATAATATCTAATTTCAACAAATCTGGCCTACACAATTTTTGAACTTTCATTTATATATTTTTGAAAAAATCAAAAAGATCTGTTATCAAAAAGATTTACATGTACTTTCAATAAAAAATTAACTAATAACTCTTTCCACATCCAATAATGCATTCTAAAATCATGTTGAAATGCTATAAGGTTTTCTTTTACTGTAGAGAACAGATAGATTTGACTCACACGGACAGTCCCCGAGGTCCTAGTTTGGTGGGGACCAGGGTCTTCTTTTGCAGCAGGGACTGGACCTTGTCTACATCCCCTACTTCAATGGCCTTCAGTAGCTTCTCATCATTCTTGTTCCACTCGGATAGCTGGAAATATAAAACTGTAATTGTCAGCAATGCATTGGCAGTAGTAAAGGAGCAGTAAGACGACTAGAAGGAAAACATGTCCATTTGTTCTCGTGTCAAGTGGTTATGAAATATGTTCTTAAATCATGCAACCAGTGCCAATATTAACAACAAAGATATCTTGACACTTATATCTTCTTCTTTTCTGTACAGCTGTTAAAGCTTTCTCTCGGAGCTTTAAAAAAAGAGAGCTTTTTTTCTAATAAAATCTATATAACGGTGGAAATTTGATGGGAAAATATGAATTCAATTCAGCCTTTATAATGGTCCTGTGAAGGTATATTAGCTGTTATATTCTCTATGGAAATGCTTGGTTTTGGAGGAAGTTGTTTGCGATAAGCAAAATGTCTTACTGGCATAAGCACATGCACACCCTCCATAAAACACAGGACTTATCTGATAAAGCGCTATCTTTTTTATCCTCGCCATTATCTCCATCCTTACAACTTGCTACTTCCTGCCATTGTTAAGTGATAATTACCTTGCACTTGCATCCCTACTACAGGACATCCAACAGAATTTGATCTTGCACAAGAAAAACTGCATGCAGTGCATTTATGGGGGAAAATTTTAAGCTATCCAAACCTTTCTTGCATTAGCTGAATTTATTGACTTGATATAAGAGTAAATAAATGTATCAGGACATTTCCACAGAGATATTTCAGTGTTATGGTATTGTTATAAACCCATCCCCTTATCTTTATTGCGTGCAATGTTCCTGATTGCTGCTTACACGTATTACATATATATATGCAATATATTAATGCCATTTCATCTTAATGTAACAGAAAAGCTGTGCCAGTGAATGCTCCCTCCCTGAAACCTGAACATGCATCATGACACAGGCAGATTACAGTATCAGATATATCTATCAGACGGCAGATAGCTGGTATCATCTTGACACTTCCCCATTTTGCTGAGAAAATATATTATACCGGTATGCATTTCTATACAAAAATTACACAGATCTTCTGCATTATTATTACAATAACACCATGTCTCTATCAATGTGTCTCCCTCCTCAGTCACAGTTCAATCACTGAATAAATTGTACCTTTTTGAAAGAGGAATACTAGTATCAATGATAGCTAGCTAGCATAAAGAAATGAAATATACATGTACTGAACATAAATCTTTCCAAAGTTAATCACTTTCAGTACTTTTGTTCCCTCGTCCCAACATGCAAACACAATCAAAACTGGTTTAGGATAAGCTGTTATGCTCATCTAAGTAACTATGGAAATTCATAGACAAAACATGCAAATCAAAAAATATATATTTTTTTTTTTCAAATATGTGGGTTTTTTTTTTTTAAATAATTTGATATCGAAATAAACTTATAATGCTGGATTTGATAGATTTTCTATTCAAAGTTTTTTTTTTTTTTTCATATTAGTTCTTTGAAGATGATAACAACTTGATTAAAGAAATTTTAAGATTAATACAAGTCCATCATCACCATGATAAGCCAAAGACAGAAACTACGAATATCTCCTAGCCCTTATTTACAACTGCTCTCATTTCTTAACAACCTAATGATCTATGCAGAGCCTCCAATTCAATGAGTTATTTCTTTGTTTGTACACCCCTTGCTGATTTCCCCATCAACAGCCAGATAGAAACCTAATGGTTATGTGGGGATATATCACTTTTTTATCCGTTTCTTCATTACTGCATTTGAGCTGTGTTTGATCTACGACAAGAACCCTTGCTGCGGATAATCAAACTTTAATTAGTCGCGCAACATGAAAAACCGGGTTCAGAGATCTTGAAATATTATAGCGGAACTCAATACTAGAGAATTTAACAAAAAAACTTTCATTTTCTTTTCGTCAAAATAGATAAGAATAAATGAATAATTAAGTTATGAGACATCTGAGCTTTAATTTCAAGTACATGTAATTTGATCGGAAAATTATCTTTCCTATGTCCACTTTCATAATAACAGTATGTGCGTGATTTTAGTCAGAAAATGAGCAAGAGACAAGGTGCTCTAAGCTGAAAAAATGTAAATAATCTTAAACCTAGTTAATTGTTTATTTATTTATCTGCGATAAGACCAGGGAGATTTTGTTTTCTCTTCTCTTTAACTCTAACAAGTTTACAACCATTTCCCTCTATTAACAACCTAAGTTTGTGCATCTAAAGTAAATCCACACTTTGAATATTAAAATATGAACAACAGATACTTACATCGGTTGTACTTTTCCGAAACTTGAACAGGCCAAGCTTTTTGCTCTTGTTCTTTGCAATTAATTTCGACATGTCTTGGTGCTGAGGAAATCACATTTTTTCACATCTAGAAAAGAAAAGGCAGATTGAAGTTGTAAATTTTACTTCATTCTGATATCTTGCAGCAAACAAACTTTTAACAATCTAAAATAAGTTGGCAAAACTTATGTACCATATGACAGCATGCATCATAATAGTAGCAAACCCTAATTAACCACTTTTCCCCTTGAAATAGCAAATGACAATTAGGTATACAAACCAGGTGTTGGTATTTCTGTGATAAATCATGGAAATTAAGCATCAAGAATAATGAGGTACCTTAACTTTAAAACTTGTTGACTACTTTCTGACCATATCAACATTGACAATAACTCTTCCGCTAACAAACACGAACATCTCTGGCCTGTTAGTACACCTAGAAAACAAGTGTCCCTTTCATTTCTGACAATGTTTTTCTGATAATTACTGTCATACCTTACTGACTAGAACTTGTGTATCGCATCATTAAATGTATTTGTGCACAAAAGTCTACTATTTTCTCATGGATTGTGTCCTCGCTGTATTACTCAAGGTCAAAAATTGCACTTCATGAATAATTCAAACCATATTCTCATTTTTCTTTATTTCTCTTTTTAATGTTATAAAAGTCCTGAATGGAATGCCATGCCACTTCAGATTTTCAAAGACAACAAATGATTGGCCTGATATGTAAAAATCTACACTCATCCAAGCACAAATAATGGGAATTGACCATTATATTACTGCCAAAAGTTTTAACCACCAATCATCTACAAAGAGAACATTGTTGGTCAACAGACATTTTTGTCATGATTGAGCACTAGCTGTTATTTGTTTTATTAACATGTGAAAATGTCACCTAGTCCCATCACAGAAATGACCCCCTCGGTCAGTTTTGTGGTCCAATGGTGCCTTAATTTTATCCCAAGAATGTCAGCAATCTCATAAATTACACTACCTGCCATTTCTCATATATCACCGTAAAAGGCTTTATTTTTTATATTTGTGCAGATCATAATCTTACAACAAAAGAATGCCAATGACTACAATGTCAAGCTAAATAGACTTACTTATTAATTAAACCACAAGTTCAATACACTTTGAGATTCTATCAAAATATTGAGGTCGAGATGAGAAGATGAGGTAGAAGAGAGGGAAGGGAAAGCCCCGGGAAGGTGTTTTGGGGTAGGTTAAACCTCAGACCCTAGCTGCTTTAAACTTTAGAGGTTGGAGATGGGCTTGATGGGGTAATGAATTTTTCAATCATTCATGTTTGTCAATGTGTATTTCTACATGTAAGGGTTTTAAATATGACTAGCATGATGATAGGGTCATGAAATCATGCAAAATGTGTCATATGATTCCCGACTACACTATCTAACATTTCCGTAACATACTCCACAAATCTGTCAATAAAGCCATATACCATGAATGCTTGACAGGTATAAACCTACCACCCATGTGCCCAACCACTTTTTTGCCTCCTAAATTATTTTGCAACACTGAACTTCAAAGCCACAGGAAGGATAAGATTTCTTAATCAGTGTTTGAATTTTTAAAAATTTCAATACTAATGATATCCAAAGTGTGCAGAAGTGCAGCTTTTTGAAATATGCCTGCAATACCTCCAAAGCTTACTAAATTATGTGAAAACAAAGATCTAATCTTATTTCTCATATTACATCTGAATATGTTAATCATGATCATTTACCTAACAATCCATTTTGCGACCATTAACCCCCTGTGAGTGCCAGGACTATGCATCAAACCCTCTGTTATGTGTAGCGTGTAATATTAATGCACCACTGCATTACTGCATGTCTACACTGCTTTTATGGTGACATTATCTTGATGTATAGTCTCTTGTGAAAAGGTGGGGGATTACAGAACTATTTCATTCAAAGAAAGCTTGCTGTATGGTGACTGGTGAGAAAAGATGAGAACTCTGCACTTTAAGCTAATTCTAAGAATTGTCCATATTTTCTCATAAATTAGGTTGATATTACCATATCAATACACATTTAGTCATATAAAAAATTATCAGGTGATTTTCATTTTTACAGGAGTTCAGCACTGCCATATATTATTAGGGATAGCTGAAAAATTTCCTCCGTTTACTTGCCAAGCTTTTTTGCCTAAATATACATTAATCTTACACATACAATAACTCAAGGAGACTTTGATTGGTAATTTATCTCTACTGAATGATGATACTTATATAGTTAATTTTTCTAAGCTAAGAATTTTCTCATCACATGCATCTTTTTTCCTCAACCGATCAGATCAGCTTATAATAAACTAGACTTAACATACCTACATAAATAATCTTGATTCATCCTTGGAGTTCAGTGTTTATATACTCGCTTACCTTTTAGTGATTTTTCTCTGTGAGGGTTCTAAAAAACTTCTTCACACAAGTATCTTTTTGAAATCACAATGAAAGCATTGAACACAAGTCCATAAAGGGGAGAAAATAAGCAAAAGGTTTATGCTTGCTTAACTGTTCAAAATAAATTAAGCACAAAAAAGTCAATCGAACAAATCGAAGAGACCGAGAAGCGGAAAAAAAAATACTGACACCAGACTGGAATGTGGGACAAATAGCCCCAAGATGTGGTTGACACACGAAGTACAACAATTAAGGGAGATTCACTGGTCAGGTGAGAAATAGTACGAAGAAATCACCACAGGTAAACAATCGTTGTGCCATCAGCACAGGTACATGCGTCAATATTTATTAGACTTATCTCTGGAAGAAATGTCAATAGATTTACTGCTGCAAGGGGATTTCAATCAAAGGAAGAGAAAAAGGCAAGCATTAAAGAAGCAAAATTTTCCCAATCCCCCCCCCCCCCAAAAAAAACCACCTCAATCTGGTTTCATCCCATCTTCTGGAATTTTTATTTCCATTTTGTGTGTTGGTGTTATCTTGAAAGACAATAAAAGAAATGGACAGGAATGAAGCTTAGATATTTAAGAAATTTCCTATATCTAACAATTAACTGTGTAAATATTGCATGTGACATTTATACTGACACTGATAAATTTCAAACAATTTCTCGTGCATCCAAATTTCTGCATTTGCAATCTTTTTCTGATACACTTGACGCCAAGTGCACAACAGTAATAGCAATGTCTGTATTAAGTCATTACTTGAATTGATGTTTGTAAATGTGGTGCCTTTATTAACTTTGTGGCCGGAGCAAAAATTGGCTATTCATTTTTTTCTCTCTTTCTCCTTAAACTATTTACCATAAAACAGACAAATTCACAATTAGCTTTTTCACATCATATAGTTTATTTAACAAGATAAATGTCATTGCCTTGCACAACAAATATCAATCATGCACGAGTCTCATTTATTTAACCATTAAAAAAAATCCATTAAAGGCCCTCTTAGGAATTTAAATATGACCTACTTGTAGGAAAATTCATTGAATTCCAACAGTAACAATACTTGAGGAATTTTTTATAAACAAATAGACTCGCTTCAAGGGAAGGACCACTAATGTGCCACTAATTAAAACCAAATTTGGTTTAAAAGCGTAAAGTACACAAGGTCGAGACTTTTGCTGAAACATTCTAACAAAGCATACAAGTTTATCAATATTTAGAATTTGGCAGTTCTCATCATTTTTTAATTCATGCAGTCAATAAAAATGTTAACAATGCAAAGCATATGGAATAAATGAGACTAAAACCTGAGTAATTAACAATCTTATTATTTATACTAATCATGTAATTCCTTGATTTTTTTCTGTATTTCTTGTTGCAAAGTTGCTAATTATTTTCAAATTGGTACAATTTCTATGTGACTATAAAGTATAAATTTATCAGGTCTTAATATAGATGGCATAGGATATGAATTATGAATGAACAACTAACAGTTGAATATCACATCACATAAAACCATATGACCCTGAATCCAATTCCAATGCAAGTAATACTAGAGCTATATATGGCTATTTTACTTGCAACAGAACACAATGCAAAGTGAAAAGGAAAAGGTTTATATCATCAAGATCATTCAATGATCTCGATTAAATATGACACTGAGATTAAACCAGTTAAAGTATATCTTTTTAACCCAATCTCCTTACAAAATAATAACAATAATCTAGCTCACAAATACTGTTGTTGATCAATGTTGATCGAGAAAGCAGAGTGTAGTAGGAAAGGAGGAATGAGCATATATTAAATACAATGAAAACATATATGGCTGGACCGGGAATCGAACCTGGGACCCCTGCAACTCTAGTCAGGAGCTCTACCACTGAGCTACCCAGGCCGATATCCACGGTTCATATAGCCCCAACTACTACAAGAGTAACATTCAAAAACTTTTGAGGCTTGATATTTAATTTGTGTGAATCCTGCAACAACAACTAAAACAAATGAAGGAGGGTTGAGTTAAGCAAGGTCATGCATCCAATTTGACTAGGTATCATTCCTCAGCTGTTGTCCTGACTGAACGATCGCCTCTGACAAGAGCGAAGTCTTCAACGATTCTGATAGGAAAAAGTTATCTCATCATAATGTAGATAACCTTACCAAAAACAGTTTTATATTGTTCTTACAACATGTAAAGTGCTAATTTATCTTTATAGAACCAATAACATTTAGTGACACATTGATTCACTGAGGGAGTTGTCTCGCCTTTAATGTTTTCCCACCTGTCAATACGCAGGTAAATGCTATTTCAACGTAGAAGCATTGAGGTTAGAAACAGCAGATAATAAAATTAACATTACCTGTCACATTCTCGATGTTATCAGAACCCTAGACAGTCTTTGAAGGCAAAGAAAAGAAAAATGAAAAAGCCATCAAACTCTGGAAACACTGCCTCAACTTCTGTGATATTAACTGCGCATGCCTGACATTTCATTTCCTTTTCCGTCATAAAAGGAACATGTCAAAAGTCATATTTAAAATATTGATTTATTTATCTCTATTATAACGTCTTTTATATCCTTTAAACTTTATTTTTTATTGGGAAATTCATATATATCTTTGCCTTATTAAACCATTGCCTTTTTCATAATGATTCAATTTCTTATTTATAATCGTTGAAACAGCCCTTCAAACGTCACTTCCTCACTGGGTAAAATCGAAGTTGAACGACGATTTTCCATCAGTTAGTGCTACATATCCACATTGGTCGGACAGTTGTATTGGATACTCTAAAAGTACTTTCTCTAGAATGGAATACGGTTGAATAATTCAGAATGACTTGGAATTTCGTTAATTTAGGAATATATATAGAAAATTGAAAAGGTTTCTGTTAATTTTCATCCACTGTAAACTGATATTGGTGCTGATACTGGACGACTCATCGACCATTCCAATAATCTAGCCATGAGGCTTCATGGCAGGTTCATTATTCAAATCTCAATATTAGGTTTTGTCCTGATTGACTATGTTCGTTCAAACAAATACACAAATACTTGGGCTTTACATATTGAAGGAGGTGAGGCAGTCGCAAGATCTTTGGCTCGAAAGCATGGCTTTATTTATGTAGACCAGGTAAGAAAAAAAAAGAAGTAATATAGTTTTTGTTTATTTTTTTTTTATTATTATTTTTCAATCATGTTAAGCAATATAATTTAAAAATTTATTCCTAGTATAATTCACATTTATTTGGTGATACTATCAAATTATGAAATAATAAAAATTCATTTACAATGTACAAAAGAAAAATAAGCAAAGAAAATATGTAGTAGTATTGTATGTTTATTAACCAAGAAAATATATATTTAAAATATTGACTCAATGAAATTTTAAGCCTAGACTCTTCTGTATAAAAAAGAAATGTATTCAGGTACACATGTGTATAGAACTGTAGAATTTTGATAGCTCAAGAATTTCCATGGAAACTCGATACAGATAAGCATTGAGTTTTGGTAGATTCTTCCATCCTCTCAACCACTTTGCTCACTGCAGGTTTCTTAACTGTATCTTAATAAAATGTTGCCATCTTATAATACAAGTTAGGCATGAAATTTATTTATGAAGACAGTGGGTTTTTTATTTTTTTTTTTTTGTAAATTACCGTAAGTCTTATGGATCCTACAAAGCAATAAATTTGATAAATATTACAACATTCATGTAATATGATTTTAAGTTTATATCAAAAGAATAAAAAAAATAGTAGTGTTATATTGTTGTTACATTAGATCATTATATTTTCTAAACTATTCTCCTGTGTACAAGCATTACACAACTGTATAGCTTTTTCAGGCATATCATAAAGTGATAGGATAAACTTTATTAATATTATCTTTCAAATTGATACATTTTTTAAGCATACACATTTTTTTTTATTAAAGTTACAGATGAAATGTGTATTTGAGATTTTAATACAGGTCTAAAAAACTAAAACCTACTAAAATTAATTAATGAGCTTTATAAAACTTCAAAAATATACATAGTACTGGTACCGGTAAATACTGTGGAATCATTAGAATTCATGGTGGCTCAATTTTCATGGATTTCGTGGGTACCCCTTGCCCATGGATTTACATCCTCAACGAAAACTAATTATTAAAGATTTAGTTTACCTACTGAAACTGAAAACTGTCACATCCCCACGAATAAACAAAAAAAAACACAATCCACGAAAATTGACCCCCACGAAATTAAATGATTCCACAGTATCCCCTTTCATTTTGAGTCCTTAGCATAGTCAGTGGATAATAACAAATGAATTGCATGTTTAGTGGATTATGAGTACAGAGGTAATATTCCAATAATTTCCCATGCATTATTCACAAAGAAATCCATATGACACTTGGGTGTGGATTGGAAATCTAATCTTATCTAATTTTGGAGTTTTTACAGTGATATGAATAATAAATGATAAATCTATACTAGTTTTCTGAAAATTTTTTTTTTACAATTGCCGTTTTTTCTGTTTCCTTGTTAATAAAAGGGAAATGGGTTGAGAGAGAGAGAGGAGAGAGAGAGAGATCGAGATCAAGATCACATAACCAAACCAAATGCAAAAACCTTGATCTAGATGTATTTTTTATTTACTTTTTTTTGGGGGGGGGAATACGCATATAGGTTATTGTAATGTAAATGTTGGTCATGTTTATCCTCCTCAGTAAAAAAAAAAAATGGCCTTGTAACCCTACTAATGGAACCAGTGCACCTGGATTCTGAATAAAACAAGAATCCAATTAACCAGGTGAATGGTAAACGGACCCAATCTCTCTCCTGCATGGAGAGCAAATTTAAGTAAATCTTTTGTGTGTTTTCACCAGAAGAAACCACACTAAAACAGACATGTTTATAAAGTGTCAGTGTTCGTGTAACAATATTGCAAATAAAAAAGTTTCTTGTTTTTCATATAATTATGTGCATGCATAAAACAGATGGTCTAGCCAGTAAGAATGTAGCATGAGCATGTTGGAAAACACTTTATCATTGGAAAGAGATATAACTTCTTCATACCTAAGCTATTAATTGTTAAAATTGAAAGAGAGCTTGCTGTTTTCTATGCAAAAAAAATAGAATTGCTGTTTTTCAGAAGTAGCTTATAATGATTTACATAAACTGTTGTGATTTTATAGAAACAGTGCGGCATAAGTCCTTGAAAAACAAATCTCTTAGATCTACCGTAAATCAAAGAATTGTCCTCGAGTGTCTCTGCTCTAACTATTTTTTTTTTTTTATGTGCTGATAATGGTTTATTTGATATTAATTGTTACATATGTAACCTGTTACTTATTGTACACGCTAGCACTTGATAGCATTTCTGCTACGGATCGAGGGACTTTGCAGCAATTAAGGCGCTTTTGTACAGTGTAGTAGAATATGTGTGTATTGTTGTAATACATCAATGAAGGCCAACACAACGCACACATTTCCCCCATTTTTTAAGAGAATGGGGTTAACATGTTTTGATATGACAAAACAAAGTTGTAGCCATGTTCATAGAAATGTCGGAAGCTCCTTATCAAATAGTTGTCACCTGGAATAGAGAAACGTTCTTTGGTATAATTAATGGGATTTTCATTGATGGGTTTTTCAGGGTTCCCTTTTTTTCTCCATTGATTAGTTTTGCCATTGACATTATTGTTGTACAGTTTCTGTCATTTTCAATGAAAGAGGTTTTTTTGGGTATGTGAACATTTTGCTTTAACTTGTACAGGAATGAAGTGTATATTCTATGGATTAAAAGAGAGAGAAAAAAAATTGCAAAGCATAAGGTTCTCCATGCTCAACTATTATCAACAGCTTGATCATTAATTAGCTGATACAATTTCATGTGGTATGTGTACAGAGGTATTCTTCAAGCTGATAAACACGAAAAAATCTTTACTGCATGTTTATTACGGTATATATCAGAAAATGTAGCAACGGTTATAATAAATGATGCATCGACCACCTTATTTACTTTTATAGAATTTTTCTATTTCTTTAATCCTAATGACACTGGCTTAATAATTTATAAATCCAAAATGTTCCATTGATCTTATATGGAAGCTGATATGATTGAACTCCCATGGTGCCCTGATTGCACACAAAGCATAAATGCATGTGTGGCCATTATTCCTATTGAATGCAGTTCAGACTAGCTAGAAGCTCAAGAATGGACAAACATTTTGCCGACCAGGATTTATTTGAAATCAATGTTGGCCTCGGCACAGTATAATATGGAATAATGTTGACTGTTAGGGCAAGGATTCTATTGATTGGCCTAATCAATTGGTCTCTGTCTGGTCCTTCAGTATTCCCAATGTTTGCTGAAACCAAGTTATATAAAATTTGTCCTCTTGTTCTTTGAAGATTTGGAGTGTTTGTTTGAATCTATAATCCCATCTAGCTGTAAAAAGGATGATATTGGAAAATAATGTAATCTACATGTATTATATATACATTTTTTTAATAAAAAACTTTTGGCATTGAAAAAAAAAAAGTTATACTTGAATTTATTAAGATATGAAAAGCAATAACTATAAAGGTTTTCATTTGTATGCCACCAAATTTAAGACTTGAGATTCAAGAATAACTCGGGGTGTGAAATAAAATATGTATTAAATGAAAATATAATGATTAAAACACAGAGTATGACAAAGACTATTTTTCCGGCGATATATTCAACAGACGGACACACTTGGCTCAGACAACCAACGTCCATTAACATTTATCATACGGCTCTCCTCACCAGTCAAAACTCACACATGACCTCTGGTCGCACTAAATACCAGATAACACAAAATACACACTTACACATTGCAGTTTACATTGAATACAAAGATGGTGAAATTTACTGTCTCTCACATGCATATACTAAACATAGTAAAAATGTATGAAATGAATTGTTGTAAAAAAAAAAGAAGAAAAAAGAAAACAGGTACAAGTAGCAACTCCTTATAATATAAACCAGAAATGAGTAAAATCAGTATGTATATTTATATATGAGTGAAATTTTGTATTTTTCAGATTATGCCAGATTATTATGCATTTCAACACAGAAAGGTAGCAAAGCGGTCGATTTACCCAAGTTCTTATCATCACCGTTCTATTGTCCAAGAAGCTAATGTAAGTACTTTCAAGCCTCTAAGTTGATCTATAATAAGAAACACAGCAAATATTTAATCATTTACTGTATATAGATTCATTAAAATTTGTGTGTGATGGCTCGTCAATTTTTCCTGGATTTAATGGGTACCGTACCGATCACTCACAAATTTGCATCCTGAATAAAGTAGGAAACATGGTCTATTAAACATTATTCAATAATGAAAACCTACAAACTATGTCTGTAAAATATAATTGGCAATCCACGAAAATTTGCCCCTACGAATTTATATGATTCTACAGTATGTATACAATATCCTGCTCTAGCTATCTGATGACGTAGATCAATATCTATCTTATTTATTATTCATCTGTAACAGTGGTATTTTTCACATCAGGCATTAGGGGATTATACCATCTGTCTGTCTGTGTGTATGTATGTCTGTTCTCATCCTCTTGCCAATATACAAAGAGCGATAAAACAATATCAAAATTGTAGAACAGACATTACAACCATCATGATACCAGATATTAGAGTTACATGTATTTTACGTGCATCATTATTACCGTAGTTGAGGTACACGCAAAAAATTATGTCATTTACAATCAAGGTACCATTTCCATCGATCTCTTTCAAAAACCAAAGGTCAAGCTAAAACGTGTTGTATGAGGTACCGGTAAATTGAAATTTTGGGGAACAATCATAACAGGTATCGGTACTTTAATGAAGTTTAAACAAAAATGAAATAACTATGAGGGTTCTAGCAGTTGTGTTGTGGATTATTTCAAGGAGACTGTGTTTACGAGGCCATAAGGAAACGCTTATGCAATAAAGACAACATTTTTTACAATAGAAGAGTTCAAGTAAACAAACTTTTCACAGAGAATTAAACATTCCATTGATTTTTTTTATGATATGGAAAATTACTTTGGAAAATAAAAAAATAAATTGAGCTGTAAAAAAACATTAAATATTAATATATATATTATTAGGCCATCTTTAAAAATGTGTTTGGAATTGCCCCCTGAAGATTTCTAGACCCCAGGAGGGAGGGGAGGGATTTTTATTTTATTTTTAAAACTTGGAATTTGAACTAATTAAAAATTGGTACAAAATATAAATATCCAAATAAAGAAATATTCTTTGTTTTTTGCCAATATAATTTTATCAGGAGGGGTATTTCAATGAGGGGGAGGCAATTCCAAACGACAATGATTTTATTTTGGCCTTATGCTGACAATGCCGTATTGAAAAACTTGAGATGTTTTTGATTATATGATCATTTCATTTTTTGGTTAAACTGACATCACCTGTAAAATCCATTCAAAACATGCATTAGATCAAAAACTCTGAATTGACCCCAAAACAGGTGTTTTTCATGTTTCAGAATGAAAAGACCTTTATTTCTTGATGTAAGTGGATAAATTTGACAGTAATAAATTCATCCTGATGTCATTTTCCTTCACTTTTAAAAATCATAAACTGTGTGTGGTCCTCTAGAAATAGAAAATGATTTTGGGAAGTCTTGGCTAAGACATTCATTGCTACATTCTATATCCAGAAAATTTCATTTCATGATTTATGAATATTTTGTATGTACTTTTAGAAGTTTTATTACATTTCTTCATTGCCTTTAAGAATTAATTTTCAAGCATTGATGTTTTAAGTTGGTTTTGATATTGTAAAGAGAGTCTTCAATGACTGTGCAAAGATTGAGAATTGAAATTGCAGGTGGTGGATTTAAGCAAGTATAATGCAACACCCAAATAGAATTGAGGTGGCATCTCAAAAGAATAATATGCTCAACGTTTTTGATTTTTGTTCGAATTCAAATCATTAGTCTGATCCGAGGAAAGGAAAATATGGCTATCAAATAATGTCATCTGTAATGTAAACACTTAAAACAGTGCTGTTACCTCGTGTTTGAGTATGGAGGCCGTGGTGTGTTTCTTAAGAAAGAAAAACCACAATTAAACAGAGAACAATGTATGGGAGTTTTATCTCCACCAAGGCAGGTAAAGGAACCAACTGGAAGGCTTTGTCATTGTAGAAGAAAGCTTTGATATATTTCGGTTGGGGGGGGGGGGTAGGGAGAAGTCAATGTTCAGTTGAAAAATGTGGGAGAGTATGAATCATTGTGTGTGTCATCATAATACCAAGTAATACATGCCCCCCTAAAGAACAGATTATGACACATTAATCAACTTTGACAACACTTCGATGGAGGTTCAAAGAGCAAGCTGGGTTCAAACCGGCTTGCTTTTACAAAAACTTGCAAAAGCTTCAATATTCATCTACCCATTAATTAATATTCCATGTCATTTGTGTGTCCACAAAAATTTTTCGTTATCTCCCATAAAATATGAATGAAATAATTGAATAGTGAATAACACTTAAAATTACCATGAAATCTAAATGTAACAAACTAGTTTTCTCCTATTTGTAATTGTGAAATTTTCACCATGGCAAAAACTGATATAGATGACATAATATTATGTAAAATATTTCCCTTTTTTGCAGCATGGAAGTACGTGTAATAAATTTTTGGTGAAGAAGGGAATATATTTTGGAAAATGTACAGATATACTAGCTAGTGGGAATCATACTCAAGTTTATGATTGTTAATTCATTTGGGATAGAGAAATAGATATTAGATAACTTTATGTACAGTTTAAAGGAATATGTTGTAAAATCCAGTGTTTGTGAAATTGAATACATATTGTATCATGCAAATGTCAAAGATATTATTTGGCTTAAAGTTTTCAATTGTCAGAAAAAAAAATGTACTAAAAAAGATAACTGTTAAAATAAGACCATTTTACAGCATTGAAAATATGTTTTATTTAAAATGGGTTCAATAGCTACACAGAATCCGAATCTAATAATATTTGCCTTGTCTTGCAATATATCCAGTGCAAGGCAAATTATAGGCTGTGTACTCTACATATCAGACCATTACTCTAATATTCATGATATGTACAGATCTGAAGGGGGAGAAATTGGTCTGCAAACACAAGGCGGAAAATCCATAGGCATGCATTCCTTCCCTGCATAAAACTGCTATCTCTGGAGACTGGTCTGCAGTAAATATGTACAAGTTGTGTAAGCCGGCATCATTTTGATTGACAAAATGGTTAATTATTGCTGTCTAGGCAGATCTGAAGTTATGCCCATAAATTCTCATCTGGACCTTCTTCAGGCTTATTAGTTGGCTGGAGTCAATACTGGGATGCAAATCTAGCATCTCCCCAAATCATATCCTTGGGATGGCCAATCCAGGATTCCTTCTTAACGGACTGTAATCAAGATTTTATTGATATTGTCAGGCAACTTTGTACTGATTTAGTGTAGTATATGATAGTTCTTGTGTACTCTGTAATGGCGGCAGTCATGTTGAATTTAGAGAGGTCTTTGAAGAAGACTTGAATAATTTGGTTATAGGAACTTGTGACTCAGGTCTTTGCAATCTTTTTCAAGACTTTGAGCTGAGCTTGAAGAAGGCTAAATTTGATGATACATATAGTGATAATGCATCAGTTTTTGTTGGTGTTTCTTTAAGTGATTGTAAACAATTTTTAAAATGCATATGATATTCTATTGGTGTAGTTTGTTTTTGACCCATTAAAAAGATAAATCATATTTTTATTTTAACATCAACAATACTCTGCTCCCGATGAGAATTGGGTGAAGTTTATACTATGAAGATGAGGTCAGATAAATCACCAGTGATTAAATCTTGCACCCAACTATACTGTACAGGGAGGGAAGATGTTGCTGCTAAAATCTCCAGCTGGTCTGCCCTGAGGGGTTAGATAGAGATTAGCACTTCCATTAAGATCCTTATCTCCCTCACTCTACTTACGTCTTCTTACCCCTGTATCCCGATCTGCAGCTCTGTCAAACCAGACACTCTATTTCTACTTTCTTTCTGACTTTTACAAGGGAGGAAGATTCACTCAGATTATCATAATCAGCTGAATGAATCAAACTGACTTGAGATCTGGGTGTCGAGAAGAAATAAAAGCAAGCAATAAAGTTTTGATAATGCCGGTTTCTTTTTTATTTCATCCAGTGTTTGGGCTCATCTTTCAAAGTGTTGGCAAACTTTATCTCTCCGAGGAAATAGGGCTACCCCTCCCTGGAATCACATGAAAAGAAAAATCAAAATGGGATTTTTTTTTTTGGATTTGGCTTGTATAGTAATACCTTTTGCATTGAGCCATGCTTTGAGGCATAGTGACTTTTAATCATCTGAGTTTTTGGGGTTTTCTTATGATGCAGCACACCACAAGCACCTTGCTGGCAAAGTTTGCTTATAACACTGTTATCAGTCTAAAGAAAGAAGAACAAAATCTCCAAAAGGTGGGAGTGTATGTGGAATCAAATGGTAACCATTTTTTGTTTTGAAAGAGAGAAGGAAGAAAAATTAGTTAATTTTATTTCATGTTCCAAAAAGCAATAAAAGAACTGTAAATGGGTTGAATGTTCCCAATAAGATTTTTTTCTGAAGGTTGATCGGCAGGTTTTTTGACTTTTGCTCGCTGTACTATAAAAGATAATGATGGATGAACCAGATGACAGAACCTTACAAAAGGGCATCAGGGGAGTTAGAAGGTGTATCAAGGGTTTTTTGCTCTAATTGATCCAAGAAGACACAGGAGCCATCAAGGTTTTCTGGGTTTCAGACACAATCTAATTAGTGACATTAATTGCTTACTACAGTCTCCAATCTCTCACCAGATGTGTAGTTCTACCATCCATCTGCCATTGCAGGCTTCAACATATTCTTTCCTTGTTTCCAGCTCAATTCAGATTTCACATAATTTTCTCTTCCACCTCCCCCTTCCCATTACACAATTTAAAGTAGGTTTTGATTTTGCCAATATGATCTAGGTGATTTTGCTGTGGTGAAGTTTTATCACTGATCAAGAGACATAGAGTTATTTTCAATAATTTTTAGAGCCTGCTTTTCTCAGTTTCCTTAACCTTAAATTAACAAATCCATTGACTCACATCCCTGGTATTTTGCATTGTTCCCCATTAGTCAAGGAATCTTATTACCTCCCATTTAGGAATTCTCATTTAGGGGACAAAAGAAAAAACACTTTCCCTAGTCATTTCAACAAACCTCATTTAAGCTAAAAATTAAAACCTTCAGCGCAACAAAAGAAAGTCATCTTTCAAGGGCCCCAAGGTATAAGAGTTGTGTTGTTGTGATATTTCTTCGGTGTCTTGTAGAACTGTTAGATTACCATCTTTCACCTGAAGCTGCCCTCCTCAAACACCTGCTATAGAGTTTCAAGAGAGACCATGCTCACTGGGATGATTGTCGCAGGCGATATTTATAAACACTGTCACAGGAACATTCTGACCTCAGCTTGTTACAACGTTTGATCACAGGAAAATCTGAAAGTCAAAGGGGAGTGCTGTGTTTGTTTCTCCTTTTAATATCCCCTTAAGGTATACGATTCTCTCCCCCATTGATAGATTCTACATAAGCCAACAACAAGCAGGGAGTCCTGCTTTTAACTGGTGTCAGTGAACTTAAAAAACTTCCATGTTTTTTGTGTTCACTGGGTGTAGGATGTTGTAATTAAGTTTCATTTTGAAAGGATGATGAAAGAGTATAGCATTTTGAATATGGGTATTATCGGTTATGCTTTGTTCAAACCTAGTGTGGGAAACGTTTGAGGCCTCTTCATTGAGTTTGAAATTATACACGGAAGCAGACTGTCAGCTGTGTCCCTGAGTTACGAGGACTCTGATTGAAGTCGTTTCAGATTTTATAAAGTTTCTCAGTACGGGTACATATGCTATAAATTACCTAATTCTCTGTCGTTATGTAGTGTTTGTTATCATGAACCAAAAAAAAAAAAAGAAAAACAAAAGTATCAATGAATGAAAAAAGTTCTCCATAAAATCTGATGTTTTATTATTACGGCATGTGTGTTGATTATTTTGGTGACAAACCCTTGGTGTACTTCACTACAAGACCCACAAAGTTATTTAATTTTTACATCTCAACTTAACTGTCAAAATTTGATGATTGTAAGATATGAGATTGAATTTAGGATTTAGCTCTTTCTGCTTAAAGAATGCTTGCCTGGTCCTACTTAAAAACTCACCACTGAGTCTCACTAGTGACTGAGTGTAAGAAATTTTTTAAAAATTTCCATTTAACATGGTCTCAAAATGATGAAATGTATTTAGACATTTCATTAGTTTAAAGGTGTCTGCATATAATTGGCAATGATTGCACAATGCCCCCCCTCTTCTAGAAATATGCTGTTGGGTGGCGAAAAGGTGCTAAATACTCCCTTCGCAAAGGCCGTTTCATTATAAAAGCTCAAAAGTGTGCAGTTTTTTTATGGCTGAAATAGCTGATGTTTTGAAGACACTGCCAAGTCTGAAAGCCCACTGCTTCTGAAATAAGTGCCATTATTATAACTTGAAATTTTTTTTATTATTAGATCTCCCAGGTAGATCAAGATGTTGTTTTTGAGTTTGTGAGAGGGTTGTATCAGAATAAAATGTTTTTATTAAGCATGATATGAGGATCACGCGAGAGAGTAAATTTTACGTGCATGCAAACTCCTGCTCAAAGTAAATCATGTTTAATATGGAAGATGGGTAATTAAAAAATGTTCACTTCAAATGCTTCAGTAAAATATTCTTTTGCAAATATTCTTTCATAGATTTTATGTGTTCATATATCAGCACACCTTTGAATTTCTTTATAGAAAAGATTAATGAAGGACAGTTATAGAAAATCAGCCCCATTTTTTTCTGGAGATCAAGCAATTTTGCTTATATATTAAAAGTTTTCTATTGTTTTTAGTGTTGTCAATATATGAATGTACATGAACCATAGTTGTAACTTTTTGGATCGGTCAAAGCTTCTATTACTCTTGCAAAAGCTAATTGGAAAAGCTAGGGTTTGGGCTTTAGCAGATGTAGCTGTTAATGATCTGTTTGGCATAGTACAGTTTTCTTGTTTTCCATTACTGTGGAATTAAATGTACAAGAAAATATCCTTCAAGACAGTTCTCTCAAATTTCATTGAACCCTTTTTTTCATCCGATTTTTCAACAGGATTACTCATTAGTCTCTATATATACACACAGGATGCAAAGAACTATCTGCTTCTTCGCCATTTCAAACATTCTTAGAATGTTAACTGGGATGAAGGATACAGAGAGTTTGGCGATTTATTTATATACAAGATAAAGAAGTTCAATATCGCTTATCGTTGGTGATGAACGATGAGCTATTTAGAGAGGGTACCTCTTTTCTTTTCAGAGCTCTTCCATTTGCTGTTTAATCAGCTCAAAAATCATGAAGCATGTCCCAAATTATCTCTTTGTATTTATTCAGTGTTTAAGTGAGCAAGAATTGATTTATTTCCAAATTATCATGGGGACAGGAACAATATATCAAGCACAGACCACACCTAAAGTTTATTGAAAGATTGGATTATCTATGGCATCATATCATTCAGAAAGATACCTTTGGTGAAGCAAGATGGGAGAGGGTTAATGAACATATATAATTATTGTCAAAGGATAATTACTCATTCATTGATATTCCAAAATACATGTAATACAAATTCTGGAAGAAAGGTCTGCAAAGATCGAAAAAAAAAAAGAAAAAAAAGAAATTGTTTTCATTGTGATTCAAAAGATCTAGAATTTCACAGATAGAGTCACCCTAGTTTTGTGCTATAGAAACAATCTGTGTGCATAGATTAGAGATGTAAATGTACCTTGCAAAAAGGGGCAAGTTTTGTTATTGAGAGAGAGCAGTATCTTGCAGTGATGACAACTGACGAATGATTAGGATAGGGAGGAATGTGGTACAGAAGGCATACCCCCCTCTCTCTCCTCTGTTTGTGTAAGAATTACAGAAACACTGAGAGATAAAGGCTCTAACAATCAACTCTCCATCACATTCCCTGGCTAGCTCTATCTGCTAGCTTGGGATTCATGGGGAGATGTTCACCTGAGTTTTATTGAGTGTATATACACTCACGCAAAATGATGTTTACAACCTTGTAAGATGTTGATACTAAAATACATGCAGTGCTCTTTGCAAAATATTAAGGCTTCAAGTCTGGATAAATTGTTATAGTGGATCTATTATTAAGAGATTCTTGTCAGTTTGTTTTTGATCTGTTTTGCACTTTTAAAAGTTAGAATAATAGAAAATAGATTTTTTATGAATCCCACTTATATATTTGTGAAGTGAATTTAAAATTAGAACATGAAACAACTTTTTTTTACTTCTTTGCACTTTAAACTTGTGTTCTGCCCTTTATTTTAGCCATTTTTATTTCACAAATGGAGAAGTGCAAAAATATCCTTTTACATAGAGCATTTACCTTTGAAGTGAATTGCAATTTTAATATCTCACACATTGTGAGAAATAGTAAGCAAGTATTTAATAAAAATCTTCATGAAAAATCAAATTGTTGCATGATAACTCTGTTTGATGACCAATATGCATGTTGTATAAGCTGTTAGTACATATAGTAAGACTTTAAATATCAAAGTGCTAAACAATTCTTTGCTTTTCTCGTCTTTAGGTGAAATGGTTGGAACAGCAAGTTGTGAAGAAACGAGTAAAACGGGACAGATATTATCCAAGCAGCCAAAACTTCAACAGAAATTTCAACGACCCCAAGTGGAAGGATATGTGGTATCTGGTAAGTCGTCACCTTGAGCACTGGATGCATCTGGGAAAAAAAGCTTAGTAAATTCTGTGAACTTATACCTTATTTAGGAGAAATCAAACACCTAGAATCGGCACCTTCAGCATTGCTCCTTGTTCCATACAGTAAAACAAGGTTATAGCGAACACGCTTATAATGAATTGATGCTTACAGCAAAGTGATTTTTATTACCCGGGACTTAATTGTACGCTGTAAACTTGACAGATATAACGAATAACGCTTATAACGAAGCAAAATCGCCCGTCCCTGGCACTTCGTTATAACCGTGTTTTACTGTAATTAAAGTAAATGCTAATCAACGTTTTTAAAAGGTTTGTTGGGATGTTATTTTGTGGATTTGCTACTATATGTCACTATGATGAATAAAAACTATGCAGCACGATTCGTTAGAAATGTTAATTCTTGGGTATAAAGGTGTACCCATGAAATCTATCAAATCTCCATGTATATAAATGATTCCACAGTAGATACATTTAGAAGCTTAGTCCTATTAAAATGGCCCTTATTTATTATCAGGCAGCTCATTTGATTTTTATTGAGTTTTGGCTAAATTTGAGTGTGTTAATTAATATGAATGTTAACAGTTTATTGAGTGGAATTTTTGTTTTGACTCATTATGAATGAAACAGTATGATTATTTTCTCACCTTTGAATGTTCATCATGTTTCCAGAAGATTTATTATCATAAAGGCTGAAGAAATTTCTGGAAATACATGTTTTTAGGATATACCCTGCCTGGGTTTTTTTCTTTTACAAATTAGCAGTTAGCTAGTTAAAGCAATCCATTTATTCACACTGCAATTACTACACTCAAGTGAAATTGATTTATTTATTTTTTTGGAGCCTACCAAAAAATTAATACTTGTATTATAGTGGAAATGAAAATCATTCCTTCTTCTACAAAACTAAATGAATTAGATTCCAAAGGGGGAAATTCCAGCACTTAAAAAAATCCAGTCAGAGATAAGGATTAGAAATAGACATTGACAATTATATAATCATTTTCATCTCTTAATCAATGAAAAGATTCCAGCATAACATTATTTGTACTGTTAAAAATCTAGGTTTGCCTTTTTTTATGGTCGAGCCTCATGCAAGGAAAATGGTTATTTTGAAAAATGATTTGTGCACCAAGATGCCTGCGATAACGCTCAAAGGAAACTTATCAAGGCTGAAAACTTGATTAATTTTAGAATTTTGAATTATTAGGGTTTATTTTTAAAATCAGATATTTTTTTTTTTTATTTATAAAGCATGGCGAGGAACTAGAGGTAGGATTTGTATTGAGCTAGAAAATGATAATGCCATTGAAAAAATGAACTAATTTCTGGAGGTTCTTCGCACTTGTTTTAAGTATGGTTGACAACCATCAGATTTATACTTTTCGAAACTCATGCTATTTTTTTTTCAATTGAAAATATCAATATATATTTTTTATCCAAATTCCAGTGTTAATTGGTTTGATCTTCTTTCTTCATTCATATTGTGAAAAAAAATTCACGATATGAATCAGAAATTCTAAACTGATAAGGGAGTCTTTCAAGTTGAAAACTTGCGTATATTGGCGGTATTGACGTTTTCCAACAAGTGGCTTCCCGCAAAGACGCCTTCCGAAATTTGTTTGCGCTAAATTTCGATTTTTGCATCTGTTGTGTGGCTCATCAGCATCCATTTGTAGTTGCCAGAGTTTAACTGTTGTGATAATGAGAATAGGTCACAATTTATATTATTTTCTTTTAATTTACCACACATTTCTAGTAATTAACGTGTAATTAAACTGACAGTTTCAGCAACAGAAACGTTGAGAGTGGGATAGTTTCTCCAGCTGCCAACTAATTACTGTTTTTGCTTTGAAACTTACACATTTCTATTGAGGGGCTGAGATATTCTGTGAAGAAATAGATTGAATTTGCTTGCCAAAAGAAATACGCTTGTAGATCTGTTATTGTTTTTATTCGTATGTATATATACATACTGGAAACGTGCAATTTTTGGAGTTCATTGTTGGGGAGGCCAATTGAAAAGATTGTCAGATGAAAACTTTATGTAAACAAGAGTGAAACAAATAAACTGAAGTAAAATATATTTTTAGTCTGTAAAATTGTTCATAAGAGAATTCAAATTAAAGACAATTAATATAAGCTTGGCTTGTGCCAACATGTAGCTGAATCCAATCCAGTTTGCATGGAGATATAAAACTCTCAAAATCCTGCAGAGAATATTTCATCGAAAAGATATTGCGATGAAGAAATGAATCTGGATAAACAGATAAATTTCATGCTGCTTTATACATATATCAAAAGTACCGGTAAACATCCTGGAGATGTTATAAAAGGGCGTTTCTTTTTGTCTTAGAGTTTTATTGGTAACTTTTAATCACTTGAGAGTTTAAATGTACAGAAGTTTTATTGAAATTTTAGAACCTTCACTCAACCATTGAATTCTCTCGATATTGTGATTTTAAGAAAAATTCAGCCTATAACTCAAAAACTATGGGTTGAACAGAAACTAAGAAGTCATCTCAACTGTGTTGAAGCATTAGAGTGACATTTTAAATGCTCTTGGAGCATCACATTGAGACGGAAAATTACGGAAAGTCATTATTTCCGTAAAATAAAAATCCCCGATAAAGGGAATGGACGGGAATGGAAAACTATTAAAGGTCCTCAGGGATTTCTAATTACCCATTTTCACAGTTCAGAAGAACAGAATTTTATATACTGACTGGAATTTTTTTTTTAACAAACAAGGAACCAAGCTCTTGCTGAACAAATTACCCCTCCATAGGCTCATAGTTTTGGTAATATGAAACTAGTATTCAGCCATCTGGCTTATTATAAGAATATTATGTGATGTTGTATTGTATTAATTGTCTTGAATAGCCAGAATCTGTCCATTTTCTTTTTGTGTTTCCAAAGAAATTCTAATTTGGTTGTTTGTTGGAAACTGCATGGTTTTTCTGGTTGAATATTAAACAAGATTTGGTATTATGTTCAGTGTAAAGTGAAGCAAAATTCCTTTTACGGTAGACATGTTGGCAAGATAATTGTAACATAAAGAGCAAAAACTGCCTCACCAGAGAAGTCTGACATTATCATTGATATTCTGAGAGAACCGCATCTCTCTTTTGTGATCGTTTCCAAGAGGAAATATTCCTCGTATTGATTCCAAAGCAAAATGCTAACAATGCAACTTTGCATGCTTTTGAATATGAGACCCCTCAGGAAAAATTAATGTCATTTCCAAAGACATAAATCATAATGGAGAAATTGGCAGCATCTGCAGGCAGTGCCTCTGTCTTGTGACACAAGACTGTACAGTAGGGGTTTTTTTTTGTACAGGACTGGTGTATCAGTCACAGGATCAGAGGAAAACATGGCAATAGGAAAGTTACAGGATTAAGACAAAGACAGAGAGGACCATATGACACGATTAAGAAGCATTTAAGGGGTTTAATTGTAAGCCACCTGAGCTTGGTAACCCTTCAGATACCCAGGCAAAATCAAGCCACCCACAGGAACCGATGACTGCTTTAAAAAAAATCGAAGGGAAAATATTTTTAATTCCAATCTCGAAAGGATTTAAATACATTTTAAACACAGTTTTGTTTTTTATAATTTTATTTTTTGATGTCAAGACAGTATTTTCTAACGATGCCTTCAGCTTGCAGAGAATTGGAACCATTGAGCTTCTAGGGCTAACAGTAACTTGAGCTACTTTTTGTATTCTGTCTAGATGGGTGGTAGCTAGATACAGTTTATGACCAATATAAACAAATAGATAACCATCATGCAGTTGTCAGATTTGATTTACTTTAGTTATATTATTACTGTTGCCATGTCTTTGTATTGAAGGGGGGAGATAGTGAATTCAGATCAGGGCTGCAAGCTTGCTGGGTGCAGATCAGCCAGTGGTTCCCAGGAAGTTACTATCTTGTTTATAGGGACAGATTGGCAGTTTATTGCTGAGTGGCTCCAGGTACTAGAGTGGTATTCTGTAAGTAGCAGAACTACCATGTAATTTGTTGATGATGGCTGATTGACAAGAAAGATCTCTGATTGGTAAATGTTTTGCAAAAATGTTTTGACCTTGGCAAGGAGGGATGATAGCTAGGTCACTATGATATACAAGAAGTAGTAAACTGCAGGTTCTTTTATCAGAATTACCGTAATCCTACAGATGGAAAAACTGTAAAAAAAAAAAATGAAAAAATAAAAATTCTCTCTCTCTCTCTCTCTCTCTCTCTCTCTCTCTCTCTCTCTCTCCTCACAAATGAAAAATAAAGTGTCTTAGGGCATCATGACAGATATTGCCAACATTTGATGCTTGACCTTCAAACACAAGTTTGATATTGATACAATCCTTTGGAAATGAGATGAAAGGTATGGAGTGCAGACAAAAGGTGTGTTTTATCCTTTAATGTGTAGATAATGCACAGGGACCAGACTTCAATCAGATACCAAGGTCACTTTAAGTACATGTTACAGCAAAGGTCTTATTCAAAATATTGTTCTTCTCTATTTTCCCTACTCTGACTCTTAAATACACCCGTCTTTTTAATTATGTTTCTCTATTAGTTACTATTCTGAGACTATTATGATGCTTATACCCTATTTTTATCCATAATCTTTTTACGTCTATATGATGTGTTTGAAAAATAAGAGGAAGGTGTCAGAGGAGTCTCCAATTATCTTTCTCATCTATAGCTACACTAGTCATAGTCGTGTGGAAGTTAACCCAAAATAAAATCCAGAGGACAAAAATCATTTAGCAGAGGATGAGGCATGTTTTTTTTAAAAATGTGTGCATTGCTAATTTTAAACAACAATGCTACATTTTTATGTGATGGCCATTAACCATAACTATTTTCAGTAACAAAAGTTGCCAATATTTCACCAACAACAACCTGTAAGGGGAGAATGTCTTCCAAAGTGTAGCAGAAGGGGCTGTAAATCTATCAGAAACAGCAGCCGTAAACAGATTAACTGAAGTACTGTATGATAAATGGCACAATCAGCAGCCAAGAAAACGTTTCAGTGATGTTCATCTTATCAGGGCCTTGCAATAAATTGGTGTGTAAAAGGTATAGGTAGAGTCTGTATCTCTGTAATGGGGGGAGAGAGAGAGGCCCCGGTGTGCTTTGACTTTGGCACTGTCCGTCCTTTCATAGCCTGCACATGGCTGATAATCCTTGCTGGAAGGGGGGCTCTGAAGGTTAACACAAATCCCTTATCTACCACTGCCGGTTCCTGGGGGGAGATGATTTTGGCAACTATGTGTTGATATGGATGTTCAAAATCTCAGAGCCCCTTTTTTTTTCAGATGTGTACCTAGTGGTCATGTTGTGTAAATTATTGAAGATATAAAGAGATAATATTTTCACTTTTTTTGTTTTGGTTTTTTTTTCCTTGAACATATGCTGTGGACTGATTTGAACCTTAATAAGCTTAAATGTGTTACACGTACTTTAGCAAAATTTGTTTAGTTTTTTTGTCTTTCTTTTGAATAAGCTAAAGTTTCTCAGCTTTGAATATAAACTAAAGTTTCTCAGCTAAGTTGAGTCAAACAACTACATGTATACAGCTAAACGAATTCTGTGAGTTCCTGGGAGTGTTTATTTACAACTAAAGGAATGCAGGAAAAGAGTTATTGTTGAAACTTCTGTTCAATTTAGCAACAGTTTGACCTTGACATCCTATTCCAAGATATTTGGAAGAAAAATGGCAGTTATATCAGAATTAAAGGAGGAACTAATGTTCAGAAATTATTCGTCTTTGAGGAGCTGTTTTGTCTCAAAAATGTCATAAAATTCAAGCTCCTTCCAAATCAAATTTTAAAACTTTTCACATTTGAATAAAAATTGGCTATTGTTTTCCATTAAATTCTTCAATGCAGGCAGCTGAAATTTAATAAGTATTGACTTTTGATAGAAAAGTTGTTCTCGCAAAATGAATTTCTACCAAAATTGACCTCAGTGTTATATAATATCCTAAACATTCTTTGCAAAAAAATAAGATCTGCTTACTGCAGCTTTCTAGTTGATTAACCATAGCTCTTGTCATAGTTAAATGTTGGAAAATTCCATTAAATGCTCAAATGTTTTATCGTTAATGGATATGAGACAAAGAGACAGCAATTGAATATGGGAGAGTTGACCCTTCCTATTGTGTAAAGCAACAGACTGGACATTACAGCTAATAGCAGACAATGATATTGGTGACATTCGTCTATTGATCCGAATACACACTATTTTTTCCCCGTTATTTCAACATAAATATGTGGATCCCCACAAATATGCGTCTGGATGTTGTCGGAGCATCGGGATTGCTTTCTAATGACACCTTAATTGAAGCAAAATTGTATCGAAAAAGTGCAATCCGCACATTTCTGACGATTTAACTTTTGCTCCAGGAAATCTGCTGTCAAATGAACTTTATCTAATATCCGGTGATCGGGTCTAAAAAACCATAGATATGTCGGGTCATACAGCAGCTGATGATTGGTGGCTCGGATGGCCTTGGTGCAGATCCTATTTATTACCGTATTATTATTACGAGGGCTACTTTAGAAGTTTACAACCATTGTCTGAGCCATTGGTTGGAGGCATGCCGATTAGAGCCGAAACTTACAAGATAATGGCCCCAATTTTATATTTTGTCTGGGTGGCTAGTTGTGGGTAGATAAAGAGAAAACATATAAAGGAGCTACATGTAGACTGCGGCAGATTGAGTTCACTAATGTCATTCGATGTGGAATCTTTCTGGTTTAATTACCACTGACAATCCCTGTATACAGGGTTATTTTCGCCCCGTGTAATTTTTCGCCTTTTCCACTTGCAAACAGATTTTCACCGTCTCTAATTCGCCCAGACATAGATGTGTTTTAAGAAAGATAGTATGAGACATCGTAATTCGCCCAGTCTTAAATTTGCCCATTGACAACAAGGGCGAAAGGAGCGAAAATAAAATAGGGGCGATAATTTCCCTGTATACAGTAATTTGTAATGGTTAAAGCTTGCAATTTATTAAGGTACTATCAAGTTTATTTAAGGCATTTCTTCCCATTCCGGATATGTATTTGTTTTCCCATAATGTATACGATTTTGCAAAATATCTAGCTGGGTGTCATGCCAAGAAAATAAACCTATATTGTATTATGCCTATAGCAAAGATTAGTTTGTTATACAACTGTATTCAATGAATTTTTTTTTAGCAGATTTGCATTTATCAAAAAATGAAAAATTATACAGTATGTCATCTTAGATATGTCACATGAACAATTTTCATACTGATCATAAGTCCTGAGACTCCAATGAACAAGCCACCGAGTTAATATTTGGTCTGTTCAGAAAACAGATTTTTTACTGCTTCAGTGTTTTTGTTTCTTGACTTGAATATCAGTAAATAGTGTTCATTGAATAATCACGACAATATGAAAAATCAATTACAGCACAGAACATTTTGATTGCCAGGGGAATTAGACACTTGTATTAACCTCAACAAATCTATACTTGTATCGATTCTAGCATAAAAGAAACATTTGCATGAACGCCATGAAGGGGGAAAAAAAGTCGGTGAAGACACGAGAACTATTGCGAGAGTTTGTAACGTCTTCAAGAATGTCATATATGTACTTGCATTTCAGCATTGTTGGATCAGTGCACCTCTACTTAATTAATTAAAAGCTATCGGTAGATGATTAGGGTCATTTTTAGACAAGTATATATACTTATTTCTTGGAAGAAAAATTTCAGCTATGTTTTAAAAAAATTATTTTTAAAAATTTAAAACTCAAATTTTAAAGCTAAAGCATTTAGTTTTTTCTTGACTAAATGATAGTTTATGCCTAGAAAAATCATACTGGAAATTTTAAGGTGGATCTGACAGTTTATTTCACCTGGCGGACACCAACATCACATATTTTTTTCTTTTGTAACCATACTTGTATATATCATTCTCTGAAATACCAAGGTTAACATATTATTTATTTTTGACATTCTCAATCAACAAGATAAGTACGATGTGTGTAACTTTCCTAATTGGTGTAATCATATTAATGGAAAACCATTGTTCCACACACAAGATAATGAATGGAGATGCAAACCAATTCATCTACAGAGTACATATATACAGATTAAGTATGATTGCAGGGTCAAGAGGGTTGTTTTTTTATTTGTAGAAGTACACGTCTGGGGTAAGGTTTCCATTCCTCTCTGACTTCCCAATGACATTTCTGTGAAAGGGACATTTATGTTGATACAAAAATGGAGATAATATACAAATTATGGACCAGAATGATAATTATTTTTTATGATCTTTTATTTGTCTCTCTAGCTGTCATATTAAGCTTGAGGATTATCAAATTTAAGGTCTGAGTTGCAGTAGTACTATACTAAGAGTGCAAGCAGAGGGCAAGGGATGTTTATGATGTGAAATCATTGTAATGACTGTAGACTGATTCTGCTAAACTTTTCATCTAAATGACTGGACTGTTGACCTTTGCTAGTAATGGTTTGCTACTGAAGGCAGGCAGGCCATGCTCTAAATGGCAAATTCCCATACTTCTGCAAATATTTTGCCATGAATTAATGCACTTTTAGTGACTTTAACACATCTAGATATTTTTTGTCACAGGCCATTTCAGACTCGTCTGACATTTACAATGGCCTCCCCATTCCTCTATGTCGGAGAAATATTTTTTTTCCGCATACCATGGAAATGAATGTGATTTATGAAAGACTGGGAGTAAGAAAATAACTAACTAGATTGTAATTGTTACTCTGTTTTTTATCTTTAACAGAAGAGAGGAAATGGTCTGGACATGAATGTAATGAGTGCCTGGGAGCAGGGGGTGACGGGAAGGAGGGTGGTGGTCACTATACTGGACGATGGCATAGAGAAGGACCACCCAGATCTCATGGACAACTATGTACGTACTGAGAGAGAGAGAGGGAGAGAGAGAGAGAGAGAGAGAGAGGGAGAGAAAGAGAGAGAGAGAGATTATACTGGTCAATGGCATGAAGAAGAGAAGGGCCAAGAAATGTCCTTGACAACTATGTATCTACACGGAGAGAGAGAGAGAGAGAGAGAGAGAGAGAGAGAGAGAGAGAGAGAGAGAGATGTATACTGATTTATTGATATCCAAAATCATTATGTTCCTATCAATTTACTGAATTAAAGAAACATTTTAGTCAATTTTGCATTTTCTTAAATTCATACATTGTTTTCCTTGACCCCCCCCCACCCCCTTCCTTTGTGGTTAGATTGATATATAATATGTACTAATTACTGTTCCAAATTGATAGCAAAACAAGTTTATCAAAATTAATCCTAAGAAAAGCTATGATTAGATTAACAGCTAATATTCTGATTGTTTATCATTAAGATACATGATCCAATATTGATCCGCCCCTTGATAGATCTTCTGTTTACAAGAGAAGACCATGTTAAATAGCCATCAGTTTACGAGATGTACAGGAAAAGATACATTGATTCGTTGATATTATAAATAGAAAAGAAAAGAAAACAAGGGTCTACTTCTGTTTCTTGTTCTTGTGGTCTACTGGTTTAATCTAATTAGCATCGGACAGGACATAACTCTGACACTGATGAGGTCAAGTAAAGGGGTGTCCATCACAACACATCTGTACCTCATTGCACCATTTCCCAGGGTTTAGGGAATAGCAATGAATTCCTTTGAGAAATCGGGGATAGTTTTGGATGTAGAGGGGGGGAGAGGTAGTTTATTAATCAAGGACCTTAGTACATCAGAACCAAGAGGTTTTCTCTGTTCATTAAACATACATGATATTGCCCTCACAGTGACACCTACATACTCATTTGCCGCCTTGGCCTTTTGTTGTACATATAGTGTGCTATATTGCATTAGGCTGCTCAGTATCAGGAAAAGCCCTTGTTGGATATTTATTTTTCATGCTATTTATACCTTTTTCTTCTCGGTGGAATAAAAAAATAAATCCCATCACGATACAAGAGTAAACGGATAATAAGCATGATATGTGGCTTACAAGACCTTCAGATAAGTCACCTTCATCTTCTCTGGAACTCGTGTTACACATCAAAGTGTGTAATGATTGAAGGAATGATTACCTGTACTTTTCAAGCTCTCCCTTTAATTAAAAATCTTAGTTATTGAAGTCTTCTTTTTTATCTAAATGTGGGAGTCTTTGAGCATATGAAAGAAGATACAAAGTTCTATATACATACAGTACCTAGTCTTTTTCCAAGTTCCCAATAAAAGCTAGGACCTCTCTTTTTTGGTAGTACATGAACATTCAAAGTTCATAGAATTTTTAAATTAATTTTCTAAGAATTGTCCTCTTAAACCTTCCCATAGTTTTAGGAATTAAAGGGACTTGGACATGATTTTATATCAAAGTTTTATTTTTCATTATTTACGTATAAAATGGTTTACTTGCACATTTTGAATGATTGACCAATATTTGAATGTTAAAAGAGATACTGAGGGAAGAAATCATTGTTATGTAAACAAAGCTCGAGTCTTATATTTGTCTACAAATACCGGTAATGTAAAGTATAGAATTGCCATTTCTTTGACAAAATAACTCATGGCAAACAAAGTAAACTGGTTCAATTTGTTCATAAATAATATTATCAACAGAAAAAGCAACATTTGATTGAAACTTATACATGTACCAATAAAACACATATGTAAACAATAACAAGGCTCGAACTTTTTTACAAAACAAAGAATTTCAAACTCTGTATCTTGCATATAACTCAATATTTGACTTTCAAATTTTGACAATGCATTAATAATACCCATATTAACTATTCTAAACATTTAAATTGGAAAAATAAAATTTTTAATTTTGAGCTCAAATGGTGTCTAAGTCCCTTTAAGTGATGAGACAAAGTTGATATTTATAAGTTTACTGTATGACAATTGAGACTTTGATAAAAAAGGAATAATTCGAGTATCTATGTATCTATATTTTTTTTCATATTTCAGGGCATTTTCATAGTAGGATAATCTTGATAAAATTTTGAAACTTTTTAAAATTTGGCATTAAATAAATTGGGAAAAGTTGAAAGTAAGGAATGTCTGAAATTTTTCACCATCATCAATTTTAACTCATTCAGAATCATATATATGGTAGGAAATTGAAATAATCGCCAAAATTTGTGGGCCTTTTGGAACCTCAGAATTTTTGGATTTCTTGTTTGAGAATTATATGTATTTCATTCATTTATATTTTTTGAAATGTTTTTTGAGTATATATTTTCATACTACATTTCAGGACCCTGATGCAAGTTTTGATGTGAACTCTCATGATAAAGACCCTCAGCCTCATTATGACTACACCAATGAAAACAGGTGACAATTTAAAGGCCGCAGTGAACAGTCGGCTTCTAGCTGTCCTCAAAATGCTAAGGTTCAGCTGATATTCAGTTGAATTGAAGTGGAAATTATAATCTCACCCTATATAAGTCACAAGTGGAAATGTCAGTTTAATCATGGATGACAAGATAGCAATATTAAAGTCAGGAAGGACACATGTCTCTGGTGCTTGCCCCCATGGTAGACTGACTATTATCATGTCTGGTTTAGGAATTTGGGAAGGCAATTTCAGATGTAGGATCTGCTATGTCTGCCATTGATACTTTTTCCACACAAATTTGACCAGACTAACTCCATTTACAGTAATGGCTGCTTCAGTGTCTTTCAGTGGTGAACGAGGCCTGGGCTGGTATTGATTTGACCAACTATCTCCTGTCTTAATTTGTTCAACAAGACTCTGAAATGGTCTCTTGTCTCTCTCTATAATTTGTTCAAGACGACTTTTATAAGTTGGATTCAGTATTAGATTAGAGGGGAGGAATTAATTTTTTTTTTCTTTTCCGTATTCTTCCAAGGAATTATTGCTAAATCCCAGTGGGAGGGTGAATTGTGTTTGATGTGTGACTTTTAATCTGCAAGAATTATTTTCTCCTTCAAGAAGTTATTACAAATTAGAACATTTTATGCAAAGCTGTTGGCATGCCATGTATTGATCATAAAAAAAATGATATTTTAACACATTTAAGCTTTGTGTGCAAAAGAGATGAAGAAATATGAATTATCACTATCTTGTAGTGAAAACAAATTCATCTGAATTATTGCCATGACAAAGAGGCAGACTGATCGTAAATCATTACTACATTTCACCCAAAATATTTGACCTAGAATGAGAAGAAAAATATATCAAACTATGATCTTTTATCAGCTTTCATTGGGAACAAAATTCTGAACAATTTAAAAACTTTTGTTTTGATACCTTGCGACTGCCTGCTGATTCTAAATTCAGGTAGGCTTTGACGAGAAAAAGGAAAAAGAAAAAATGCAGAAAAACACAGACGTCACATCAGAACCTATAGAAGTAAACATTTTTCGGAGAAGCTAGCGAGAGAGGGAGATATATATCTTGCCCTAGAATCAAATGCAGTTAAAACATACATTTGGTAACAGCAGGAGAGGAGAATCCTATTTTATCTGATAATGTCTGATCTATTTCCTCCTGAAATAAGAGGATGAACCCGTCCCTATCTCAGAGCTCTCGGTACAGACAAACAACCCCTTTGCTCACCGTCTCTACCCCGAGTTGCTGGTTACTGGGGATATTGGAAAACAGCCTCAGCACCTGTGATAATTGTCTCATGGCCACAGGTTTAGGACTGAGAAATTTCTTTCTTTTTTTTTAATTCACAAAGTGAATTTTATTAATAGATAATCTGAGATTTTGGAAATGTAGGGTAAATTTTTCATTTTATCACGAGGCCAAAAGTTATAAGTAGGGAATTTGAAATTGTGGCATTTGGCTGTTTCTATCTTGCATAAACTGGTCGCCATATTCAGGTATATTAATGATTTATAGATCTACAAAACTAAAAGACTTGCAGTTTATTTTCTGGATTGTTTTCTGATATTTTCCAAACAATTTTTGACATTGATGCATGACCTCAGATCACAATTGGGTCAGATCAGGAATGAGGTTTACAATCTAAACTTAGACTTCTTACTGATACTACAGTAACTTCATTTTATATAGAGAAAATTTAACTTAAAATCTCTGAACTCGCACTTATTCCACTGTTTTGAGTAGGAAGGGAATAGACCGTGTATCCAGTAATTTTCGCGATGATCTAATTTTCGCTTTTTTTGTGATCTCTTTCAAATTGCAAAATATTGAATACACAGAAATTATATCCTGTAATATTTTCTATAAGAAAATATTAAAATTGCAAAAAATGACTGACGCAAATTAAAAAATGCTACATATTTTCCCCATTTTCGCAAATTTTGTGGCACGCAAAAAAAACCTGTACATGTACATAAATCCCATAATTTAGAAACCCAGACCAATGGGCAGTGCATTGCAAATATTATTTTATTTAAAAAGAGAGTATCAATCTTATAGGGGTTTTATTTAAAGTCAAATGGACTTGAAAAAAGCAAAGAAAATCTAGAATTGTCTGACATACAGAGATGACGTCCGTTTACATGTGTATACAGAACTATTGACATATGATTATATATCAGGGCTAACAAACTTCTATTTGTGACTTCAGGCATGGAACAAGGTGTGCGGGAGAGGTAGCTGCCAAAGCCAACAACAATATCTGTGGTGTCGGGGTAGCTTACAACGCTAGGATTGGTGGTAAGGCAACAACAATATCTGTGGAGTGGGGGTAGTCTACAATGCTTGGATTGGTGGTAAGGGAACTACCAAAACCCCAAAAGTTATGAAAGAACACCAAACAAAAAGGATACTTTAACCAAATTGAAACATCTGTGAAGTGGGTTAGGGTTGCTGATTGCTGACAGTATAAAGCCAGTAGACACCTGATAACAATGGCACATGCAACAAAAAAAAAATGAAACAAAAATAATACCAAATTGTAGGAAAGTTGGAAATGATTGTTGATAAGATAGAGATGTAGATGTACACATAGTTGGATGGTTGCCATTGTTGCATACCCCCAATCCTGTCAAATTTACACCTCCGAAATATTTGAGAGCATCTATGGGGCCCTTCAATGAGTTAATTTCCCGTAGCAGTCTTCTTTTCAATTGAGAAATCCCTTTGTGAAAGTACTAATATTAACATATGTCATATGTTTGAAAATAAATTTCATTTTGTTATTCCCACAATATAATTTGGTGATGGTTTATTTATTTTTTTAATAGAAATTGTAACAGTTTTCATTCATAACAAAATTTACAACAATTTTACACCTTTACACCTGTGTGAGTACACCTGTGTTTGTATTAACCTGTACAGGTGTGCGGATGTTGGACGGTGATGTAACAGACTCGGTGGAGGCCCAGTCCCTCAGTCTCAGGAACAACCACATAGATATTTACAGCGCCTCCTGGGGGCCGGACGACGACGGACGCACCGTGGATGGCCCCGCGACCCTGGCCAGGAAAGCCTTCTACGACGGAATCACCAAGGTTGTCAAGATATGCAGCTACTCTCTGATGTATAGGTTCTACATTGCATGTGATGGGATATGATTTGTTTCTGAGTTTTGTGTTTTCCTATCCCTAAATGTTGAGTGAGGGGAAAGAAAAACAGAAGTTACATTTAAAGTAAGATCACATCCTGTCACAGATCTTGGGAGATTCTTTTTTTTATCACATGTTTGTATTTCATATTGTCTTTGTCCTGGTAGGAACCAGATGGCTTCATTATTATTATTAATTATGAGTGTGCTAATTTATATATATGTTTACAGTATCATTCGTATATAACTAATGTATACTAAATCATGTAAAATATGAGGAATATTAAAAGATTTGATGATAGGTGAAAGTATTGATTTCATTTAAATATTTGTCAGTTAAAGGTATGTTTGTAAAATGTTGGTTTTTTTTTAAAAGACCAAAAAAAGAGAATATCTATAAACTCTGTGCTTGAATTTTAACAGGGTCGAGGTGGTCTGGGGTCGATCTTCGTGTGGGCATCCGGAAACGGGGGTCGGGATGGGGATAGCTGTAACTGTGATGGCTACACCAACAGTATCCACACACTGTCCATCAGTAGTGCCACGGAGTTCGGCAACATCCCCTGGTACTCCGAGGCGTGCTCCTCCACCCTGGCTACTACCTACAGCAGTGGCTCCGGGGGGGAGAGACAGATTGTAAGTCATGCTCCCTGACCGCTTCACGCTGGTGATGTCGGGCAAATTTAATACTTTCGTTTGACCATTTTATATGAAATGGCATTCTTATATATCAGCATGAGAATCTCAATAGATGTAGTAATTATCTGGACAAAGTTAATCGTATGGAATAATTCAGTGAGTTTTACATGTACATGTATAATAGAATCAGGTTTTTTGTTTGTTTTGCTATCTATGGAGTGATCAGGCACAGTGAAGCTCAGATGCAGGGAAAATTTTGATTATGAGGAAGTTTTATCTTTTCCCCATATCTAATATCTCAAGACATTCTTACATGGATATAAAATAAATTAACTAAAATTTCACGTCGCAAGAATTCCATATGATTTCTCTATCACTGCTGAAAACAAACGTTTCTTGAATTCTGAATTCTTAATTCCATGGAGTCATATGTCAATAAACACATTGTAGGTAACGACAGACCTGAGGAAGATCTGCACGGTCAATCACACAGGGACCTCAGCTAGTGCCCCCCTGGCCGCAGGGATTTGTGCCCTGGCCCTGGAGGCTAAGTATGTACAACTACCGTAGACACTCAAGTTTCCTCAACATATGATACATGTAGTGTAAAATCATAATTATTTGTTGGAGATAAATGTTTCTGCTTTCATATATCTGTTCTACATACACAGCAAAACTTGAATATAACTAACACAGATATAGCGAATTACGGCTATAACAAAGTTTTATCTATGGTCCCTTGAAATTTGTTATAAACAAGTTTGCTGTACTAGTATCCAAAATATCATACTTTATTGGATTTTAAACAACTGTTGAAACCATGAATTAAAATTTCACAAAATCATATGAACCTACCAAATAAATAATAATAGTGGTTACACCTTGTTGATTCTTTTTTTTCAGAATATGAAAGGTTTTTCCAAATGAATGAAAGAGTATATGATTGTCAATTGATAGTCATTCCTGTCATGCAATTAGTTGTTTTTATCAGCATTTCATGGAATGTTAAAACTTGAAAAATTTTGTTTCGGTAGTCCGAGATTGACATGGAGAGACATGCAGCATATAGTCGTCAGCACTGCCAGGAAGGCCAATCTGAACGCTGCGGACTGGACAACAAATGGAGTGGGAAGACTAGGTAATTACAAACACAGTGGTGGATATCTATTTTATCAAATGGAGTTCTTGTGTGTACCAGTACTAGTACTTTTCGCACCATAATAGACAGTCCACAATTTTTTTTTTTTTTCTGGTCAAAGGGGAATAACTCTCAGTAACATTTAATGTTGAATTTTCAGTGAGCCACTCATTTGGTTTTGGCTTAATGGATGCCGGTGCTATGGTCCGTCTTGCTCGTAACTGGACCTCCGTCCCTCCTCAGCATATCTGCGAGATCAACTCCCAGGAAAACAACAAGTAACCTATTTAAAAAAAATTCTTGTTTAAAAAAATAGAAATTGACTGGAAATTAGATTCGGGGGGAAATTTTGGACTAAAATGAATGAAGAAGGAGAAGATTTATATTTATTTTTCGAATTGAAAGGAATGCAACATAAATTCAAAATAAAGACAGTTAGGTTTAGATCTATAAACTTTTTCCACAGGCCAATTCCAATGAACGGCAAGTTAGGGATCACTCTGGAAACAGATGGGTGCAAAGGCACCCCCAACTATGTGAGATATCTCGAGCACGTCCAGGCTCGAATCACACTCACTGCTGACAGGCGAGGTGAGATCGAGATCTACCTTACCTCACCCAGTAGCACGAAATCCACCCTCCTTGCTCGGCGAGTACGCGATTACTCGCGGGAGGGATTCAACAACTGGGCCTTCATGACCACACATAACTGGGGGGAGGAGGCCGAAGGCAAATGGTACCTGCAGATTGAGAATGGTGCCAGTTCATGTGAGTTCTGTGATCAGATTAGTTTTTTTTATATCCAGAGCTTATCACTCTTTTTTTTCAATTCCTTTTTTAGTTAGATTGAAAAAACCTAGATATTTTCTTTCCTTTATTGTGTTGGTCTGTTGTGGCATGAAGTACATACCACTTCATTTTGTTATTAACATCAGTTTTGATAATGAGTTTGCTTCTGTTTAAATAAGATTAGGATAATTGACCATGTTTCAAAAGACATTATGAGATAATGTATAGAGTTCATTCCTATCTTATTTTCATCATCTCTGTCATCAAGTTAAGATTTCCATTTCCTGTTTCTATGTATAGAGTATTGAATTGATAGGCTGCTTTTGAGATTCAACATTTATTTTAACTGCATATACATGTATATCCATCATAAAAACAAAATAAACATGATGCTGTGAGACTCAAATTCCCATGTATAAAAAAGACTTGGCTAATTCTTTTATCCAACATACTAATGTACATTAATAAAAATTTATACTCTTTATGATCAATTTAGTAATGATTTTTCGAATTGAAAGGAATGCAACATAAATTCAAAATAAAGACAGTTAGGTTTAGATCTATAAACTTTTTCCACAGGCCAATTCCAATTAAGTAATGTTTTAAAAGGAAGATGTAAATATGATAAATAAAATGTTTTTGTTAATAATTCATGCAGGCTATGACGGTAGTGATCATTGCAGAAAAAATTAACATAACACGCTAACGCGGGTCATGTATTTTTTCTGCAGTGTCGCTGCCTTCATACCCGCATGAATCGCCAGAGAAAGCATTTTATTGTTTAAATAATTCATGTTTAATTTTTTTGTCATAAGATGATTCTCTATTTTTTGGGAGGATAGCTTATCACTCAGGGGACCATTAAAACCCATAGCCTTTAATTTTAAAGAGGGGGTGGGGGTATGATTATTGTAAAATAAAGAAAGACTTGCCCTTATGAATCTTAAGCTTGTATGACATTGACTTTTAGTGGGAAGGAATGTTCTGAATATTGATGTACTGTGGAATCATTAGATTTCGTGGTGGATCAATTTTCGTGGAATTCGTGGGTACCTCTCATCCACGAATAAACATCTTCCACGAATTAATATTTTGGGATCTCAAAGCCATATTTCCTTTTGTAGGTATAAGATAATACACAAAATTACGTCCCCACAAACCTGTAAATTTAAACCAATCCACGAAAATTGGCCCCCACGAATTTTGATGATTCCACAGTAGTGGTTATATCATTAATGTAAATAAACTAACACACTAGTTACTGGATTCCCACGAAATCATTGACAAAATAAATAAAAATGTGGGAATTTTTAAAGAAAAGAAAGTAGTGCATATATACATGTACTGGGTATCTGTGGAGCACAGTGATGCATGTAGAAACAATTTTGCTGTTTGTTATTTTTGTTGCTTTTTTCATGTTAATTTTTATTTTCTATTTTTCATTACCGGTATATCATTTGTAGATGACATTGATTTGCATTTTGTGTGCGTATTCTGTGTACATTTCTGATATGTACTGTATATACATGTATATGCAATAACATTCTATGAAGGATTTCATGTAAGAAACTATTTGAGTTTGAAATAGTAACTAGATCATTTACAATATTGTGAAATTAAAGATTAAAACAGTACAGTATGTATCCCGATATATGGTCTATATATTAAATTGTCACCCAATATCATTAATATGATATGTGTTTCAGCCTGTAATCTTTTATCAGTTATGTTATATCTAGAATTCATGGGTTTGCTTAAATGAAATTGACTTCTTTATGTCGACAACATTTGTTATGAATTTTATAAAGCTGATACATGTATTTTCAAATTTATAAAAATTTTAAATCAGTTTAGGTTAATATGTGAAAAATGTGCTTTTAATTGAAAATTTTTGTTTTTTTAAATTAAAAATGTACCTGTATTTCTTTTTCTGTATTAAAAAAGTGACATTTATACAATTGCTGTTTTAGAAGTCAATATGATGATTTCACTAACCCAAAAGTACAATATTCACAGACCTGAAGAGGAGGTGAATATTGTACTTCGAGGGTAACTAAATCATCATATTGACCTCTTAAACAGCAATAATTGTTTATTATATGATTCAGTGACTAATTGATAACAGACATATCAAATTGAGTGTAATCAGCGAAGATTTTAGTTTGAAACCATAGCCGAACAAATTGAGAAACATGATATTTCATTAGACGATCTATTTTTAGTCCAGTGTAGAGAATCAAATGTTTTATTGACCTCCTAGGTCACGTGCAGGTCAATAAAACGTTATATTATTTTTAAATTGGTGGATGTCAGCAATCAGAGAGCTAGGAATTAATCAATCATATAATAATCTTGAATGCCATATAGTAACCTTTTTGAAGTGTTTGTGTTTCTAATCTATGTTTTGTTACAGTCAGTAATGCTGAACTGAAGGCCTGGGTTCTAGTATTATACGGCACGGAGGTGAACCCCCAGGACTTGCCCACCACGACCACCACAACCACCACGACCACCACGACCACCACGACCACCACCCCCCGCTATAGGTCGCCGGTCAAGCGCAACAGAGATGGTGTGTTTACTGGCTCATCTAACAGTCCTGTTGCTAATACAGGGAAAAATCCAATTCCAAATACTTATCCATACGCAAAACCCATCATAAAATACCCAAAACAAAACTATGATGATTATTACTATGGCTACCATCAATCGCATGAAAATCACACTTGCATTTTTGAGACTTTGGCCAAGAAAAACAACATGTCCACTGGTGAATATTTGCGGATGGTGCGATCTAATCTGTCTAAATCTGAAGGCAAGCCAAACTCGTCTGTTGCATGCCTGACTCCACTGTCATTGATGATGTTGTGTTGTTTTGTTGTTTCAGTGTATATACATCAGTGTATATATATATACACCTCACTGTGCTCTTTACTCTCAGTTGCTGCTCTGATTGTGTTTTCTTATTTCTCACAGATATAACATATTCCTTCACTATAATAGACACTCTGAGTTTTTGTAATGAGACCAGGGGTGGGTTATTCATCAAGGCATGGCACCCCACTGCATTTTGGAGCATGACAAGTTGTCATATTAACCTAAATGAAGTGGTATAGAGCATCGTTTAGTCCTGATTCTTTTACTGTACTACATTTGTATTTCTTTTACTATATAGTTCTGTAAGCATTTCCAAACCCTATTTATCATCTCTGTAAAATTATTTTTCTCTAGGTATCAGCTTTATATCTTCAGATAGATTCATTGCAGTGTAATTTTTTGTTTGAAATGTATTACATGTATTTAAAATTTAATTTACTCAAAAATCTTCAAATCTTCAAAACATTTCTTGTGGACCAAATCCTTTTCTCACTAATCTTGTCAATGTTTTGTATTATCCACACAATTATGCAGATAAAACCAAAACTGGACACCTTCTGAATCTCTTAACCCAGCCCTTTGCTGAATAATAGGTAGGATCTCGATCCAGCTTCAACCTCACCCTATGCTGATTTTTGGGGGAGGGGGTTTGAAGGAATGGAAGAGGGGGATTGAGAGTTGCTGACTTCACCCTTATATTACTACCAGTGGAGCTTTCAATTTAAAATAAATACTAGTAACTTAGACAAGTGACACAAGTCCCCTCAATATTACAATCAAGTTAGGGAGTAGGGTCATAATTCCTTCATTTAGATACATGAATTGCCCCAAAATAGACTTTCATTAATGAAGGCTACTTCGCTTACCTGAACAACAGTACATGTTTTTAGCTCACCTGAGCTGAAAGCTCAAGTGAGCTTTTCTGATCAAAATTTGTCCGTTGTCTGTCGGCGTCGGCGTTGTCTTTGTAAACTTTTCACATTTTCATCTTCTCCAGAACCACTGGGCAGATTTTAACCAAACTTGGCACAAAGCATCACTGGGTAAAGGGGATTCAAGTTTGTTCAAATGAAGGGCCACACCCTCTTTAAAGGGGAGATAATTATACCCCCGCTCCGAAGGAGAGGGGGTATACTGTTTTACCCTTGTGTGTCTGTCTGTCCGTCTGTCTGTCCTTCCGTCTGTCTGTCTGTCCGTCCTTAACAAAAATTTCTGTCGCATTTATCTCAGCAACTATTTATCGCAGATGCTTGAAATTTTTACACAGTGTTTGTTAGGGCATGCCGTATTGTGGGATATATTTTTGTACCAATCAGACGTCAACTTCCTGTTAAATGACGACTTTGCTTATTTTTTAACCAAAATTTTCAAACAAATTTTTGTCAAAGATTTCTCAGCAACTTTTTATCGCAGATGCTTGAAATTTTTACACAGTATTTGTATAGGCATGCCATATCGTGGGATATATTTTTGTACCAATCAGACGTCAACTTCCTGTTAAATGACGACTTTGTTTATTTTTAGCCAAAATTTTCAAACAAATTTCCGTCAAAGATTTCTCAGTAACTATTTATCGCAGATGCTTGAAATTTTAACACATTATTTGTATAGGCATGCTTTATCGTAGGATGTATTTTTGTACCAATCGGACGTCAACTTCCTGTTAAATGAGTACTTTGTTTATATTTAGCCAAAATTTTCAAACAAATTTTCCTCAAAGATTTCTCAGTAACTAATTATCGTAGATGCTTGAAATTTTAACACACTATTTGTTTAGGCATGCCATATTGTGGGATATATTTTTGTATCAATCGGATGTCAACTTCCTGTTAAATAATGACTTTGTTTATTTTTAGCCAAAATTTTCAAACAAATTTCCGTCAAAGATTTCTCAGCAACTATTTATCGCAGATGCTTGAAATTTTTACACAGTGTTTGTTAAGGCATGCCATATCGTGGGATATATTTTTGTACCAATCGGACGTCAACTTTCTGTTAAATGAGTACTTTGTTTATTTTTAGCCAAAATTTTCAAACAAATTTTCCTCAAAGATTTCTCAGCAGCTATTTATCGCAGATGCTTAAAATTTTAACACACTATTCGTTTAGGCATGCCATATTGTGGGATATATTTCTGTACCAATCAGATGCCAGCTTTCTGTTAAATGTCGAACTTTGCTTATTTTGCATATTCACATCAGAGCGGGGGTATCACTAGTGAGCATTGGCTCACAGATATCTTGTTTAGAATTATTTAAAATTTGTATATATTTTTCAAAAATCTTCTTCTCAAAAACTATTAGGCCAGAAATTCTGTTACTTGTATGGAAGCATCCTCAGGTAGTGTAGATTCAAGTTTGTTCAAATCATGGTCCCCGGGGGTAGGGTGGGGCCACAATGGGGGGATGAATTTTTACAAAGGAATATATAGAGAAAATCTTTAAAAATCTTCTTCTAAAAAACTATTAGGCCAGAGAAGCTCAAATTTAAGTGGAAGCATCCTCAGATAGTGTAGATTCAAGTTTGTTTAAATCATGGTCCCCCGGGGTAAGGTAGGGCCACCATGGGGGGATGAATTTTTACATAGGAATATATAGAGAAAACCTTAAAAAATCTTCTTCTCAAAAACTATTAGGCCAGAAAAGCTCAAATTTAAGTGGAAGCATCCTCAGATAGTGTAGATTCAAGTTTGTTTAAATCATGGTCCCCGGGGGTAGGGTGGGGTCACAATGGGGGATGAATTTTTACATAGGTATATATAGAGAAAATCTTTAAAACTCTTCTTCTCAAAAACTATTAGGCCAGAAATGCTCCAATTTGAGCAGAGGCATCCTCAGATAGTGTAGATTCAAATTTGTTTAAATCATGGTCCCCAGGGGTAGGGTGGGGCCACAATGAGGGGATGAATTTTTACAAAGGAATATATAGAGAATTCTTTAAAAATCTTCTCAAAAACTATTAGGCTGGAAAAGCTCAAATTGGTGTGGAAGCATCCTCAGGTAGTGTAAATAATGGTCCTTGGGGGTTAGGGTGGGGCCACCATGGGGGGATGAATTTTTACATAGGAATTTATAGAGAAAATCTTTAAAAATCTTGTCCTTAAAAACTATTAGGCCAGAAAAGATCAAACTTTTGTGGAGGCATCCTCAGATAGTGTAGATTCAAGTTTGTTTACATCATGGTCCCTGGGGGTAGGGTGGGGCCACAATGGGGGGATGAATTTTTACATAGGAATATATAGAGAAAATCTTTAAAAATATTCTGGGAAAATTTTCAGTCCAAAAAGTAGTAACTTGTGTGAAAGCACGGGTTGTGCAGATTAAAGTTTGATCAAACCATGATTCCCTAGAGAAAAGCGGGGCCACAAAGTGGGGGGGGGGGGGGTATATAGGAATAGAGAAAAATCTTCTTACAGGTACAACAACAAAAGGGGCTATGTATTTACCATAAAAATATGTGGATAAAAATCGGCAGATGTTTTAAATTTTTTGAGCAAGATCTACTGTACTTAGTTGTCAAGATATTTTGATTTTGATACTGTAATGCTAATTTGATCAGAGTTAAGGCTATTGTTGCTCAGGTGAGCGATGTGGCCCCTGGGCCTCTTGTTTAAAAAGAACAATTACTGGTAATGCTAGTCCCTGCTATCATTGATGGCTTCCTGATGCATTGAGAATAAAGCTACAATGCAGTTAATGATGAGTTGATTAGTAAGCAAGATTATATTGATCGACATAAAGAATACTTTAAATACAGGTTCTTTGGTTTAGTTAATGCAGTGAATTAAGCACTAACCTTTTCATGAATCAGTTCTACGCTGCAGATCTAGGGTGGGAATGACATGTACATTAACTTACCTCAAGTTGATGAAAGTCTGTTTGTCTTGATTCTAGGTTAATGAGACAGTTTAAATGACTTGCAATTCTTTATCAATTTCATTATCAAATGGTTCAATCAAAGTGTAATATTCTAACTGCAAATTATTCGAGGGGGGTGGGAGTGGGTGTTTTCTATCAGGATTTCTCAGAGCAGAATGTAATTGAAGGTATATATATTTCTTATGTCATATTTGTCCTTCTACTTCCTTCATTTACTGCATTACTACACATGAAAGTACTGGAAATGGGTTTGGTGTGTGTGTTGGGGGGGGGGATGGAAGGGGCAGAGTCCTACAAAAAAGGCAATTTTATTTTTATTTTTTTTTTTTATTTTTCACCTCTACTGTTTGTTTATTTGTAGTAAAATGGCATGGCCTAGTATGATTTTCAGTATCTTATGCTGAGGTTTCTCCTCATGCATTGCTCTCTTGAGCTGTCTCCTAGTCATTGTGTGCATGAAGTTATTGAAAAGAAGGATATCTTTGGTGTACATGTAATATACTGGTACTTCATCTGACAAGCTCTGTCGGAGACCAACACTCGTGCGCCAAAAGTATGTCAATTTTTTCTTTTTTCCCTATATATTTCATTGAAAACAAGACTTACTTTTAAGGACGGCGGACCCAATTCATTTCTACAATAGATTTTTTGTTCAAATTTTTATATAATGTTAATCAGTTAATGTTGAGTGAAAATCAATTTAAAAAATACATGATCATCGACTTCCTTTTTTTACTAGGGGCGTTTCAAAATTTCATGGGTATGAAAATCCGCAGATATAATAGAAAGTAATGGGAATTTTCTGGGGCGTGGTATAAAAACTGATATTGTAAAAATTCTGCAATAGATTTTTAACTCTTATTAAATTGTTATATTAGGAATTCAATTAGCTTACAGGTGAACAGAAAAAAAATGTAGGTCATCGACCTAAGTTTTTTGAGGGGTTGTGTCAAAGTTCGTTGCATGGTTCAATTTTCTTCAGAAATATCATTGAAAAAAGGACATAATTATTTATTGCCTGACGTTACATTATCTGCTATATTAATAAATATTGTTAGGATAATGTATAAATTCAATATCTACCAGAATATAAGACTATTAATTGTCTTTCGGCGTTGTAGAATTTATAAACGGTTGAAATATAACGGACTTGTCACAAACAGAGGAAATTCGGGCTAATTTTTTTCCTAAATTTTTTCTCCACTAAAAATAATTTGGCATCACAAATTATGTTTAGTATAATGAAAATTTTATTATTTTCTTTTATTCTGATGTTCGTAATTATGACAGTTCAAATTCATAGCATATGCGCGGTTTCTGCACAGAGGTGCAAAATCTTGAATTGGGTCCGGCGTCCTTAAAAGGTTTTCTGGTGTTATTTTTTGTCAAATTTTGAAGAAATTTATATTGATAACAGTAGATTCAATTTGCACATTTTAATTGGCATATTTATACATTGAAATAGTTTTTTTGACAACTCATTTGTAAAATTCAGTATTTCAAACACAACCTAAGATATTAATTAAGAGTTCTTCTAAATATCTTTTGCATTGTGCAAGTCGAAAAATCTTACTTTAGATTGTTTATACCAAATCTCTGGAACAGAGGGTTGAAAAATATCTAAACACGATGCCAAAAAGTCTTTTGAAAATTGTCCAAGCTAGCGGTTACTTTTAAACAATTCTTTGAAAAATGTTTTCAATGAAATATATAGTGAAAAAAAATAATTGACATACTTTTGTCACCTGAGTGTATATATACACTTATTCTGGTGTATATTGATACTTTATCCGACAACCACTGTCAGACACCTATATACACTAATCTGGCATATATAGGTACTTATTCAACAAGCACTGTCGAAGACCAATGTAATTAAAATTGGATCCTTCAGGCTCCGATATTTGGCATGTCACAGTAACATATCAAATATCATAGTGTGAAGGATCTAATGTTAATTAGATTGTGTCAAAGACCTATATACACATCATTATGATGTATATTCTCATGTTTAATAAGCAGAGACTGTCGAATGGACAGGTCTGGAGTGCTAGTGTAGGGATATCGGTACATCTCTGTTCATTACCCCCCTTTTTTTCTAATTACACAGCTATTGATATCCTTCTTGCCTTGTATACATCCAGTGCAATTTGTCATTAAAAACCACATCATACCTGTATCAATATTACATTGTAGAACGGGTTGTATAGTGACATGTTATTGACACTCTTCTTTCGTATGTGTAATTTCCTATTTTAGATACAGCAAAATTGATAACTCAAGATAATCTAATACTGAGAGCTGAAGCATATTCAATGTATTATATGAAATAAACATTGCACATGATGTAGATTATAGTGGTTATGTACATACGAGTTGGCTGTGTAGCGTATATACCGTAGAGTGTTGTAGCATTGATGGACGTGTACACCATTTTTTTTCTCATTTATTTAAAACAATAGTTGACCATCTGCATCCTCTTCCATATCGACTAATTATAAGATACATAATAATTAACCTTATTCCTGAATTGACAATTAAAACATGAATTCCTTGCATTGAAATTCCTCTTTCTCTGGTCTTTACAGCTGAGATAAAGGACTGGAAACTGACGATGTACGGGACGGACAAACACCCCCAGAGTCAGAACGTGTCCCACCCAGTCTACTCCAAACACATCAACAAATGCCCAGAGGGCACCTGCTTTGGTTTGTGCCTTTTGTTTTCATCTTTGTTTTTTTTTATATAAGTAATTTAAATGTTTCATTGAAGTAGGTGTAATCTGAATTCATTTTTGCAATTAACTTTTGTTTTTTATGGTTCTAATTTATATCTTTAAAAATAAAGACACCAAAATTTTGAATATTGCTGAATGCAGAACTAAATTTGCCCCATGTTTTTTTGGCTTATTTCACTGAATTTAATAGTAAAATTAGTTTTATTATGAGGAAAACATGATCTAGCTAGCTTTTCAGTACATCATCCAATTTTTAGATTAAGAACTAAATTTGCAGTAAATGGAAATAAGGCAGTTTTGATAATTATCCTTACATACAGCATTGTGTGCACTACACAATACAATTTTGATAGGTGAAATTGCTTTTAAAGTTTTTTTTTATGCCTGTTAAATAAATATGGTAGAATGCTGGTTAATCTGTTGACATTGCTGTAAATGAAACTTTGATATCTCTTTCAGAATGCAAAGTAGGATTTTACAAACACAAGGATGAGTGCGTCGCAACTTGTCCTGAACAGTTTTACGGTGACATAGAAACAGTTATGTCGGGAAGAAACTCCTCAAGAAAGACCAAAAAAGAGCCTATCTTTTTCCGACAAGGGGCTTGCAATCCTTGCAACGAGGCCTGCAACACGTGTAAGGGCCCTGATCTGGAAGACTGCTTTCAGTGCAACAAAGGTTACGAGCTCCGAGATAATCTGTGTCGCAAGAAACTGATCATGAATTTCTTGGACCCTGACATGTTGAGTTTCTTTGTCTGGGTCATCATCCTATGCACCTCCGCCATTCTGTTGTTTGGAGTCATCTTCATCATCTTACAGGCAAGGGACCACAGAATTCTGTGTTGGAAGGAGAAGAGACATTTGGATGAGGGTAAAGGCAAATACAATGGGGTCAAGTCGGTCAGTGAGGGCGAGAAAGAGCGCGACCACTTAAACGTGGTGGTCAGGAATGTTCATTACCGGCACGATGACAATGACTTCATGCTGAATAGGCCGTTACCTCCACTTCCTGTTTCCCATCATGCTGTTCCCCACCACACAAGACATTATCATCCGTTCAGAACTTAGCTGGTGTCACCATCAGAATACTGTATGTTTATGTTCTAGTGTTCACATTTGTCTGCTGAAATCAAACCCTACTGCCAAGAACGATTCAGTTTTGTGGATCAGTGTGATGCCAAAAAAAAAAAATTGTTCTCTGAGTTTATAGAACAAGCACAGTTTTCAGGTTTTTGCATGTATTAAATAGTGAAAGGGCACCTTGTGAAAGAAGGCGGTTCTTCATATTAGCATAGTGAGGGTTGTGCAATTCTTCTGCTGAGTATTTTATCCAACAACTTCAATTGTCAGGTTGTCTCAATCACATTAAGTTATGCTTTTTACTGTTTTATACTTTGTATAGATATTTATTGTTACAGTTGATGATATTTTTTGTTTCTTTCACATGATAATATGACATGGATGATTGTTATTTAACTTATTGGCCAATTACGGACCACTCTTGCGTTATGTTACCACACCAAGAAAATGTCCGTCGTGCTAGACTATTTCTTGTCAGTGTTAATATGTGGCTCAGTATTGAAATATTAGGGCCTATGGTCAATAGTATCTTATAATATGTTTTATATGTTTCATCAACTTCATTTTCAACATTAACTGACTATTCTGTTTTAATGCAATATTTATAATAAGTATTGGTATTTGATTTTATACAAGATGCTTGAAGTTTGATATAGCCTTCATCATCAATGTTTCAGCATCGCCTAAATTTGCTATAAAAAAAATATTAAAAATTGAGAAAAAAAAAGATTTAAAAATCTGAAAACCTTAAAATTGAGAGTTCATTTTGAAACTGAAATGTTTGACAATGGAGATACAAAAGTGTGAGCTAAGTGAGAGAGATTGTTACATGTACAGATGTTCAACAAAAGAAACTTGTATAGATTCTTGTGAATGGACAATTTGTACTGTGTATACATGTACATCATTTTATGAGTTTCTGTAACTTAAGTCTCATTTCAAGGTGTTCACTTGATGATGGTAATTTGTTGATTTGTATTGTGGTGTTCCTTATGAAAGTTTGTATGTGTGTGTGTGCATGGTTTCCCATAGGCCATTCTGTTTTTCAATTTGTAAATTTTGACATCTTTTGAAAAACTTGGGCTATGTACATGTACCTGTCTGATTTTGAATATTTTCTGTTCACCTGTAGTATCAATGAAATCCCACCTATCACTCACAACAAATACAAATCTTCTTAGTCGCAGTTTTTGGAGAAGGAAAATGATATGGCATTATTTATTTTATGTATTTAATTCTTTTTAAATACCTGTATGTCTAATGCAGAAATATCTTGCACAAATGGATCCTATATTTCGCAAGGGACCTTTTTTTTTATTGTTACATAAATCTTTGTTTCAGGGATAATTTATACATGTAGTTCGTGAAAGACCCTTTGTCTCCGGTATATATGCAGTATGTTGAATGGTACCTAACCCAAGTGACCCATGCAATTGAAAAGTGGCCTTACTCTACCCAATGGTCAAAAACACCAGGAAATGTGTGCATGTAAAAGCAACCACTTGTTCATCATTCATGGGAAGACTATGATTTTCAAAGTATTATCTATTTGTATTTCAAGGATGAGACAAACTAAAACATGTATCCACAAGTTGTATGTAGAAACTAAGTTTAAAAACATGCTGTGTGTGTGTGTGTCTGAAGCAGCCATCAATACATGTAACACAAAAATGTACAATTTCATTATTTTAATTTGGGGGGGGGGATGGGAGGGGGGTGGGGAATAAATAGATATCTAGTCTTGATAAGATGTTGATGTAGTGAGAAAAAATCCTCAAATTTTATGGAAGAGTGAGCTCAAGTAAGCTATAATCTTGATTATTAAAAAAACTAATTTTTTAGTTTGAATTGGGGTATTTATTTACTTACACAATTCCTTAATTTTTGGTGACTGCCACTTAAATTGATTTTTTTATTTCACAATTCGCTAATTATATTCTTTAAATTTCATTGACACCTTTCTACATTGGTTTCACAAACATATCATTTATGTGATACAGAATGCAGCATTAATTACCTAATTGAAATGTTTTGAGGTGTTTTTTTGCTTTGTTTTTTTTTATTCAGTCATACAATTTACTGTCTTATTACAACTCATATTTTTTCCTCGCATAGATGAATTTTTAACTCGGCTGCAGATGTGTAGCTCTACATGGAATTTCTGGTTGACAGGCTGAATACCTACATTTTCTCCAAAAGTTTTTTTAAAAATTGCACTTACATGTAACAGCATACAAAACTTGCTTTCATTTTTAACTTGTTAACCTGAATTTCATGTAGAGTTACAGTTATGCGGCTACGGTGAACTGATTTAAACAGTGACTGTTTTATTTGAATGAAATGATGCTTCATTTTTCCTATCCTGCTCTGACCAATTGTAAACCTAGTGCTCCAATATGATGCCACTGAATATCGGTATACCTTTGCTAATTCATTGAAGAGGGATTTCAATGAAATCTTTTTACTACGAAAAATGTCAGTATAGAAAGGTTATGGTTGTGAGGAAATTATCAGAACTTTAAAAGATGTAAACATAGGATGAATAAAATCAAAAGTGAATTGATCTACATTAATATTACATATATTTAATTTTTCAGAGTAAATGTCATCATCAATTTATGAATTAGTTATACATATGGACAAGTTGCACTGTATGAAGAACTAAAGTACTAGAATGTAAAGTTTTGATAATTTTTGTTTTCTTAGCTTTCAATAATTTTGTTCCCCTGAAAATCACTGAGTAAAAAAAATTATTTAGACAGAACTTAAAACACAATATATACGTAGTATTTCATTATTACAATTGCATTACATGTATTACAATTAGTTGCAATAATGTAACCCTCTCCAATTTTTTTTTTTATCACAAGTGACATATGTATTGACAATTTCTTTATGCAATATTTATAACTGAAAATAAATTACTCTGCCTCAGATTAATTCTTTTAGAATGTGGCAAATTTGGGTATTGATAATTTTCTTTCATTCAATTAAATCAAATTCATTCAAATTCAATTCCATTTGAAGTTTAATGTTTTGATAAATTCATCAGTTTAGGAATATAAAACACTTCATTAGTAGACGTTACAATTTTTTTACTTGCATGACTTCACTTTTACTTGACTTGAAACTTGGGAAATGATACAGATTTGAAATTGGATAATTGCTTTTTAGGGAGTAATCCCACGGAAGACAATTAAATCACATATTCTTTTCTTGCCACCTGATACAACAGACCCCAAGGAAAACTAATATGTTTGATTTATTTGATGTGTGGGGAAAATAATCTTTGAAGTAGAATGCAATAGATAAAATTACCATTTCATGTCCCGGCCAGTTTTGATATTTGATTTGAATGAGAGCAAACATTGTTTCTTGTTATTAGTATATATGAATCTTTGCACAATTAGAATTTGGACTCTTTGAAACATAACACTGTATGTATGTAAGTGTGTATATAATATATATAGAAAAAAATGAATTATTTAGAAGCTCAATATTGACTTCATTGTAATAAATTTGTCATGTTGAAGATTTCTGGCTTTTTTTTTTCAAATTTTTTGATGTTTTGATATGATATCTTGAATCTAAGAGATATACACATATTTCATAAATTCTTATCAACTTTTAAAAACGTACCAGTATTCAGTGAGTAAAATTTACACTACCCAATAAAGACACGTTGACCTAAAAAATCCTTAGGGGGGGGGGGTATTAAAGTTTACATGATCTTTATGTATTAAACTACAACTAAGATGGCTGATATAAAGAAATGATTAGTCGAATATTAATATTGTCAGATCTTTCTGTCGAGTCACACAGACATTTGAAGGGCTTGCTATTTTAAAATATTTCATGAGCTGATATTTCATAAATGAAAGCTGGCATTCTAAGAATCTCCCTTTTCAGATCTGGTATTTTTATTCAGTGGGTTGAGTTATCAATTTCTCTGTAATTTCAGATTTAAGACAGAGTACTTCCTGCAGAAAGAAAACAATTAAAAATTGGTTTAAGAAGGCTTGATGGTTGTGACCATTTTTAGACTGTATTGATCTCCTTTCTAATAAGATCTCTATATAAAAATAAAACACCCAAATTTAATTAAAAGGTAAAATTTATGGATTTTTTTTCTTAGGTAATATTAGTTTATAGGTAAACGAAACACATCTTAAAATCTTGGGTATAGATCTAATGGTTAGTTTGTTGACCAGCCAGCCTCCTTAAAATGTCAAGGGAAGATGAAATATATTGGGGTGTTTTTATTGCCGTGGTTTGTCAAAGAAAATCAAGAGAATTATTGTACATTAGGATTGAGGAATAAACATCTTGAAAATGGAAGTCAAACGAAGAAATTAAAAACAATTAATGACAGTCAAGGGGGAACACTGGTGTTACGTGTTTTGACCCTAAATTAATGTTTTCAGCTTGGTAAACATAACATGTGTATGTAACAAATATATTGTGTATGAACTTTGAATCTGTAAATTTGATTTATGTAAGATGTTTATAATTTCTGTGAAATTGAGACTTGTCAATGTTAGCTGTTTACATGTTCAGCTGATTTTTTTTTTCCTTTTTCTTTTACATGTTATAACTATGGTCAGTATGTTGAGCAATAAAAATAGTTCTTTAATTATTATTCTGCAGTGGTTTTGTATTTTATTATTAAAAAGAAAAGCTCTGTATTAGGTATAGGAAAGCATTCAAATGAACTGTCAATTTCCGGGTGACATAAGGTGCAAGTCAAAATAAAAATATATTTGCAATAAAACAAGGTTACAGCAAACACGCCTATGACGGATTTTAATGTAATGTATTCTGAAGCATTGTTTTCCAAGGAAAGTTATTAAAAAATACCTTAAATAGAGTAAGATTTTAAATGGTACGAACAATTTAGATATGTTTTCTGTAGTCGTATGTATTTCTACGCCAGAGTTCGATTACAGTGGTAGCGTTTGGAATAAAAGACAGCCTATCCAATCTAAAGATAGAACCAGTACTGGCGTAGACTAGACTTTATTATCATTTGTTTCTTAAAAAATTGCTTTGGTACACTTTTCCAGAAATATTTCGATTACTGATACATACTACATTGTAGCGTTTGATGGCGTTAGTTCAGGGACGTATATACCATACCATTGTTATACATGTATTTTAAAACATACGTCCCTGGTTAATTCTATCTTTGAATATTACACAAGGGGTTTCCGTTTATAGCTCAGAATTCTTGTCCGATAATTCATACATGTGTTAGAAAAAAATGTGTGTAATTATTTATTATTAAAATAGAGCTAAGAATCTACTTGCCATGCGAAATAACATATCGTTGATATCAAAATAAATAATATTTTCATAATAAAATCAACTTCCGTCAGTACTTCAGTACTTCGATTTATGCAATGTCGCCACCTTCATATCTCGCATGAATCACCAAAGAAACCATTTTATTGTTTCAATGATAACAGCGAAGTCTGTGTCTTTTCTCTAGTATAAACTTATTGGATACAAAAAAAAAAAAGAATACGGTTACATGTATAAGATCGCTTTTCCCTGGCGCTTCGCTATAACCATGCTTGACTGTAAATTGCTTTGGTTGGTGGTTTACGTGGATGTGAGAGTAGAACATTCCAGTAAAAAAAAAACTAAAATGCCAACTCGCGTCAAAGGTTTTTTTCTGCAATGCTCGCTACCTTTATAACCACGGGAATTAATAAAGAAAACATTTTAAAGTCATTAAAAGTACGTAAATCATTAATTTTTAAAATCAGTTCTTTGCCTATATGAATAGGCCATTCTTCTAATTATTTTGAAAGCTGCATGCTTTGATTTAGGAATTCTGACGTCAGTCCGTGCAGTCTGCATTATCGGTTTTGCTAAAGTTTCGATCGATCTCAAATAAGTCACGCATATTCAACAAACAAGACATCATTTAAAACATGCAAACATTTTGAAAAAAAAATCATATCCCCGCTATATAAAATATATAGAGGGGATATGATTTTTTTTTCAAAATGTATGCTTTAAGTAATTTTGTGCAATGAATCTATACATTAGATTATAAATATGCCATAAAAGGATAATTTAAAGAAAAAAATGAGTAAAGTCCCGGGGGTCTAGTTACTGGGGGTGGGGGATGGAGAGGGGGGGTGGTCCTGTCCTCAAGCACCTATGTTTGAAGGCAGCTTTCAAAAGTCCAAGGAATATTCATACGCGGACATTCTTAATTGAATATATCTATTTGTCAGTAGCTGTATGAATACATTCGAATTTTAACAAAATAGAAGAATTAAATTATATAGAAATAAACTAAATTTCAAACGCGTCTGTGAAATTGGACACCACACATCGTAGACATTTTCACGTGGATGTTGTAGGCTATTTATACGAGTCCAATATAATTTATAAAAATACTTTTTTATTCCGTAAGTTATTTGTACAATTTTATCAATAAAAAGTTTTTATACCAATGTTTCAGATACCAAATTTTATCATACTTAGACAGCTCAGTTTAGCAGTGCTATGCATTATGTATGTTTTCTGCAACGCTAGCAGTGAAAGATTTTACAATGCAGCCAATGTTTAAAAATTCAAATCATGCAAAAATCATAAAATACAAATGAGAATTCGTACAATGCAAACAATAAATTGTACAATACATAAAAATTATATTGAAATTAGATAATATTATTCTATATCATTTTCATATTGAACAACTAATTGTTTGTATTGTATATAAATTTCCATTTGTATTTTAATAATTTTCGCATAATTTTAATCAATAAATACACTGCGCTGTTTGTATGCTATATGAGAGCACCAGAGGCAGACATCTAATAATGTCATTTTATGATCCTTATCTCAGTGCTGGCATAAGTCACAATGGGATACAATAAGGTTATTGTACATCGATTGGTTTAATATTCACAACCACAGGGCTAATGTATTTTATTGTGCAGCTAAAACATATGTAATTTGATCCTTGCTGGCTGAGAATTTCCATAAAAACGATAAAACGCGTTCTTTTAATAACAAGAAAGTTTAGATTAAAATTCTCAACCAACAAGGCCATTGCAGAAATAATACATAAACAAAAAAAAAACTTTTCCATTGTTTATATAAATCTACGTCTTTATATCAGCGAATCCCTGATATGAAAGGATGAGAGTGCGTAAAAAAGCGATTAGGGTGTCACATAGATAAACGGTTTATATACAATATAGATACGATATAAATATTATATGTATATGACCTCTTTAGATGCGTATTTATCTTCTTATATTTACATTTTCCAGTGTCTTTGCCTGCGATAACACTACGTATCGATTTTGTACTATATAACTCATAACTTCAAATGACGCCAAATTGATGCGCCAGCGGGATTTGCTTATTTATATTTAAATATTTAATCGTATGATAGCCTAAAATTATATAAATATAAGTAATAAGGAATCATACTTTGAATATTATGAGTTGATAATTTCGGTCGGGGCGTGATAAAATCTATCATAAAGCCCTTCGGGCTTTATTGGATTTGATCACGCCCCGACCAAAATTATCACCTCATAATACTCAAAGAATGATTCCTTATTCCTTAAATATTTATATATTTAAGTAAAATAAAAAAAAAAAAAGATTATTCTGAACATCTTCTGTTTCATAGTCCTTTTCAAAATATTTATCTAGATCAAGGATTTGGTCTTCTGGCTTTATTGAAGCTACATGTAAATATCTTATTTTTGAACCTGATATTTTTCAAACATTCTTATAATATTATCCCCTATTATAAACCAAATAAGCAATTTTACATTCTCTGGAATTTTTTGAAAAAAAATTTAATATGAACCTTTTGTCAATTAGTAAAAACGATTGTATGTGACAAAAATGATAGATAACCAATTCATGTGCGCATGCGTGCGCTGTGACGTAATTATGAATTGAAAGCGATGCATTTGTTAGATACCTTTGGTGTCATTAAAGTTTCCGTTTACATTATCACCAGAAACATCAAGGGATGAGCATATTTAGGTTGGGAGAAAAATTTACGTAAAACGTATCTTTTAACACAGGTCATATTATTAAAAGAAGTGCGATAGATCGCAGAGGCATCACTTATTTCTCTCAAATTCTAAACTGCATTTTTATTATCATAACGTTTTTATAGGTATAATATGTGTATCATGGATCATATAGAAAAACCTTGTATCTTTTACATTTCACGTAAAAAAAAAAATAACAAAATGACAAACAAAATATCTCATTACGCGCCCAAAAGTCACGTATCTTAGCAGCCATTTTTAAAAAAGCATTGAATGCTTATTTTTGGATGTCAGTACAAATAATGATAATTTGTCTGCACCACATTGGTGTGTCATAGGACCGACGACATCTAAAAATAAGCATTCAATGATTACATTTATATTCATACTGATGTTTTTTTTTGTATGAAATACATGTGTTTTGTCGTTATAAAGCCATTATTATTTACATCCAATATTCTTTATGTATTGGATGGTGTTATCGAAGAAAGGGCCGACACCATTATCTCCCCTTTGTCACGCACTTAATTATTAGAGTTAACTCCCCATTGAATATATAAATTAAAGCGCAAGCCTCATGATCTTTCTTTCACTTCCTGTTGCTGAGAAGATAGGTTGGTTAAGTTAATATTAAACTTTTTTCTTTGAAAAGCACGTGCTGCAAATAACCCACCCTTCCCTCCCTTTTGAAATGGTATCTGCTGGTTTTTCTCTGTTTTATTTTTCAGAAACCCTTTGAGGGCCTGTCATCTGGTACGGCTGTTGTATGCTATATGTGTACATTTAACATCTGATTGGCGTGAATGAGCGGCACTGGTCATTTGAGACTAGTGCATGTATTATTATGTGGACATCGACCCTGCACCTCCCAAGGGTCAATCGTAAATTCTTGACTTCTGCTCCTCCCAGAGTCAAGGTATTACATTTGTAACTTTGAATGAACTTTGTTTGAATTTGTTGAATGTATGATGTTACTTGATGTGTTTAATTTTGAATTTTGGGGCATGCCCTTTGTCATGTATGGCGGCCCATTACCCTTAAACAGCCGTGCCCAATCATCGCCAGATTTGAAATAAAATTAAAGAAAATTTGAAATGTTTTACTATATGTGTTTTGTCGTTCACTTTTCTGTGATAAATACGCTCTCAGTCAGGGATATGAAACATACATGGAACAGCCATATTAACATGTTATTTAGTTCGCTTCCGCAGCTAAAAATATAGTGCCAGAAACTTTGTAGCCAAAAACCCTTTTAATTAAGGAGTAGATATAATTTAATGATTATTTTTCAAAATTACATTTCAAATTCGTTATGTTAGGTTGGACGTTTCATTTGATTTTACATTGAAAAATGAATATACTCAAAACACGTGGTGACGTTTATATTTGTGCTCTTGAATTAGTAAAGTGTATTCATAGGAAATTGAACGTCGCAGATTTCCAATGCAAACATACGGGGAAATATACACTGAATGTAAATATAGGAAATTGAACGTCGCAGATTTCCAATGCAAACATACAGGGAAATATACACTGAATGTAAATATATTCTTATTACACGTATGCGTATGTACAGAGACAAAACCAATACTAAGAACACTTCATGCAGTCAAATGTGCGTGATTCAAGAATTTTAATGTTATTAGTTAACATTTAACTAGTTCTAATCTTGATGTTTATTAACTAGTGTACACAGGCACGAGACCTTTTTTTTTAAACATTTTTTTATAATAAAAATATACACCCTATATCTAATAAAACACTATTGTGTATATTTTTATTCATATGAGAAAAATAAATAACGTCAGGTGCCTGTGCTAGGAACTACTCCCTTTTCTGCTTGTATTTAATCCTATGACCGCCGCATATTAATTACTTCGCCACGATTTATAGTTTGCTGTAATGAATTTCTATACGACTTCACAGCTTCTCCACAGATTAGATTTTTTTTTTAGATTTTATACAAAATACACATTCAATATTTTCTGTCATTCTCTACCGAGTATGATTACCTCTATTTCTTACGGAAACTTATAGTTAATTCATAGCTCTCTAGAACAGTTGTAGAAACTGACGGGACTAAAATCTACATGCCCCGTTTAGAATTTTTTTTAACAAAATTAACCCGCTAACGTGGGTGTATTTTTTCTGCAATGTAGCCACCTTCATATCCCGCATGAATCACCAAAGAAAACGTTGTATTGTTTAAATTTATAAAACCATTTTGAAAAAAAACCTGCCCCAACTCGACTACACCATAAACCCACATGTCTTTTTTTTTTACTACTGTCTTGACTTCAACCCAACTTCTCTGGCTTATGGCGCTCGAAAAAAAAATCTCCATTTGTCGGAGAGGCACAAAAAGTTGCTGTTAATTAAATTAAGTTGAAACGTTTTAAAGAACTTCTTCTAAGCATAATATCAAAAAAAATCTATGGATCAATATGCTCGTAATTATTTATATTTGAATATGGTATATTCATTTCCTTTGCCAAATTCAAAACAAATCTAGTTTTTTTTCATGGACAATTTTCTTGTAAATTTTATTCTTCGTGGTATCAATTGGAATTGAGAGTTCCTTTTTAAATTCAGAATTAAAATCCAAAACTAGTTAATTTTCTATTTCTCAACTTTGTTTATAACGCATAATCTCCTTGTCTTATTGTTAACCTGTCTTGACTCAAGTGTTGTTAGATTTAGTAGTTTTGTCAGTCTGTCTGTTTCTCCCATCTAAAAAGTATAAAACAACACATCATTTGAATACTTACATGCTTTTTTCTTTTTTTTTAAACTCTATTCTGAGTTTCACTGATGATTTTTTGGTGAAAACTTTCACAGTCAAGACAAATTTTACAAGAACCTAAATACGAAAAAAAAAATCCACCAAGAATATGGCTGTCATCGCATTTACGTAAATTGACAATATATATCTCCACTTATTCTACTGTTATAAATGTATGTGAGGGAACAGTATACTGATATTGATCGAACTCTGACGGCGATGTGTGAGTATTTAAAAAGAGCACCGCGAAGAATTTTCAATTGTAGCATAAAAGTATATATAGTCACGAACAGCTAGCGTACTATACCACGAATTGTGAGGCAAGAGCGACCGGTTTCGTAAGGAATTCCAAGCACAATACATGCAGAGAAATTAGTTCGCATGCGTGCGCTGAAGAAGGCAGATGGGCGAGGAACTGCTATTCTATGTCGGTGGACAAAAATATCATTTTTCCCGATATGAAATTGCAAAAGGCCACTGTGAAAAGCTCAGGGAATGGATTCGAGATCACCCTAATCAGAAAGTAGTCATAAATCGACCAAAATTATCTTTTGAAGCCATTTTGGATTTTCACTTGACGGGTAATCTCCATATGCCAGTTGCCGTGTGTCCGGAACTTTTCAAAGATGAACTTGATTTCTGGGAAATTTCCCATAAGACACTAGAAAAGTGTTGTCTCACCCGGTTGTCGAGTTACTTCCGAGACAAAGCTTTGCTTAAAGATTACAGAAAATCAGGAAGTTGTCTGCCGCAGAAGCATGTGTCACCTCAGAAAAATGTCTTCAACAAATCTCTTCGAAAACTCTGGAACATTTTGAACTACCAAGACAATTGTCTGGAAACAAAGGTAGGTGACATCAATTTTTAACAGGTCCTTTACTAGTATTAGTCTTCAGTCTTTTTTTTTTTTTTGTTATTATGATTTCACCCTCTTACCCAAGTTTTTAATTTATAGCATGTACATTAATTACATGCACTTATCTTTACAATTCAGGTAAGATTCATCCAATGTTTTTAATTTTGAATTTTGATTTTTTTTTTTAAAGTAACGATTGTTATCTAGTCCCAAGTAACAAAACCTTCGGGTTTAAAGTAATCCGTGGTTCAAATCACTATTTGAATTACTAGTATTAATTTTCGAGACCTTGAACGTATGCATAAATTATTATATTCGGATGTGTATATTGATTTTTGATGAAAATTTTTATCTTTGATATAATTGAAAAAATCATTACTCATTTCATTTAGATCGTGTCCTTTAATTATTGCTGCTACCAAAATGCATGGCTTTTGGATTTTTTTTTTTTGGGGGGGGGGGGTTCAATTACAGCTTTCTTTAAAGATACATGTATGGCTTATATTAATTCACCGGAGTGCCATTATCTGAAGATCCTTTTTGGAGAAGAGAGTCAAGAATGCCCTGAAACACTTACGATAAAATCTGTATCTGACAATTAATTCAAGTTGGTTGCTTATAGAAGCTCTGTTTCATGAACAATTGTTTACAATACCGTATCTTCTTCGGGGGAAATCTCGCTTGTTTTGAGGTCGCTACGATTCATCATAGAACATCGTGTTAAGGTCTGAGATACCGTTTTAGTGTTGATAAGCAATCACTGATAGGAGGACATTTATGTATGGCTTTGGTAAGCAAAAGTAAACGTTAAAATGCATATCCTCTCTTTCCAAGATAAACTGAAACTATTTCAATGTAAACACATACGTGTAATATATTTCTAACAAAACCAATAAACTGCTGCATTTGCAGAGTCGTCATAATCTTGTTCTATCGCCAAACTAACGCACGATTAAGGAGAGTAGAACTTTTAAACTTAAAGTGATGTGCTTTTGTGATTTTGATAGATTCGGAAGCCTGATCAAGCTTGTGACAACCAGTCGTATGCCTTTCAAGCTGATTGAGAAATTTGCTAAAACAGATGGGTAAATCTTTTTCATAAATATATGGCCTCAAACCCACCAGTGTAGTTTCCTTGCAATCTATTAATTGCTGTTGCTTTGTTCACAAAAGCAACAGAGATACTGATACACCACGAAATTAAAAGATTTATAAGTATTATACTCTATCTTGCGGGAAGCTCGTCACATTTTTTTGCCTTTTGAAGTTCGACGACCCCCGGGTGCAACTTGTAACATGTACGTTAACGACCAGCTCGTGTTCTATTGGCTATCCCTGCTTTTGTAATCGGACACATTAATTCACGTCGATGGTAATTTTAGAAACTAATACACCCATCCTATTGAACATTTACAATAAAATATCATATTAGAACCGTTTTAACAAGAGCTTGGACTTTCGATAGGATGTTACCATCTAGTTTGCACAACAAAACAGGCTGTCAAATATTGGCCTACCTCTTTTTTTCTTATTCGCAAAAAGAAGCTCATTAATATTCATAGATTGTCAAAATGGGAAGTCCCCGTCCCCCCAAGAACTGCTTTGTTGTGAAACTGAGGCTGCTTTAACCGAAATATACATCTCTGGACAAAATCGGACAAGTGTCATTCCGTTTAATCAATTTCGAGGTTGTCACGTACTGCACAAAGTCCAAACTCTTGTAAAAAAAAAAGTTTTAACTTTTTCATATTTACATCCAGTTTGTATTTTTTCCTATATTTCGTCAGAAAATCGATTGTGATTCATTGTGACATGAAAGGAATATACACGATCTTGAAAAAAAAGACTGTCCTCGTATGTACATGTATATGCACATAAACTTTTTAAAAAACTGCTTTAAAATGCATTTTTGGCTATTTAAATATCAACTTTAATTCAATAAGCTATAACAAATTATAATGTTTACATTATTGATGTGTTGTTTTTTTGGGGTGTTTTTTTTTTTTATTAAATTGACACTTTGTGTGGATTATTTCGCGATCAATCGAAACTTAAGGGTATTTTAAAAACACTGACGTCACAGAATTGCAAAGCCTTCCAAGTAGATATAGTAACTATGGTAACCTTCGCATATATGAAAGAATTGGCTGTTCCTTCTGTGTTAAATGCTGATCGATAATGATGATAATTTACGTGTCTTAATTGATTGAATAATTCAAAGAAAGATGTAAACATTAACAGTAATATGCTTTCTGTTGTGTTTCATAAAGGCTATGAATGAAGTAATCATTGCAGAAAAAAAAACTAAATAACCTGCTTAAGGTTATATATTATATCTTTTTATAATTTCTGCAATGAGCGCTACTTCTTCTGTTCAGGTCATATTATGGTCATACGGTATGCTGTGTTGCTACTTTCTGAATCTTACATGCATACATGACAAATACATGGTATTTAGATTATAGAAACAATGTATACCCGCCAATAAAAGACATTTCGACTACATTGGAAAGTCTTCGTTGTCCTGAGTTGTGATTATCTAACGTCCCAACCTCCCAGTTATTCTCAATCTTAGTTGGGGTTTTTTACCAGAAGGTTGTATCATAATGTTAAGGTAAACGTTTAAGCCACTGGGACTCTCATTTAAGACGATATAGTTTAACAAGTTTTACATTGCAAAAATGAAAAAAAAAGCAGTCTTACTGATTCCATGGAACGTCTACTACTCTTTTTAACTCCGAGGGCTGGACTGGCTAAAATGTTTTTACTAATCAATATCTCATTCATTCAAATTTTTTTTCGGTCAGAATTGGAAAAATGAGGTGGAAAATGATAATTAAAAGTTTTATTCTTCAGGCCTACTTCTGTTTGTCTACGTGTATGATTATCCTGTCCATCTTTGGGGTCGCCATCAGTACTCTACCAGAGTTTAGACTCAAGGACCAGCCACCGGTAGCAGAGGTGACCGCAGAACCGATCACCACGCTGCCCCCACCCCCCGACTACTGTAAACTTCTGTACGAGAAAGAAACAGCGATTTTGAATTCCCCTAAGGATACTACAATCGCAACAAACTCGTCGACTGAGATCGGGAGAACATTCATTGAAAAGATTTTCCCTGAACCAGTTCATACAAAGATCCCGTCTTTAAAACAGACTCTGGACCGAGGCACCAACGCATTTTTCATCATTGAGATAATTACGACGGTTTTCTTTACAATCGAGCAAGTGTTGCTGCTCATTTCTGGACCGAGGCTTGTGTCGCATTTCATGAACGCCATGAACATTATCGAAATGTTGCTCCTACTTGCCAGTTATTGTCGTTTCTCTCTTCATTTCCTAGAATTGGAATACGAAGACAATGGATGGTCCTTGTTATTGTACGTACAAATGTTTCGAGTTTTAAGGATTGTCCGGGTTATGCGTCACGTGACCGCCTTCAAAGTCTTAAACTATTCCATCAGCGCTGGAAAAAAGGATCTTTGTATCATCATTTTGTATATCTTTATGGGGATCGTGATTTTTTCCAATCTGATTTTCTTTTTCGAGTTATCGGAAGATTTCCACAGTATTCCGGATGCCTGGTGGTGGACCTTAATCACCATGACAACCGTGGGATATGGCGATATGATACCTAAAACAATCGCGGGAAAAGTTCTGGGTTGCGTCTGCGCAGTGTCCGGTGTCATAATGTTGTCGCTTGTGATACCCATATTTGTCAACACTTTTCTATTCCTGTATCAGTATGCAGAATTAGAATCGGTGAACATCCCGGCCCCCAAGAAGCGTTGCACAGAGAGTAGAACAAGCACTTCTGGTGACACAGAAATTACTGTAGATCCCGAGTAATCTTGGTTTCACAAGACTTAAAATCTTCGAATCTCGCCTAACGTCATGTACAAAATTTTTACTACATTTATCAGTTTTAAAACAACACCAAAGCTGTCTATTACAGTGTCATCTCCTTTTTATTTTATCTTCTATCATAACTTAATTGTAAATACCAATACATGTACATACATTTATATATTGTTTGTATTTGTATTCATAAAATTATATATAATAACTGTTCTAAAATTTTGACTTCAGCTTGTATGTTACTTGTTTGTCCAATAAAACAATCATTGGTAAAGTACTTATTGTCTTTTATCTGCAATACATGTACTTAATGAGAATTTGAACATTTTAATATACAAACTAATAAGCGAACACGATATCTGGATTAGGTATTTTCCGAAAGGATCTACTTCAAAACCTCAAAAATTCGTTGCAACTCAGTTCTGTTTATTGCTTTAAGAGGGCGGCGCCTGGGGGCTGGAAGGCCGTGGCCATTTTTGACTATATATTAATCTCTTTTACAAGGATAGTTTTGTATAAAGGTATAGAAAAATATTCAAATTTTTCTAAAGCTTAAGTTTTCGGATTTTTCTTTCCTAAAAAAATAGTTTAAGGCTAAAGAAATCCTCTCTAACATGGGTAATTTGTTGACTATCAAAACCTTTTAACCCATTGTCTTCGTGAAATACTATTATATGTTACATTGAAAGATTTCTAAACTAAAATATAACAATCTAGATTGTTATATTTAAGCTAAGAAGTCTTTAGATTCTGAAGTCTTTGATTTTTAACTTACAATGATTTTTAACTTACAATGTAACATATAAACATGTGTATTTAATTTATCACTCACATTTATTCTATATATCTGTTTGATGTTTACCGAAGCTTTTTTTCCTACAGGTGATCATGAACTACGATAAATGCACTTAACTTCGCGACCTAACAATGACTTTTTAAGGAATAAGTTTGATATTTTGAAATCCTTTAAAAATGTTAATTACATTGTATATAACCATTGATTTATTCACATCATAAACACACATTAAATGATAGTGAATTTATGCACGAAGGTAAGGGAACAACCTGAAGAGAGTTCATGCGCAAAAAAGAATTAGAATATTGACTTTAATGCTAAAAGCAAGGGTCATTGTGTATAAGTCTAAACAGAGGTGTAAGTAAATGAAACTGTGACAACTAAAATAAAAACAAATCTAATTAGATGGAATTTCGATACATTATTAAAAAATTTATGAAAATTTATAAGAAAATGTGAAGAAAAATCTTTGGATTTTTTTTAGTCATTTAAAAACATAATTGTTAATGCAGTGTTCAATTGTCATTGTCATTGTTTGTGCAATTATACTTAAATTAATAGCATTTAATGCGATTGTTATCGGTACATTTAGTTGAATACTATGAATTTCAAAACTTTAACGTAACTCTTTCCCTCGAAGAAATCCTGTGTACTATCAAAGCAATATTAGATGCATGCATTTTTCATAGCAGAAACAGATTGCGTGAGGAAAAAAAAAGATTAATTTAGTTTAAAACTAACATTTTTTTAAAGGTATATTTGGCGTATTTTTTAGTGAATAACAATAATAAGATCCGATTATTTGCTTCATTACTTTATTTAAAGATAGGACTTTCACATAAATTATGCTGTTCGAGTCAATCGCATAACAAAGATACAAGAAATTAACCAAATATATTTTATTTATTTTTTTACGTGCCGGTAAAAAATACAAAAAATTTGAATAACCCCGCCTTAAGTGGATCACGTGACATACATCTCGGTCTATCAACAACAATGGTGACGACGAGAAAGAGGGGTAGACCGTTAAGTTTGACATATTTGGCAAGGAAATAAAAAAAGAGACAGACTGACAAGGAAAGGAACAACTGGACGTTCGTCATCGGAGACCATGTAGATTGATGGAATAGGAATTAAAGCCAAATTAAACTTAAGTTTCCATAATGAAGTTGTAGGGGTTTTGCTAGTCAGGTTCGTGCTCCATGTGTTCCGTGTCTTTACTTTATAAGTTATAAACCACAAGAGGGATTTTCGTCACTCGGAGTTTAGAGGAATTTTGGAATAAAGAACAATTAAACGCGGCGGGGGTACGCTCTCAGTACATGCATCCCTCAGGAGAGGGGTATTTACTCCGTTTACCGTGTCGATGATACTAAAATCGTGTTTCATCTTTATTGCACATAATTAACAATTTGTGATTCTAATTTGTAAACAAAGTTTACTTCCATCGTGTTTTCTGGGTTTTCTTGGAAATTTTCCCTTTCATCGATTTCAATTGCACTTCTTTCACAGGTATGTGTATTTTTTTAAATCGGCCAAATGTGCCGCATTAATATCTTGGGACAGACAATATTATATTTAACGTGAAATTGGGAGAAAAATAAGTACCAATATGAATCATGCTGGGGGGGGGGGACCTATCATTTGACCCAATTTTGTGTACCGGTAAATCGAGCTTAAAAGGAAAAAATGTGCCTAATTTTGATGATGGTGCGAAATGTTTTGACATATATAATTCAAATAACCAATATTATTATATGATCCGCAGAATAGCAAAATACATTACTTATCGAATGATTTTTTATAAAAATATTTTTGATTTAATGTCATTAATCACTTGCGCCGATGCGATTTATATAGATAGTTTGCCGTGTTAAGATACGCATGTCACGTGTTTTAGAAGAACATATGACGTCACAAAAATGCATCAAATATAGTGCTGAATATCGCTCTTAATTTTTGTAATAAAAGTTTAAAGAAAATCGCCAGGTTAAAGTATTTTTTCGTTAATTAAAATAGTATCGTATTCCGATATAAGTTTTTAGCTTCGGACAGCCTTTACAGCTGCATTAACATTAATTTTCAAAAATAATAAGAGTTACACATTGCCTTAAAAAACGTTAAACGTTTTTCTTTTACAGTTAAATTCGTTGTTATTTCTAATGTTTTTATTTTATCTATGAAATAAGTTGTTATTTTCAATTATCATTTTATCTGTGATACATATTCCTATGTTAATACACTTTTATTATTATTTATCTATGAATCTGAAAAAAAGTTCTTGTTACGAAAATAAATATGAATTTCAGATATATATATTTTTTAGCTCTTGTACTGAACATGTTAACATTGGTATTGTTTCGGTATAATAAACAATTTATTGCATGAATTTACGAGAGATATGAAGATTTATTCCCTCAAGAACGATCATATTTCCCCCGTGCTTCGCCCTCGGGAAATATGATTGTTCTTGAAGGAATAAATCTTCATATCTCCCTCACCATCATGCAATAAATGTATAATATTAATGTATTATTGGGTAGGTGGGTTAATGTTTTTATTATGAAAAAAATATATATACTTATAACATCAGCTGCCCGTGCGTGAGTTATGTGTCAACCAAGTGCTTTAAGCATACAAGCAGTATTCTACCCCATCCCGTTTTGCAATAGAATCTTCTTTTGCGTGAACTGCGGTAAATATCATTGCACGCAGCTGTTACATTGGCTATTGTTTCACCACAGTAACACGACAACATGACGAAACTCAACACGAAAAACTTCTAGTATGTACAATAATAGTTCTTTTTTTACTGATATTGCAGACTTGGCTATAAATCGAGAAAAGCAGGTGCATATTATCTCTGATTTGAGAAAGTAATGAAATATTTCAAATTCCAATTATCAATTTCCTGTAAAATTCTAATTGAACTTTTTTTTTGTCGTGTCCTTTAGATCTGTGTTATTTCCTATTAGGATTGATAATATAATGAATAGATGTTCTTCTTGAAGTTAATATCCCTTTTTTTTTTCGTCACCAGCTGCAAAAATGTTGCTATCATGGTATATTTGAGTTAACACTCGGAGAGCCTCATTTTCGTACAGGCCAAATAGGTTCACGAAATGTATCGAGCTATTCGCAAATTCGGTACTGCTGTGAAAGACACATCATATGGATTTACATCACTATACTCTGTCCCAAGATATCCTTGAGTCACATTTTGCTTAATTACATGTAATCCACATTATATAAATAGTGCCTGTTTGGGAGGGTACCAGTTGAAATTGACACCCCGAGAAAACCATTGTCAACCGACGCGAAGCGGAGGTTGACAATGGTTTTCGAGGGGTGTCAATTTCAACTGGTACCCTCCCAAACAGGCAATATTTGTTTTATTACACTGAATGTCTTAATTTTATAGCAAATACTGCTTTATAAAGAAAAGACGTGAGTTCTACGGCGAATCGTACGCGCATAATTTACGCGCATGTAACAATTTGTTCTATCGGCCCGTTGCCAAGTGTGTTGCTAACGCTGAGGGTATGAGAACGGATTGTCAACTTCGTCTTAACCAATCAGATTTCAGTATTTAACATGAAAGTATAATAATTATAAATACCTCAGGGTTCAAACGATGTTCATTCAAAAGTATGAAAATTTTCTCAGTTGAAACGCACGCGTTATCTTATCAGGTTTCATTACAAGGCTAAAGAATGAGATGTCTACGGGGATTTTGTATTGCAGCAAGCCCGGATGATAACGTTGAAAAATTGCGCGCGGTAGTCCGAGATGTAAAGAAACGTTTTCGTTAATCCTGTGAACTTTTTTTGCGTGAAAAATGATGTGTCAACGAAGATATCTTGGAAATTTTCCCTTTCATCGATTTCAATTGCACTTCTTTCACTGGTAGTTGTATTTTATCAAAAATCGTCCAAATGTGCTTCATAAATATCTTGGGACAGACTTTTATAGTTTATATTGTCTAGTTAATATAATCGAATTTAATGAAGTTTCAATTGCTCAAATCTTAGGTTGTTTAAGACACCTGTCGATATTAGTGTAGGTAAAAATACATTATAATTAAAATACTCTCATTGGTTAAGATTTCTCAAATTTTACTTAAAAATATCTTTTAAAATTTTTTGAAAAGATAAAAATTAAATACAGTTCCGTAGGTAACGCTCTGACCTGTGATGACCTGTGCTGACCTGTGCTGCGCCATTAGATAACAATTTTGGGAAAGAAAAAAACATGAAATTATACTTGATTTTATTGTTTACTTCGATAGTAATTACGTTACAATTACGTCACAATAAATGAAAGTGTCCCACACCACCTTTTAAGAGATACCGGTAATACATTAAAGAAGGGGTTGTCATTGACGCTTATAGGTAATACATGCCGCTTGTCGGAAAGGCCCAAGAAGTTGCGTTTGCAGTCTGATCTGAAAATGTTTTTTTTTTTCAATTTCCAAACACAACTGATCTATGCCATAAATTTCAATGATATATAACCACTTGTATTGTTGTTGTCAATTTACAGACTAAGTCATTAATACAGCGAGTTTGTTGGATATGCAAAACAAATAGAATATTACATACTTTTTCTGTATCACATCTTGTATTAGCCCTTGATCAATATAAGGGTATGTATTACAATCATGTTCTTCATTTATAGCTTATCAAATTCCGTTCATTTAATATCCAATTAATAACTTAACACTGTGCCGGATAGTTATGCCAGTGCCAAGGTGGCATTTTTGCACCTGCTTAAGGTGCAGTTTCGGAAATTTCCATATATACCAAATGATAGACCATTGTCTAGAAAGTATATATAACCACTTTTGATTTAAGTGTGTCATATTTATAGGGATATTTACCTTTAAAAATTAATATCCTATAGGAAAATGGTAATTTCCATAGGAGAAATGATTCTCCTACAGGATATTTTGGCAATCCTATAGGATTATCTAAATATCCTATAGTAATTAAATTTTCTATAGAAGAATGACATTTCATGTAGGAATTTGCTTCAGACAGGTAGTTTTCCTATAGGGAATTACGATTTCCTATCGTATTTTATCAAATCCTATCGGAATTGAATTTCCTATAGGAAGTTCTTGTATTCCGATAGGAAATTTCAAATTTCCTATAGGAATATTGTTTTTCCTATCGGAAATATTATTTTCCTGTAGGAATATTTTTGAAAGTTAAATATCTCACCTGACAGGTGAGATACAATAATAACAAAGGTGGTTGTAAACTCTAAAAGCAATGGTCTATCATATGGCATATTTGAATTTTTTCGGTTTATGCAGCTTAGACGGGTACAAAAATGCCACCTTGGCACTGACATAATTATCCGTCATAGTGTTACTTGCAATTAAAACAACTTTTTATCCAGGTTATTACACTAATACCAATTCATTTCATTATAACTGTTAGGTTTAATCATTACTTGAGTAAGTTGTATTTTTTTTCGTTGTTACCAGATGATATCCCGCGCAAGTGCGGAAATTAACACTTTACACATAAATATGTGACGCGCTAAGCAAAAACCTCCCTTATCTCAATTATGACGTAACGTTAAAATACGTGTCTACATTTCACTACAACGTAAACGCTGTATAAGCATTCTTATCTGCCATGTGTTTCCCTTTCGTGTTCAAGCATCAATCACAAAGTTATGAAGGAAATTCTGCTAAGCCTTAATAAAGTTTTGCATCACCAATGATTTTCTTTAATCAAAAATAGCGTTATTTAGAAATAAATAAATTAGGGCTAGACCAGTGTTGAAATATTTGTTCTTTTCAAATAGATAAAATAGAATGTTGATCTAAGTTGTGCGGAACAAGAAAAATGTCGGGGCTTCCAAGTTATTTTTTTTTAAATAATAAAACACTACGTTTATATTTTCATTTATTCGACCTTAATAAAATATAAATAAATTTACTAAAATGCTAAAAATGTTTATTGATAAATTGATAAATTATCATAATTCAAAACAAGCTTGATCTCTCAGCAGACGTGATGCTGAACTGACGATCCGATCTAAATGGCGGGCGCTTTCAAGTCTCATTTTCTGTGATCTGAAAACACGACGTAATTTAACACCTTTTGATTTAAAATATTAATTTTCAGCTTTACTTTTAACCAACAAACAAATGAAAAACAGATGAAAAATAAAAACATTTTGTAGTTCATGGTTTTTTTTTATTAAATACATGTAATTGTGTTGTAGTAAACCCTATATTACCGGTGACACGAATGAGTTGTACTTCAGAAATTACTGTAGCAATAAATAAACCAAAAAAGAAAGAAACTCTTATATGATGAATAATACAGATGTAGATACATGCATGCATACCGCATTTCTAGAAATAACTCACGTATAGTTGGTTATGGCGTCGCTTAACAGAACAAAAAAAAATCACTCGCGAGATACACGTGTAAGGGTGTACAGAAGCTGAAGCTGAGCATAAGATATAAAATTCATCTCTGAGTCATCTTTTTAAAGCATTCAATATATATGCATTTATAACACTCAAAAGTCCGCGTTTCAGGAATAAAATCCCAAATTTCGATTTTTAGAAAAAAATATATGTATTCATAGTATGGACAATTTAACTTTTCTTTTTCCAGTTGTGATAATGTTAAATTGTTCATTTTATGGTCAGATTCTTTATTAAAAAATACTTTCGCTTTTTTAGTATCATTGATTTCCCCCGTAATGAAAATAAAACATATTTCTCTTTGAAAACAAATTGTTCTGTCCTTCTTCTTGGCAGATACACATGCAAATAAACTACTCTACATTATTTCTGCTCCCATTGTTTTATTTTCCTATTAAAACTAATCTTTATCCACATGCAAATAAAACTATTCTTATTTATTTATATTATATTATATTATTTTGATTTAACTAATGTTTCATCGATATTCATTCAAACGATTTTTTTCCTTTCACAAAAATACATTGTATTATACCTTTAAACATCCTCCATTTTCATTCTCATGTTTCATGCCAATGGAACCCATGAAAATTAAATAACAATTGATTTTAAAGTTGTATAATATGTTCTGTACTTTTACAGTCGTAGGAGATAATCTAAATGCATTGTTATAATATAAAGTCTTTTGTCTCTGTTTTTCCTATCAATTTTTATTTCTATAATCAATTTGAAAAATGCAGTTAATGTTTCCACGTATTTCCGTCGATGTTATCCAGCATTTTAAAAATAAAGAACAGAAAAACATCAAATAGGAGAGAGAGAGAGAGAGAGAGAGAGAGAGAGAGAGAGAGAGAGAGAGAGATTGTATTTTTTTATTTTATTTTTATTTTTGAGGAAGTATAATTGTTTTCATCGCAAGGTTATACAATGTAAACATTTGTTAGCAAATGCAATATTTTTTTTACAACCAGAAGTTGATTTCTTTGCTGGAAATATGGCATGGTCTGTCAAAATCATAAGTATAGAAAATCTAGAAAGGGTGAAATGGGACCTTGTATGCAGCCGTTCTCTGAATGATGATCTGAGCTATATTCTGCCTTTTTTCTGCAACATGGTGTAGAAATATTATGTTTTAACAAATAGAAATTCAGCATTGTAGGACAATTTTTCGTAACAATTCATACATACACTGTACTATCTTGCCAGGTATAGTCATGTTTTCTCATGGCTTTCAAAACATTGAAAACAAGGATGGTATTTAATCAATGAAAATCAAAAACTAAAAATCACCCCTTACCTTTGTTGACTTTTTAAATGTTCCTATAAAAAATGACAAGTTATACGGCGATTAAAGATTATCTAGAGTACTAAGGCAGAATAGGTACTTCCGACAATTCTCCAGTACAGATATATAGGGACCGAACAATGCTGCGCGAACAGACCGGCAGACTACGTGATATTTTTTTATTTTTTTGGATTCTTATGTAAAATTTTAAAAGCATTTTTACTTACAAATTCAAAACACATTTATTCATGGCTGCGCGTATGCATAACATATCATACCTTGTACATTTAGTATAATGCAGTTCAGTTCTATGTATTTCAAGTAATAACTTTGCCTATATGGAATGATAAATCGGAACAGACACTTTAAAGTTTGAAACATATGTATCCAGGTAATATGCAACATTAGGCTTAACAAAAAATGAGTTTTGAAACCGATTGGCTTTCTAGAAATATTTTTCTAAAATCTCAAATAAAAGCGTTGGGGGAAAGTCTACTACATAAAGTATAAAGTAGTTTTTACCCTCGGGGAAAAGGGAAAGATTACTGCTAGTTTTTGTTGTTGGTTTTTTTTTTTTGGGGGGGGGGGGGGGTGGGGGTGGGGGGTAACTATGCGGGAAAAGCTGCTAGCAGATACATCGAGGGGTGGTCGGGCGACGGCGAACGATCATGTATTTCATTTTGACTTCATGATAAACTTTAGTGATGGTAAGGCGGTTTCAATAAATTTTTGAAATCTGTTGTGCTACACTTTGATCATGATGTGCGACCTTGAGAGATTTAGCCAGGCGGTCTTACACGTATAAGGCAGACATATGCTTTCATAGCCGAATCCAGGGGCGGATCCAGGATTTGAAGTTAGAGGGGGCGCCAGTTTTAGGCAGGGGGTCTGGGGGTCCAGTGGGTCCAGGGCAAAACCCTGGTGGGGGTCCAGGGGGCGAAGGCCCCGGAAGCTCCTGGATTCTAGAGATTTTGTAAGGTAAAATTGAAGTCTTCATATTTAGACTTCTGTGATATTTCTTCTCGTGATTGTACTTAAAGTAATTAAATTATTTATAATTTTAAAGGTTTGTAGATTTAAGACCTGCAGAAATCCCATCAAAACTATCTGCCTTGCAGAAATATAAGAAACATTTCCTTTTATTTTTTTCTTACGAATGGCTGTAAATTAATCAGTTTAAAAAATCTAGTTCAATGGGACGATGTAAATGAAGTTAAAAAAAAAATAACGATGCCAATTTGTATCATGATAAACACAAGCTAGTATAACTTATTAAAGGTAGGTTACTGGTCACATTTGAACCCACGAGTTTAATTTATACTACTCCGTTTAAATTAGTCTAATGTAGCGAAATACGACGAGTTTCCAAAAAGTTGATAATTAAGACTCGGAAGTTGTACATTTTCTTTGCCAGAAGGAGTATGATTTAACTTTGTTTTGACAATTTTTTTTTTTTGGGGGGGGGGGGGGCGCCGGGTGCGCCCCCCCCCTTGAATCCGCCAATGGAATCCGATCTTTTGTGACCAATCTGTGGAAAGATGTTACTATTTTTTATCATTTGTACCATTCCATACCTCAAAAATTATCATTCATTGTTTGAAATACAATGAATCAAAATAAGATAGATGTACTGTTATTAAAAAATCTATAGCTATTAATCTAGCAACAATTACATGTATGTAGCCTTTATTTGCGCGGTCGATGTCAAAGCATATACTTCTTCATTTCAATGCGCTCTTGCAACACCCTAATAAGAAACATATGTAATGCTGTATATTATTAGAACAAAAAGGATAAGCTTTATTATGATAATGATACATTGCTTAATAAGTTGAACCATATTTTTTTGTTCATTTTTTGTATATTCTGTGTCCGAAATTTTTCTTACTATTGCTTCCTTATCATATTCTTTAAAACTAAAATAAAGAAACAACTGCATGGCTGGGGAGAGTTTAAAAATCTAAACTGAAATGGATGATATAAACATGTACGTTGCCTTAATTCTTTTGTTGCACATGAATGAAAAAAAAACCAATGGAGAGGGTGAATGGTGTTCAGCCCCCATTCCACTTCCTCGTTTCATGCATGTATACATTAATAAATCATTAGTTAATATAGACGCAGGACACAATACTGTGGAATCATCTAAATTCGTGAGGGTCAATTTTCGTGGATTGTGGGTTTTTGCTTATTCGTGGGGATGTAATTTCGTGGAAGCGTCGGTTTTCAGTTTCACAAAGATAACTCTCCCTATCATAATTTGTTTTCGTGGAGTATGTAAATTCGTGGAGAAGGTTACCCACGAATATCACGAAAATTGAGCCGCCACGAATTTTGATGATTCCACAGTATGTTCATTGTTACAAATTAATGTATAAGGTTTACTACCAATCTGCCGTGGTATAAAAATGTATGAAATTAAAAAAAAAAAGTTAGACTAAGTGTATGCATATTTATTTGCACAATTTAAACAAAAGCTGTCAATGTTATAGTTTTTTTAAACACAATTATCATGTCATTAAAAACAGATTTAATCACAATTTAGCTATTATCTAAACAAATCGAAGCGGGAAAAATCAGAGAAGTTCCGTAGGGGATGTGATATGGATCTAGCTCAGCCCTGCAGGATCCATATCAGCCTAAACCTGGAAATTAAAAAAGCCTGGCTTTCAATACTTTCAGTACTTCGATTGCTATGACTTGCATGTGTGTGAGGGTTGGGGGGTACAATATTTTTTTAAACAATAAATCTTCTGAAACATTATTTAGTTATATTTCACATACATATGTGACTTTTTAACGATTTCCACAAACACGTGTACTTCATTTCTTGTATGAAAATAGATCTAAGAACTAAAAAAATTTGCCCGCTTGAAAGTACTAGTAAATAACACCAGAGAATGCCGCAAAACCGGCAAATCATTTTTTTCCTGTTCAAGATCAAACACGCTCGTGGTCAATGGATTATATTGTATTGTATCAATCATGCTTGTTATTAATTTTTTCATGCCTGAAAAGGCCCCTTATTTGGAAATAAAGTACCTCTCTATCACTACCGTTTTAACAAACTTGTCAGATTTTAGAGCAATTTGACGGTGTATGAATAACTTTATTTAAAGCTATTTTACGATTGCGATCGAAATAAGTTTTCTTATTGTTTTTTTTTTACACGTTTCTCTTTGGAGATTTATTTTCCGTTAACTCTTTCTGTGGCCAATCGATATGATAAACAAGGAAATATTTTTTTCCATTAAATTGCACACTAGTATATGGAAGATTGGATTTTTCTTTCAATATATAACGGACTGATAGATAATATAACGTATTGCTTTTTCTCACTGCTTGTGCAATATTTATACGGGATGTAAAATTGCGATACAAAACCTGATGAAGTGGGTCATGTATTTTGCTTAACACTCTTGTATTAACATGCATATGAAACCGTCGACAAAGAAAACAGTTTGTTTTGCATTATATTTTTTTACGTAAATACTAGTACCAAAATAGTACATTCAATTATCCAGGAAGAAGACCAAAGTCTTCCCAAATCCATTTTGTTCATTTTTTCTTTGACTCTCGCTTATTGGATACAAAGTACATGTATTTTCAACTCACATGTGTCAAACTCATTCTCAGAAATAACAATCACGTGAAGGATTTTTATCAATGTAAATGAAAAAAGTGCGGAGAGAGAGAGAGAGATAGAGAGAGAGAGTCTGATAGACAGTCAAAGACGACACTGGTAGGCAGACAAATAGACAGCAAAGTTGAGTAAAAGAACAATTTATTGAATGGTTAATCAGTATTACATTTAGGTAAACCAATGGTGTGTTGCACAGTTAAATTGAATTAATTCATGTACCGGTAGTTGGTAATCTAGTTAAGTCCATATGAAACCGTGGAAATCAAAGCTTTCTGAAGCAGGAGAAGATGATGGCAGACGATCGCTTTGCAGACAGTTTTTTCTGCTTTCCTTCGCTGGCAAAAAGGAAGTCCTTATCGGTTGAATTTTCCCCTTCGCTCCTAAAATCGTTGTGTTCTCGAGGCATGTCTTTTGCCAATTCCTTACGACAGTTTTGGATATCTGTTGTGATTTTAAACACATAATTCAATTGAAATTAAACTCCGAACTTTTCAACACATCATGTTTATACATATTTCAAGTTTCATGTTAATGCTTGTAGTAGTACTACAAAAAAGCAAAAATTGTACTTTGCTTACCTGGCTTTTCTTTTGCCAAAGAACTGCTCTGAAATCAAGTAAAGAAAGCATTGATAATTATGAGAGAGAGAGAGAGAGAGAGAGAGAGAGAGAGAGAGAGAGAGAGAGAGAGAGAGAGAGAGAGAGAGAAATTATTTGTTTTAATACAAGCTGTTACTGTATTTAGGCCTTAAAGAAATGTTAATTTAAATTTTATATTGGCAATCCATAGATATTTGAACACTATGTAAATGTGAGAAGTCGTATTCAAGTATCAAATATAATCACCTATGATTTTTTTTTATCGTTCTAAATTAACCTGATTATAAAAAGGTGATGACACCATATTTAATTGTCTTTTCGCTGTTACCTTTTTAGAGAAAATATTTCCAAAGAATCGGCTCAACTTGTACTTATTACCATGGAGACCATACCCTGAAATAAAAATGTGACGCAGGTTTACCTTAAGTGGAGAAAAAACGGATTAAGAAATGTGTAATAAAATTGAGGCTCATAGGATGAATCGCTCGCCTGAACAACGGACTATACTTGCTATATATACTAGCTTTAAAGCATACATTAAATACAATAAAAAACACTTGCTCAAATATACTTTAATCCATCGGAGTGATTTTTTTTATCAGCCTGCTTGTAGTCAAGTTTGCAAAATGATTGCATCCTGCTTAATAATTTCTTTGCTGTTCTATACGTTAATCTTAACCTCATTGTTCTCCAGCCCATTGATATATATTTTTCTTGTCGTTGACTGTTCTTGTTCAAAACGAAACGCTAAAATATCTTATACTCGCTTGTTTCCATATCAAATTTAATAAAAAAATATTGCCTCGATATTTTTAGAAGAGTCTTTGTTTTAGTTTATACGCATACATGTGTCTATAAATTTTTCTAGATCCATACGGGGTTACGCTGTTAAATGAGAACTCCACTATACAAGTATGCTGGCAGATTACTCAGTAATTGTTTTCGATACAGAAGCTAACTAATTTTTTTTTTCTAATTAAAATTTTTATGTCACTTTTTGAACTAGATCGGGGTCCCCTCATGTCAAGTTTAAAACAAATCTATAACAGCTGATATAATTTCTGAGTAAAATACAAGTTATTATATAGCCTTCATCTTCAAGCTTATATAAAAAAGGACTATTTTGTTGTATCTCTATGCCATTTGTTTTAACAAACTTCAAAGCATCTATGTCAGTGAAAAAAAAACCAAGGCAGTTAAAAAAAGTCGAAAAATTAAAAGAAGTTTACATACAGACATAATGTCGAACATTGGGCGATAGGTAATTAGAAAAACCCACTTAAACCTTGAACCCACAAAATTGACAAAATGCTTTAAAATCTCACTTTTTGGACTGGGCAAGAGAGTGTCCTTGTCTTTCGATGTTACTTTAAAGGAGTTTACAATTTCTTCTTCATTCTGAGCAGACGATCCTTCATCATCGCTATCCAACGACACAGGTACTAGTGACGTCAGCTCACGAAAGAGGTATTCCGAAGAAAGGCTCACGTTGAAATTCTTGTTTGCCCGGTGAAGTGGAAACTGCTCTTCCTAGAAGACGGAATAATCAAATAAAAACTCGGATTTTTTTTTTTTTGGTGACTCATTATTTTGATATCACAAAGTGCAAAAAATAGACCTATTGTCACAGTAATTAATGATATTATAATTATAGTAATTTTAAGTCCAAAAGTGACATCAATATTACCAATTCTGAAGAACTAGCTGAGGTAGGGACATTACCAACAGCGGAAGAATAGGAACTCTCCATCACTGCATTACTGTTTGTTGTCTCCTCAGCCATAATGGTTGCTTACATATGAAGGTTAACATTTAAGAATATTATTAAAAATTTTGCTAGCATATGAAAGATAACAGATCTGGGAAAATATTTCAATAAAAAAGACGAGAAAAAATTTGAAATGATAAGACTATGATAATCTGTTACCTTCTGGCACGATAGACCTCTATAAACAATGAGTGACGTCACAATGAGAGTCGACATTGTGACGTCATATGAAAATTCTAAATTCTAAAAACATGCTCCCCGTCCGTCGTAATAGTTATATTTTTAGTGATTTTTTAAAATAAAAAAAAATATTTTTCTCTTTAATTAGAAGCAGATAGTTAGGTGAGCACATGCTATAAGCATAGTTATATTATGCTATTAGTATAATATGTTTTACGGTGCTACCGTTGTGGCGAGCGCAGAAGAATAACACATACCTTGCATCATTGTCAACTTAGTGATATTTTGACAGTTATCAACTAACATCAAAGAATTTATTTATTTATTTTAGAGAGAGAGAGAGAGATAGAGAGAAAGAGAGAGATATATATAGAGAGAATTATATAATATTTCTATGTTTAAAAAAATTCTTACAAAATACATAGACTTGCTTCCCCTAAAACTGTTCTTTACTTTTTGAGAAAATTGACCAGTCTCTAAAATATAATTTGTTTAATTTGGTCAACAGTGTAAAGTGTAAATACAGTATTATTTTTCTTTTGTACCTTGATGTTATCGACTTTTTTTTCCTGATACATAATTTTTTTTTACTGAAATTTGTTTATTTTAGTGTACGTTGTATCCGTGCCCCCGGTCCCTGTTTGTAGGTGTGTAATTTCCCATTTTCCAGTTTAATGGTTTGACATTATGCAGTATCTGCATAAATTTTAACTGTTTATTTTTTCTCTTTATTCTTTATTATTTAGTTCAAAATGACTTTTTATTTTTAAATTTCTTTTAATTTCCTCCCTAAATATACTTACTGTTCATGCACGCAAAATTAGCTTAACTCTTGCTTGTATATATAATTATGTAATCTCTCTATCAAAATAAAAAAAAAAAACACTTAAAATCCCACAAATCACCTAAGGCAGGTATCGAAGTTTATATATACTGAAATAGCTATAGTACATGCATCACAGATGTTTGATCCACCTCTAAATTTATCGCGGGAAATCTAGCGCGAGATAACTGTGACGTCACACGTTCAAATCTATATTCATTTGTTTACGGAATTCGACTCAATACGAAGGAATGGAAGCATGTAAAAAATCTCTTGGGTCTCACCAAAGCTTGTGCGCTACTAAAAAAAAGGTGTCTTCAAACCTCAGGCACCGTTAATTACAAGTTAAATGTGTGTTAGCAGAGACATAAAATAATGTTATTTATGTCTTTGGTGTTAGCCATTTTTGGCATAGCACCACGGGAGAAAACATTAGAGAGCACTATGGGACGTAGACAGAAAAAAATCTTCATGAATCTGTAGGTTTAGCTCGTTCTTTTTCCCGCGCGCACTGGTCCTTGGAGCTTGCTCGCTAATATGTTTTACGGTGCGACCGTTGGGGCGAGCGCAGCATGTGATCAAACAATGAATTATGACTGATAAATCAATAAAAATAAAATTAACAACGTAAATAAATTAGATTGCAAAATAAAATAAAACATACCTATTTTTCAGTAAATTTCCATTATCCATAGTTTATAAGATTTCATATGTTATAAGATTTGTTATTTATTTATTTATAAGTAGAACAATAGTTTAATGTCAGAGACAATGTTGTTGAATAATAAAGATTTTAATATAAATGTTCATTGCACTGTATCTCCTCATTTAAAGTAATTGTAACGTCAGTTCATCCCCTTTTTTGCAGTCGACATTTTTTCTTATTAATTATTATTATTTTTTAAATTTACGCTTAAAAATATTTGCTTATCATATTAAAGGAACATGGAGTTGCCCCCCCCCCCCCCACACACACACTTGGGATTGGGAGCATGTAATAAATGGAAGTGAAAATAAAGAAACCATTGAACTGCTAAAGAGCTGAAGGATTAGAATTTTCAGAATTTTGAGAATTATCTTTTTTTCTTTTCGCTTGTAAAGATTTTTTGGATGAGGCTGTCATCCACCACCCACCCCCCTTTTTAAAAAACCCGATGCTACGTGTACGTTCCTGAAAATTACCGTAATTATAGTGAATAAAATAAATGTGAGCATTCATCCAAATGAGTGCAAGTTACAACTGTTTCCTATATCTGAAGAAATGTCCTCATTCTTAAGCTTTGCAAGATTTTGAGAGGATTTTGGTAATTTCAGCAGATTTACAATAACTTCAGTTAGAGTAATTTCCCCTTATTGTGACGTCAAAGTTCACGTTTAAGTGTCGTCTGACATTCTCTCACCAGAGGTCGTGCTACACAAGTTTCGCTTACACCTCTGTCAACGCCGGAAAAATAGTCTGTCACATGATCAAAACAAGCATGGCGAGCACATGGCATTGTTGATTCGTTTCTTCTGCACAATCAGCTTGAAGGGGAGTCATCGACGGGCGAAGACTTTGAGGACACGTTTAAAAACATCACAGGAGATGACATTGCTGCTGATTTATGTAAAATCATAGATAATTCGGTAGCGTACAGAAACTGATTTTTCAAACATCTGTCAAACTAGATCATGTGATCATATTTTAATTTTTACCTCCGCAAAATAGTTCTTCCAGTAACGTTGAAATAAAAATAAATAAAGGCGTTAGAGATTTAAATTTAATTACTTATAATCATATTCATAGATAAAAGGAATAACTACATAGATTTTAATTACATTTTGCCCATCGTTTAAGTTTGTACAAGAATCTTGTACATCGGGCGTTGACAGAGGTGTAAGCGAAACTTGTGTAGCACGACCTCTGGTGAGAGAATGGTCGTCTGACTCTTTAAAACTCCCCTGAGAAATAAAAGTAAGCGAAGTATACTGTTTTATTTACTTAAAAAGCATGATGTTCTTAAAATTACACATCTTATATGCTTCTCAAAAGTTTTACTTTGATTCTCGCGAGAACGTGAGGACTTGGAAACCATTGGTACTATGAATTGTGGGTCCAAATTTACTGACGCCGAAAAAATCTATCGGATCAATGTGCAAACCTTTGTGACGTCACTCGATTATTATTATTTTTTTTTTTTTGATTGAGAGTGTACTGAGGTGAACTTTAGAGGTAACTGACTGTATGTCGTATACATCGTTATTGTTTTGATTGTCTTGCTGATTCTCGTGAGAGTGTGAAGTGATAAAAATTGCCATGATTACAGGGAACTACTGGGACGATTAAAACAATGCATTACTGGTCCCGATTTACTGACGCCAAAAAAATCCGTTGAATGAATGTGCAACTGGTCCGAATTTTCTATTCACACACGCCTTGCCGTTAGAGCTCGCTTCGCGCCGGCGCTGCGCGCCGGCGAGCTGCGCTCGCTATAAATGTAATGATATCAATTTCGGAATAATGTTTTTTTTCTGTATCGTGTATATAACGGGGATGGCAGCCGATTCAAGTGAAAATGACACTTTCTCTCATCCCCTTGTTATGACAAGTTATATGAAAAATATGTATAAGATTCTAAGGTTACTCGAGAGATTACGCGACGGTTTTTTTTTTTAATTCAGAATAAAAAATAACAAACATAAAAGCTATTAACAAGAATTTTTACGTTCAAAGGATGTTGAATTAATCATATTTCTTTATATCTCTCTATTGGATGCGGTTTTATCAGTTCCTTCTGATATTAAGATTTCTAGATGTCGTTTTTTATTCCTCTGTGCACTTAATTTGTATCAAGGATAGCTTCTTCTTCTTAAAAAAAAGAGAAGTGTAAATTTAAAAAATAGCTTTTGTTAGTGAATACTATCTGAAACAAATGTTATTATGATAGTAAAAAATAAATGCCTAAGATTTCTGGATAGTCAACATATTAAGCATCAGATAAACCTTAGACATTTGTGTAAGATTGCTTACGATATTAGCATTTATTTTTTAAAGAGAATTGTTAATATCTTAGATTCATAATTTGATTATTTTACTTTAACTTTTCTTTTTACAAAGCTCTCCTTTGATATAAGCGATAAATGAATGTAGTCTCAATTTAAGCACGAACATCCATCTCTCTTAATAATTATGTATAAAAAAGATATTGAAATATAAGATTAAAGAAAATACAGATAGTTTACTTTTAAACATACATAAGAAAAGTTTATGAACATAGATGTGCATTGCACGGTCCGGATTCGTCCATTTCTGTTCCGCAGCAGTATGCACAGTTTAAGAGACTCGAACGTTTCCTTCCGGCCCTCAGAGAACCAAGAGCGGCCATGATGTTACAAATCTACAAGATAAACTCGTATTCTAAATTTGAGTATTTTTATGTGTCATGTATAACAGTACCGAGATAATTGGTAATAGTGAGTTTGTACTGGTACTCCTGGTATGTTTGGTACAAATGAATTAATATTAATTGCTATTTTAACATGTATCCAATATATCATTCTTAAATTGTCTGTTACTTATGAGGTAATAGCGATAAGGTGTTGGATGGTTTGGGGTGGGGGTGGGTTACCGATTTGTTCCGACAACCAGCTGAGTAGGCTATAGACAATTGGGCTGTTGTGAGTTTTTCAAAGAAACATTCCTGCAATTGAAATAAAACAAAAACAAATGATGTTTCTAAAGTATATCAAAAACAACAACAAACAGATTAAAATTATCAACAGCAGATACTACGACATAAGATTGTTTACAATTAACAACCGAAACTCAGTAAAATAATGACAAGGTGGAAGACAACAGTTATATATCAACAGACCAACACAAGTAGATCACTAGGATTTAGAACCAAAAAAAAATTAGTAATAATGATAGAACCATTGAAATACAGGCATGAAATTCTTATTATTCTTACGACATGCTAGTAAGTACATGTAGTAATTTAAATATTATTCAAATAGAAAAAAATCACACAAAAACACCAAGAGGAATGATAACAAAAGAAACATTTTTTTTTAAGTAGTGGGGGGGGGGGGCAGACTCATTTGAAATCTTGACTACAGAATTAACGGTACGGGCATTAAAAACAAACTAAATAATTAAAAAAAAAACAGATTATAAAAATAGGTACTTGTTAATAAAACAACACATGTACAGGACTTGTTGTTGAGAAAGACATCGAAACCTGCTGGTTTTGTTTTACCTGATCGTCCGTACATTTAATGGTGGTCTTTCTACATTCCTCTATAGACGGAGAATCGCGACAACTCATGCATTCTATGGCCGCATAGGAAACTCGAATTTCTGTTTTGAAGAACATATGGCATATCAGCAGGTGGAGAGTTAAGATGTTTCATTGTAAAAGCATAACAGAACAACATAATAGCTGTATATAATGTGGAGACATAATAAAATAAGTCTTTACTTTGGATTTATGGAATAAATTTATTGGATATATATGTGTAGGTCATTTTTGTTTCTCTGCCATATGTAGTTATAAAACCTAAAATAATGTGGTTTATCAAAAATTATATTTTATCTATAAATAAGTTGCCGCCTGTCAAAATTAAAAATGTGTTTGTCTTTGTCGATGACTTCAATAATTGGTTACCTGATAATACGAGGAACGTCACAACAAGGACTACTGCAAGAGAAACAAAATCTTATTATTATTCCATTATCATAGGATTCACATGATAAAGGTATTGTAAATCAAATTAACCCAACAATTGGTCCTAACCATATACGTTAGCGGCATATTCTAATGGTCTCAAATAAAGCAGCAAAGAAAATTAAGAAAACAAAGAGTTGCCAATTTTAGTTATTTACTTAAAAACAAGGCCAATGTTTTCCGACAGGTCAGTTTTTAGGGTCAGGTCAACTTCCAAGTCAAAAGTAAGACTAAACTAAATGTAAGAAGTAATGTTAGTTTACTAGACCATTTGAGACCAAGCAAGGCCAGTGAGTCTAAGCCAAGTTTTAGACTATGCCCTACATCTAGGTTCAAGCAGTGTGCAATACTAGTATTCTACGCATGGAACAATTAACCATCAAAATAAGCGCTAGAAGTGAAATAAGTAGCCGACTGACGAACATTTATGATCACAATATAGAATTTATTGGGATGGCATTAACAATAAGAATAACGAAGGCGTTAAAATCTTCCATATATTAAACCTATTATATGCCCGATTTTATAAGTCCTATCTCTTTATGACAGCTAGTATGGTCTCGTACATATTTCATTGAACTTGTTAACTGTCAAATGTACTCTACAAGATATTGATCAAGTTCTCTAAGACTTTTAGATATTTCGCGACCGTTTCCTGGTGCTATAGTCACTGTATGGAGTAGTTAGAGATCGCCCGAGTGTACGTACTATATACTCAAAAACACACTTTACATTTTTGTGACGTCATACTTTAATCAAGCGAGTCCAGTAGATCTCTTATTGTTCTGCAACCCTCCAATAAGGAACCTGTAGCTGTCCAATAATTTCTTCTTACTGAACGGCTACAGGTTACATACTGGACTGCTGCAGATAATTGGGGTAAACACAAACACACAGAAACACAATTACAGGGGAGACAAAAATCTACTGGTTCCTCCAATCTCTCAAGAATTTATCAGGTTTCACGTGCAAACTGCACATAATATCCATGAGAATTGAATTTACAGATAAAAAAAAACGTAAAGAAAATTCTAGCAAAATCAAAATAGCCTATTACACGAAATTCCCTCAGTTTGAAGTGCTCAAATGAAAATGTCCTTTTGTATGAAAGATTTTAAAATGAAAACGGACACTCATCTATCCATGTATTAACATTTTAATCCTACAGAATCACACCATCCTCTACCGTTGTTTGTACAAAAATGACCATGGCAGTGAGGAAGTTTCAAAATATACTCACCTTTGCGCATGCTTTTTCATGACGCAATGTGGACAAAAGGACCAATGCAAAAAAAACATGATTGTGTGTCTTGACAAGTGTTCCTTTATTCAATACTTAGTTTACGTAGCTTTTCTGGCCAATTGGTGTTTGAGAAGATTTTAAAAGATTTTTCTCTGTATATTTCTATGTAAAAATTTGACACTCCCCAATTGTGTCCCCCTCCCCCGGGGATTCATGATTTGAACACACTTGTATCTACGCTACCTAAAGATGCTTCACACAAGATTCTTCACACAAGATTCAGCTTTTCTAGCCCATTGGTTTTGTGAAGAAGATTTTAAACTATTTTTCTCTACTGTATAATTCCTGTATAAAAATTCGACCCCCACCCCCATTGTAGCCCCGCCTTACCCGTGGGGATCATGATTTGAACTAACTTGAGGATCCTTCTTAGTACCAAAGATACAACTTTTCTGGCTGAAGATGCTTCCAACAAAGATAAAACTGGCCAAATGGATTTTGAGAAGGAGATTTTAAAAGATTTTTATTTTATTTATTCCTTGTAAATACTAGTAGTTGACCCCCCACCCCACCCCCGGAATCATCATGATCAAAACAAACTTGTACATCTGATCTACATTGTACTTAAAGCTACTTCCAAACAGGTTTTCTGGTCAAATGGTTTTAGAGAAGACGATTTTTGAAAAGTATAAAAATTGGCTCAATGGTTTTGGAGAAGAAAATGAAACTGAAAAGTTTACGACAACGACGACGCCAACGACAGGCAACGGACACATTTTGATCAGGAAAGCTCACCTGACCAAAATCTACACTACTACATGTAGTATTTCACATAAACGTTGATATAAAGAAAATAAGAATACAACCCCCCCCCCCCCCACACACACAAGAAAAACATCGTAACAATTACAAGAGAGAGATGCCAAATTTTTAAGAATACGCGAGTTATATATTCCATGAAATGGATGATTATTGATATATCAGTAGGGTATATCTTAAAAACAAGTAGAAATATACACAATTTTAAACCAAATGATGATGGCACATTGCACACAATCTGCTGTATTGAAATTTCTTTTGATGGACAAACGATATAAAATGGTGCCATGTTGTTTTTTTTAAATACATGTTCTTTTAAAATACGACACACGAAATTGAAAAGTAGTATACAGAAAAAAATCTACAAATTACTTACCCCAAGACCTTGCCAAGAAAACCATATTGTAACACGCTGTGCTTTATCGAACTTTGCTTTATGTAATTCACATATCTTTAAGATCAATCCAGTGCAATTACTCTGTGAAGGTCATGTATATTACTACACCGTCTTTCGGTAGAGTTATTTCTACTAGTAAGGCATAATGCAAGGAGGACCATTACCCCCATATCCTCAAAAATACATTTTTTTAGATAAATGAAACAAATACGAATTGATCTTGTATAGTATGTTATTGTTCATAATTATACAGAAAAGATTTTATTGCAAGTCGCTAAGCACATACCGTTGACCACTACACTTAATATCAGAAATTAAACAGGTATGCCATTCCATGTAATAATATCTCTAATTTTCCGTCAAGCTTGCCATTGTCCCCCCATTAAACATCACATTTACTTTTACTTCATAAAAAAATCACGTTTTCCCCAAATATTTATAAACAGTATCTGTTTACTGTTCACAATATTGGTTGAGAGTCCGAGATACATACAATTATTGGTATGTCAAGACGACAACCCCCCTCCCCCTTTCGTATGCTGTCGGCATGAAAGAGTGATGTTTCAAAATACTAAAGTTGTCATGTGGTTATCTAAGATTTTACCATCAAGCCACGGTCACAACTGTCGAGGAAGGTCAAAGTCCTCCTACACTTGATTTGAATTGCCGAAGATTGAAGATCGAGTGGCCATGCAAGATGTATAAGACTAAGTTACCTTCTGCTTGATTGTGTAAAAGAAAAGTAGCTCATTATTTGACATTGAATAATTCTTTATTTATTTGATGAAAAAAAAATAGATATTTAAAAATCGTGGACTAAAAAAAAAAAATTTTTTTTTTGGTACAAAGTGCCAAACACTCACTTAAAAAAAAAAATTTAACAGATGTTTTATCAGATATTTTAGGTCATCTGAATCACTTTTGAACATTATTGATTTCTCATAAACTTCTTGGCGAATTATTGACCAAATTTGTTGATTTGTATTTGAATATGGATAGTAAATTTAAATAATAAACCACCCTTATTGCCTAAATGTATCGGGTAACAAGAGGCTCATGGGCCAGATCGCTCACCTAAACAACAGCTAGTTCTTGTACTAGTATCTCTTTTGAAATTTTTAAATATGAGACTCTTCTTTATGTAAAACTCACAAAATTATATTATTTCTTTAAAGCCCTTCTGTAATACTTGCAATTTAAATAATTCATGGGATATATCACTGTATTAATTAAAGTACAATTATGGATCCTTCACAAAGCAGTACAAATTTATACTCAGGTGACCAATTAGGCCTAGGGGCCTCTTATCTTTTGATAATAAAAATGCATTTTCTTAATTTGAAACATGTCATAAAAATACATACAAGACATATTTATGCTCTCTCTCTCTCTCACTCTCTCTCTCTATATATGTTTATGTGTGTGATATTTTTTTTTATGTGAATTAGGCTTAAAAATCTCCAATCCTCAGCAAAGTTCCATAACTCTAAATTATCCAGACAATTTTAATTTAGTGTTCTGTTGCTAGTATAACCATCAGTCACACAACTACATGCTTGGCGTAGTGGATGACGGAGCTCTCCCACTTATATACGTCTTGGTATAGAGTTTGAGCCATCGATGCACCGAAACTTTTTTTTAAAACTCAACTTGTTTCTTTATTCCATTATATCTATCATTGGAAAATTTCCAATAACTTTGTAAAATGCATGGATACCCTCTAAAAATTTCATTTTATATTATTTCATTTAAAAAGGTTGAAAGAAAAATATCATTCTTATGATGAAAAAAAATACTTTGAGGCTGAAGATTGGAGAACCTTAAGGTGTTCAAAAGCTTTTTATATGAACTCAATACCATAATACAACTCAAACTCAATGGAAAGAATAGAACATGGCATAATCATGTTTTCAGTTTTATTTTATGAATTTCATGAAAACAAAATCAATAACTATGTCATAATCAATATATGTGTATAAAAGGTTGCATGATTGTATCACATACATATGAAATAAATTTAAAAAAAAAATAAATAAATAAAAGAATTATAAAGAGGATCAAGCATAGCATTGAAAAACATGTAGGAAAGTGATTACATGTAAACAATCATCTATTCAGCAGTTTTCAGCAAAGAATTTTCATTTAACACACACATATATATAAGGTAGTATGTGCATAATAATCTTAAACAATGAATATACAATACTCAAGTAAAATTTTGCTTTTATTTTTCTGCCAGTTGCTTACTCTTTGAAAATTTGGTGTTTATGATTTTAAGTTCTTGCAATTTGATGCAAAACAACAGATTGAATCACATAATAAGGTAATCACATAAAATGAGAATCTACAGTTTTTGCAAGTTGCAACAAATGTTCACTTGCAAGCATAACAAGCATATTTGTTCAATACCGGTAAATTAAGACACAAAAGGAAGATGCATTTCATCATGTATATCAAATTTAAGTGCCATGGTGAATATAATCATTAAGCACCAGTTTGTATTAAAAACTCTAGTTTGATAACGAAGTACCATAATTGAAAGGGGTTTAAAAATAGCCCATAGGGATGCAATTTGATTGGATGATTATAATGATCCACTCACACTAACAATTGCGCCAATGAAAGATATTAATACACATTGTAGAACTTGTTTGTCAATTATTATAAAATAAAAAAATTCAATTCAGTTCACTTGGATGATTATATTAATAAGCGTGCATTTTGGAATAAGAAATTTTTAACCCTTGGAAATATATTAACAGGATTGTGAGCTTGCATGATCCCTATTAAAAATGTAATGAAATAAAATACAAGTGTTTTAGGTCGCCCCCACCCCCAAAAAAAAAATCTTCAGATTATATTGGATGCTGAACAATTCAACAAAATTATTTTCAAACCAAAGGCTCCGCATCAAATTTCTAATTAAGGCACAAGCTTTAGGGTTGGATTCCACACTGTTGCAACTCCAATCATCGATGAAATGATTCCGAGGGATCCCTGGACACCGGTACTTGCATTGACTTTTCCAAGCGTATTTAGTGGCAAAACTAAGTCCGAAACATTTTTCACCAAGTCCAAAAACACCGGTTTGTTATCACAGACACATTGTACGACCACTGACAAAGCCCCAGCATTCGAAGTTCTTCTTCCATTGTATGTAGCTGTTGTTTCTCCATTTCTGTACTGCATTTCATTTCCTCTCTTCTGCTGCTTGCTCATTTCTAATTTAACCAGATTTGAGATATCGTAAAAGTTACGGGTTAAATTCAAGGCTAGACTGAAGAACCAGAACTGGGCAGAAATCTTGGACCACTTCGCCTTGTCAGTCTTTATGATCCCAAGATTATGGAAGTAGATAATGTGATCAAAAAGCAGGAACAATGATTGGCTAATTTTTGACAGGGTAACAGTCCATCGGATAACGTCATCTTTAATATGAAGCGACTTCAGAGCTGCCTGAATAAAGTCCAGACTCTTCCCCATTCGGAGTACTAAAAGAAACAGGACATCTGGTTAGAAAATAGTCATCCTGAAGTAAATGCTAAGTATTTCATCATATCAGTCAGGGGTGAGATTGAAATCCATCATATTGAAAAATGATGATTTCTAATCATACAAGCTTATCTTTTAAAAAGATTGGTGAGCTAGCGCTGTAGCCATCATAAAACATAGAAGCATCGGCAATGGCATAGCTCATTGACTGTGCCTTAATCATTATGTATCTACTGTAATTTCAACTTCGAGGTGAAAATTTTCAAGAACCATTGGTACCGTTTTGTAGCAATCGTATCTTCTCGGGCCTTTCCGTCAAGCTCGGAAAACATATCCGAGGTTGTTTTCCGAGCTTGAAGGTAGTTAAAATAAAGCTAGCTTTTTATTATAATATTTAAAATAACTTTGCATAATAAGACCTAAGCGACTGTTACTATTTTGACATTTACAATATAACACAAAACTTCATGTGAATATGATAAAACGAAATTCACATGGTACAGTTTATCTACAGTAGTACAGTATTCCCAGAATCCCCTACTATGTAGTGGAGCATGCGTATTCAAGTGAAAAAGACTAACGTAGTTGCTAGCGCTCGAGAGCGCTAGCAAAAACTGATTTTAAGTAATGACTGAAATTCATCATTTTTTTGAAAAATGATGGAAAACAGTCATAACTATTTGGAGTTTATTTCAAAATATGGAGTGACCTCTGAAAATAAGTATGACTGTATTCCATCATTTTTTATCAATTTAGTAAGTCTGGGCGCACTTAATTATCTCGTTTGTTTTATGGGGCGCACTAATTTATTTTGGTTTCAGTCAAGATGTTTCACTACACAAGGGACCATAGCAGGATAGTGTACTATATCTCATTACTGAAGTAAATGAGTTGGAAGAAATGACTTGGGAATGGAATTATGATGAAAACAAGTCATTTTTCAAAAATAATAAAGATTTGTACATTATGTAGTTAGTAGAAATGACAATTACAATCAGTTATTTTTCAATATGATGGATTTCAGTCTCACCCCTGACTGCATATTACAGACTTGTTTTTGTCAAATTTAAAAAAAAATACTGATGATGAAATTTTACAGGAAAACATGCATAATCTGCATAACTATTACATGAAATTTTTATCAGCATAATTTCAATGATATATGTGCATGATGTTTAACATCAACGAGAGGAATTTTTTAGTACAAAATTTAATTTAAGATGCATTTGAGAACAAAAGTCCAAATACAGTCGTACTTCGTTATCTCGATCAAACTAGATGGGACTGTTTAAAAACTTCGAGATATTTGAGTATTTGAAATATCAGTGTTCGAGATATCTAAGTTCAACTGCACTTAAGGTAGTACAAAACAGTATCCGATAAACAAACACTTCGGAAATCCTCGCGCAAGTCAAACGTTTACGAGAAACAAATAAATGACGTACGTCATGTTCTAAACGTCTTATTATGACTGTTCAAATAATACTTTGTAACAAAGTGGGGGAGGGAGGTTTAAACTTCTTTTTAAAAATATCTAGTGGTGGAATTGTTTTGGTATTTACGTAATATTATCTACATATTCCAACAATTTATATGATAGTTTTTCATGGAATTTGAATGATAGGAATTTAAATAAAAACGGTATTTAGTATGGCGAATAGCTCCAAAATAGGGCCTTCTTGCATATATTTAGGACTGATTTTATTGGTACAAAAATTATCAAAGTCAATGATTATTATTTTTTAACGTTTAACGTGTCTTAGTCTCTTTGTTAATAGATATTCGCCAAAAAAAATATTTTGACAATTTTTTTCTTTTAAATCATGTATTCTGATGAGCCTAGCCCTTTTCTAACAGGGTGTCAGAAGCCATAGTTGTGACCTAGATTACGAGAAAACTAATGGTGGAATTTTTTTAAAACTTTGTATATGTATACAGTTTAATAAGATTAACATTTGGTGCAATTTTTAAAAAAAATGAATTATGAGAAGATTTTTCGCTATCTGTTTTGTACTACCTTAACATCTTTAATTCCACATGTCTAAAACTTTAAGCTTTGCTGTGTTGGTACCTTCCACAGTACAAGTTTACTTTCAGTCATAAAATTTTATGTTATTTTTTTTTAACTTAAGGTAAGGTTTGCGGCTTGCATTTTTTTTTAGGATTTGTACCAAAGTTACATACCATTTTGTTCACTATACTACATTCTTAAAAAATTCAAATTATATTGCTGGACCCATTTTATAACTACAAAAGGTAAAATGTTCATGATTTCAAGCTGTCATGTTGATGAAATGTAATTAATTTCGTAAAAATATGTACATTCTACATGTGAATATAATGTTCAAAATTAATGTCACTATTTATATCATGATTAATTTTGTATTTATTTTTAATGTACTTTTTAAAAATATAAATCAAAATGCAACAAAAGTCTTCAATTTTGACTACTATTATGTAAACGAAAACATCTAATATTTGAAACCTTTCCAAGTCCATCAATTTTAGGAAAAAGTTATACATGTATATCTATAATTAGTATATGTGTAATATTCTGTCGTTTCTTAAACACTATTTAAAACCATCTGTTGCAGACTTTGTTTTTGTGGAAAGTGATAAAATGCTAGTGTCCTGTTATTTTTTTAATGTAAACTACAAAACACTGCGAAATAAAAAAAATGAAATCAATTATTACGTCATATAAATTTTGATATGTCATATATGAAATGAAGGGTAGTTGATGTTACATATGTCACAATGAAAATCTGTGAGTTATCTCCTTGTTACTGCAAACCTTAAGGTTTGTAATTACTTTCAATATGTGGAAATCAAGAAAATAATGTAAAGTGTAAATAGTGTGTTTTGCATCACAATGTCATGGTAAAAACTGATACATGTACTTACAAACTACAGATTTCATGTACTAGTCTGATGTAGATTTAATGAAAGAAAGGTAAGCAGGCTCATATATATCCCATGCTTCCCAATTACTGTAAACATACTAATTTTGGCTGTGTATTCTATTTAGCACTTTTGGCAGAATGCGGCTTCCCCTAAATCAAGTACATCGCTAAATGCCATGCATATATGTGTAAGAATATCACATCCAGGAATACGCTAATTCAAATCCATGCCAACTTGTTCAAAAACTAATTTCCGCCAAATATCGTACACGCCAAATATACTATGTTTACAGTACTTATTTATTGACAATGCTACACAAAATGAATGGCAGCTAGGGTATGCATTAAGGTGGTATGAGACATCTCCATATTGTGACATACTTCTTATCAAATAAACAATAAAATAAGTATAATTTTATATATATTTTCTTCCCCAAATTTGTTACCTAACAATGTAGCACAATGGGTTAGAAATCAACTACAGAACTGTAAGTCACGAGTTCAAATCCGACTGGGGCTTTAATTTATACTGTTTACCGTATACTCTATACTGTAAAAAAATAATTCAATCAAGGGGCATAATAAACTTCTGAAAAATTACACATGAAAACTTTCTGCAAATCTGAAAATCTATACTGGCCATTCAAATGTCAAAGTTTAACGATAAAAAAAAATCCCCCATAAATTACTGATGTTTTCCTTTGCAACATTTTTTGATGGATTTTACAAATGTAACCTCAACTCACCTGCCTTAAAAATAAAAATACATACAATCTGTGACTTATTGTCTTATATATATAAATGTGGTTTTAATACTTACATTTCCGAGTCATACTCATAGATGACTCAAGTTTCTTGAGTTTCTCCACCAAATCATTCTTATTTTTTAGGTTCCACCATATTAATTTGACCGAGTATTGAACCAACCTGATAAACAGAAAAAAGCTTTTTTAACTATAGTTAATTAAGGAAAAAAGAAAAAAAGGCGGCAGATTTATTAGAAAAAATTAAGGCTGGGGTGATCAAAGCATTGTCAAACATTAAAACCCAACAGAAATTTTATCCATTATTGTTATATTGTAAGAGATAAATTTTCCAGTGGGTTCTAATAATACTGTATAGGTCATCTTCGCTAACCAAGGTTTTCTGATCCGCACCGCTTGAAAAACCTTGGGTAGCAAAGATACATATAGGTAATCAACTCCCTCAGATTTGTCAGATTTATGTGGAACTTATAGAAAAACATAACTAAATAGATTAGAGATGACAATACATCAAGGTCTACATCATAAAATGTGGGTTGTTATACCATTTCTGGTGATTATATATAAAGTTAACATATTTATCTAAATACTTTAGTAGTTCCTTTAATCCAAAATTTCTCTTAAATGGTTCCTACACTTTGTAAACACTAGAATAATAGTTGTACTCCTCTTTTGAAGAATTATTGCCCTCCATAAAAAAGTGAACACCCCTCCCCCTGAAAATTCCTAAAAAAAAAATAACCCCTACTAAACCTCCACATCCCCCCCCCCCCAAAACCATAAAAAAGAAAAAAAAATTGGTTACAAAAATGCAGAGAATTCACTCCCAATAGAGATATGCTGCAAGGACAGAAAGATAAAAGTTTCAGAACCATTATTATAATTGCACATGAGTTCATTATATATTGTCACACTAATTTGCATGAAGCTTCAATTCCTTCAGGACAGCTAGGATAAATAATAATATTTAGGACATGAGAAAGTGGGACAGAAATTAAGATAAAAGTTTCAGAACCTTATTGTGCACTGAGTTCATTATATTATATAAATAGTGCCTGTTTGGGAGGGTAACAGTTAAAATTGACACCTCGAGAAAACCATTGTCAACCGATGTGAAGCGGAGGTTTTCGAGGAGTATCAATTTCAACTGTTACCCTCCCAAACAGGCACTATTTATTTTATTATACTGAATGTCTTAGATTTAAAGGAAACTTTACTGCTTTTTTATAGGAATGACGTGAATTCTATGGTGAACCATATGCGCATAATTTACACACATGTAACAATTCGTTGTGTTAACTGTTGCCAAGTGTGTTGATAACACTGAGGGTAATAGAACGGATTATAAACTGCGTCTAAACCACTCCGATTTCAGTATTTAATTAACACAAAAGTATAATAAAATATATTGTCACTGTTTGCATGAAGCTTCAATTCCTTCAAGATAAATAATAATATTTAGGACATGAAGAGAGTACGTATAGTAGAAAGTGAATGATAACAGAACACAAAGTAAAACTTCCATGATAATACTGTATGTTCTTACTGCACTCCACACAAAAATGGGCCACTTGTTAATAAATTACATTGTGTTATGTACTTAAGGTCAAAATCTAGAAACATAGCTATCAGCGTGGTAAAACAGAACGTCCTACAATTTATACACTGGAGATAAGAGAACTTTTACTTAATAATTTAAGGTGGCTTACTACACCTTGAAATTGTTTCTTAAATCAGCAGAAAATTACCCGATTACAATAGATAGTCTGATGCATAAGATGTATTTGACTCAAATACTGTTACTAGTAGGTGAAAAAATATGCAATTCTGGATAAAAGTTATGATTTTCAAAAATAATATATGAACAAAAGCCCAAGGCTTTCACGAACACGTGATCTGTGGTTCACAAACCCAGTACTTTAACCACTGAGCTATGATGATTTTTAACAAAATTGATTGAATTTTACAAAACATTAAACCACCATTTTGTGACATACTGCCTTAAAAAGTACAAGTCTTGATGTAGTGATGTACCTTAAGTGGCAATTGTATGAAGAAAATATGTGTATATATATGAAATATAGTTACTCTCAATTCTTGTCTTAAATTACATAAAGAATTCATTTACCTGGAACCTGTCATTTTAGACAATTTTTTTCCCATGAAGACAACCATACTTAAATATCAATTAATATGTTGCAGTCAATGGTGTTGAAAACAAAAACTTAAATTTGGCTGTTTGTCATGTTTGTTGCATTTTATTTAATAGCAGTTTGGTTTTGATTTAAACAAGGATTTACAATTAACACCATCAAGGCAATCACATACTGGTATATATATCCTCATTTTAATCAATTTCTACCAGGATGTCAAGATACGTACAATATTGAAGATGAAAATAAAAAGGATTGACATTCACACATTACACATTTTTAAAACTGACGATCTGAACTGGTTAAAACTATTAAATTTCCAATTAATATGGTCGTTAGTTTAGAATGAAAAAAATAAAAAATTCTTTTAAAAGATTTATATCATATACAGTAAACTCGGTTATATAGCAATGTCCGAGGGACCAATGGATTTACTTCATTATATCCATAATTTGTTATATGGATCCATATAAAATTATATAACAAATTCGTGATAATAACTATATAATAGCGAATTCACTATATACATGTTTTTTTTCACCTGACAATAATTTTTGCTAATTGACGCTTAGAATGAAAATACATTCTTTTGATACCGTTAATAATCTGATTGTAAATTGAAGAATTTACGAGAAAATAAATTTATTCAAACTATTATGTTAAATGGTAGTGCAAATTTTTAAAACCGTATAGAAATTCATTATAAAAGTGTTAAATTTTGTCATTATTCACCTCTAATGGACTCAAAATCAGTTCATTATATTCGTAAATTTGTTATATTATCCCAATTCTTTATAACCATAAAATTTTGCAAAGATTTGTTAAGAATTTTACCAGGGACTAAAAAAACTTTGCTGTATCCGAGATTTCGCTATATTCATGTTCGTACTTAACAAGTTTTACTTATTACATGTAAATTACTTACTTTGATAAGTGAAATCTGTTTCTTGTCACATCAGTAATATTTTTATTCTTTACATCACATTAAATACTCATAATTAACGGACACAGCCAAATTGTAATCATTTAATTCAAAGAAATCCTAGAAATACCCACAAACCTCATTGATTTTACAGTTTAATTGGAATAGCTAGGCCTTTCTCAATATTAAAGTGAAATCCCTTAAAGCAAAGTTTCGTGTTTTCTGTCTGAAAAATCTATGAAAAGGATGCTATTCTGAACAATTACACTGACTTTATAAACACAGTCAAACCTTGTTATCCCAAGTTGATTATACATAGAGAAACAAATGTTAGGACTTCCAATCTACTTTGATAATTATATTCATGGTTAATTCAATATACTGATGGTCAAAATAATAATGGTCGAATTTATTATTTACTTATCATGATCATAATAATGTATCATGTACATTGTACTAGTTATATACATACACAAATTCCATAAATTATGTTCCTTATCCTTAATCTTTGGTGAAAAATCCATAGGAATTTCACAGAAGCCTTAGGCTTAGCTTTTTGGTTTGTAACATTGTCAACATTAAATAGTAAAAGTTTCACATTTTGTTTACATCATTCATTTTGATTGCCCCAGGATGCATGGGGCTTCTCACACTTAAAAAATTTAAAACCATGTACTGGAAACTCATTGCAATTTAATTGTGAATTACTCTATGTTAAAGAGATAATTCGGAATAAAACTATGTTTTGAGCCTGATAACCCTTACCTGAAAAACTTGTCCCTTCCATTGGTTTGGCCTCCAAATTTAATTATTCCCGTGATAAAATCGCTGCTTGTACTCATGATCTTAGCTTTGGAGTATCCCTCACAGGTTCAACTCAACGACACTCGACAGTCAACATATTCTGGATTTGGCAAAGTTCAAAGTTCAGGATGTATGTCGTTCGACTGAACACCGCAATCCCGATATAAATCATTAATCTAAAATATATCTCCTTAATTAAACTTAAAATTTTATTCTATTAAAAATGTACGTTATTCTATGAATTAGATTTTCTTGCATGTCAATACGTATACATTTAGATACAATTTAGAAATATTTCGGGCTCGCCATTTCATAAATTCTAAAACTTTGTTTTCATTTCCGGTAGGTTGTTGTGGCTTGGAAACGGTTTTCACGAAGAAAAAAAAAAAGAATTAAGAAATGCAGACTTTCTGTTGAATTCTAGATTTCATAGCAACTCAAAATGCCCGTTTATATTAGAAAAAACGTAAACTTTACCCCTCCGTCGATCGACAACTTCCCATTAGAAGATGACGAGGATTACATTACAGACCCTGACCAACTGTTGGATAGATTGCCACAGCCTTATCGGATGATAGATAAGGTTCTATCACAGTGGTATGATGAAGTATGGCAAATCATAGAGAAACGCGAGAACGAGCGCCTGGAAGAGAGTCGCAGAATCCGAGCGCCACAGTATGAGTGTTCGGCACAGATGGAGGTATGTATGTATATTGTATAATAGAATATAGGAGGATGTCACAACTAGGCTCAAGTCCAAGATCCTTCAGTTTAAAAACTAACGCTCTACCAACCGAGATGAATGGTTAAAGCGCTAGGTAGTGATAGAAGGAGTGTGACAGTGCTGACCCTATTATTCACACTATCATATTCTTCCCCCTTAAATTTTCTTTTGAGACTTCTGTCCGCTAGAATTCTCTTACACGAGTCTCCTCAGACCACTCCATGATGGTTGTTTTTTAGGCACCAATGTAATGGAATAGGGAGATATCAACAACTAGGCTCATACCCAAGCCCGTTCAGTTTAAAAACTAACGCTCTATCCACTGAGCTAATGGGTAAACCCACTATAGCTAGTGCTAGTTTAGGAGGCACTACTGAACACATACACACTATCACAGCAACAATACATGCAGCACTGCAGGTTTTTACCCCAAATATACTCTGTCTCAAGATGATTGTGCAATACATTTTTCTGAAGTATTTGACATTCATAAAAAAAGGCTCAAACATATTAATTCACTAATATGAACATTGAAATCCCAAAGTTTCTTTTTTGAAATGTCAGGTTGAAGTATGTGACCAAACATGATAGGTCTACAGAGATTTTGCATCGCAAATGACATGAAAGTAATGCAGATGATAACGTCCTTGCCTTTGATAAAATGATACATTGTGTTTTGAAAACTTTTAAATAGAAAAGTGATGTCAGATTTCCTCTTTATAATTTTAATCTCCGTTAAAATCTGTTTCGTTTAATTAAGTTTCATTTCTCTAGGTATAAAGATGTTGTATGATTGAAGTTATCTCAAGCTATTCCTTAAATTGATTTTTCAAGCATATGTTATATATACTAATATTTTTTTTTTTCATTTATAAATCTAATTTGTACTTACTGTCCTTATTATCTTGGTAAGATTCAGCTTTGCATGGATGTTTGTTCCATAATGAAATTTTGTCAAACTCAACTGCTCCAGTGCGCCTGTCTAATTTAATTATGTACAAATAGTTTACATGCAGATGTTGCAGTAATATGAAATTTTGCATAAAATTTTTTTTTGTCATGCAAAACACATCATTCTGAATAGTCTGAGTTGTTAGTAGAAGTACCCCATTACTATTAATGATTAATCAACTGGAACCATTTTTTTTTTCCTTCTCAGAGTCAGGGACGTGCCTGCTGTGTGTGTGACAGTGTCGATGGACGCTACATTTTCATTGGACTGCCAAGAGGGTTGTCAGCAGTAGATGTCCAAACACAAGAGAAAGTGGCCAGCTGGGAGGAGGAGAGTGTTGATATACACTACGTGAAGGCTTACCTGATCGGAGTACAAGTCTATCTGGTTGTGACCATTGATGATATGGGTAATATAAGACATTTCTGAAAGAAAATTCCTGTCAAATAATTTTCTGTCAATTAATTAAAGACTTATAGTTGACTTGAATTACTTTATAAATTTGGTGTTGAAGGAAATTTTGAACACATGTACTATTCATTTTTTTAGGTTTTGCTCGACTCTTGATATTTGGAGGTGACAAATTTTACTTTGTAAAGATCTTAAATGAATTTCAGGTATGAAATTATTCCCAATTAAAATAGCACATACATGTATGTAATAGATTATATAATAAGCTGATTTTTTTTTAATTTACTAGTATTTCAATTCAGTAATCATAAAAAAAAAAATGCACACAACTATCTTTCAATCTTTTGAATATTTGATTATAGTTATTCACGTTTAACATTTAAAATATATCTATGTTGTAATTTAACAATCACTTCACAATTTGATAGCATTGAGTGTATTTGTTTTTGTGTATGAGTGTATGAGTGTATTAGAGAGAGAGAGAGAGAGAGAGAGAGAGAGAGAGAGAGAGAGAGAGAGAGAGAAGAGAGAGAGAGAGAGAGAGTAGTGTTTCATGCACATAGATCAGTTGATTTTGAACTAGACAACTTTTCATCTATTATACATGTACCTTTACACTTGCCTCTTATAGTCAGATGATTTTGGAAGTGAATTACAGGTATCCACATGTGTTTTTAATTCAAAGTTTTCTAATCAACAAATTGGTTTTGCTTAACAAAAGAGCTGTTATTCCAAAAAAATGTGGTTTGCATATTATAAGTCTAAGTTATAAAAGTATGTCATGCGCGGATCTAGAGGTAAGGGGGAGTCCAGACCCCCCCTTCCCCCCCCCCGGAAAATGAAAATTTATTAAATTTACATATTAGTAAAATTATCGCAAATATGCCTTGGAACCCCCCCCCCCCCCCCCCCGGCAAACACAATTACCCTTTGGACCCCCCCCCCCCCTTGGAAAAATTTTATGGATCTGCGCATGTATGTTTATTGAATTGTACAATAAGAATAAAAAGACTTTAAAATAAAAATTCCTGATACATGTGTATATTGAACACTATCTAAGCAAAAATCATTTTGTTTAAATCTGGACCCTTTTGAAATACTGGTATAAAGCATATCTGACTAACGGAAAATGGATACAAAATACAAAACAGACAATGTGATACTTGTATGGTTGATATTAACAACTATTTAATCTGTTTTCACAGTTTGTGATATTGATTAAACAGGCAGGGGGCATTGCATGTATAGATTTAGCACAGTGCAGTAGAGATACAGGAATAAAAATTAGTGATTTATTTAGTACTTTCACAGTAGTGCATTTAGTTTCTGTTTTCATGTTAATGCTTCTGATTGACCTTTCAGCACTTACTCAAACTGACCTTTTTGCACTCGTTCATTAATATGTTTGACAGAAAGGTAGAGGAGTGGCACATAGGCCTATATTCTCTAACCCCGCTCATGGAGTGAGTACTCGGTGTGTCTGTTTTACAGAGAGGCTAGCTAGTTTGTGCAAGACTTGGTGTGAAAAAAGAATTAAAGTATCATGCAATATCATAGGCATTAAAACTTAATGTTTTAACCTGGAGAAAATTATCATTTTGACATGCTTTTATTCAAGAATTATTGTGCATACTATTTATTTTGTAGATGTTTACCTTGAAAAATGTGATTTAAGGAAATTGTAATTCAGATATTAAATAAAAAACATAATGAAAGATAATAAAAAAAGAGAAAAAATGATTATTGATTTTAAATTTGATTGTCTAAAATTTTGCTTGATTCTACAACTGGCATTAAATTATAATTTTTAAAACAAGAATACTTATCAATTACATGTACATAGCGCATTTTTAAAAAAATTGTTTTTTAAAATAAAAATTCATATTAAAATATTTGTATGATATTATAATCAGAAATTTAAAGTATGGGAAAATATTCCAGAGAATGTAAGATTGCTAGCTGTATTTATAATTGAATGTCATTTGTTTATTTGATATTAGCTGATAAGCTACTTTTTTCTATGTATATACCAGTAAGCATTATTTACTGGTAATTGTCAAAGTTGAATTTTTACTGATATAAAAATGCTATATTTGCTTGATTGAGTTCAGCCCAATGCATGCATGCATACATGTATTCATAATAAACATAGCAAGTTTTCAATGAAACTGAAAAAAAGCCCATTCTTTTTTTGTACGTACCACATGCATGTTCTTTTACCTGAGAATATTTCATATTAATTTCTGTTTATCGCTTGATCAAATTATATATTTTTCTTTACTGCTTAGAAAATTTACATTTTCACTTGGTGGCCTTTTGTATTATTTATTCTTACCTATAAATAGATATGTAAATGCAAAAAATAAATGATGATCATTTGATTGGATATTTATTGCAGGAAGGTGGAACAAAGTTGATAATTAGCAAGTGTGAAGCATCCAGGAATGGTGACTATTTAGGAGCAATGTTTGAAAGTGAGTATGGCCAGTACATTAAATGAAATGATGGATAATGTTGGCTTTATATTATTGAGGTTCAGTTTTCATCTGCACTAACTCTTTTATTATTTGTGACTCATTTTATGCAAGTATTTAATATATAGTTTCGCAATTCTGATTCAGCTGTTATTTTATTAAATTGCAAGAATAATTAATATCACAAGCGTCAAACTTTTCTTGTAATTTCAAATAGTTTTAAAGCTGTCAGAAAATTTTTTAAAAGCGAGATTTAAAACTCTGCAGGAGATGCTTCTTGCGATTTTATGTGGATGTAAATTTCTCATGTTTAATTGGAAATTTACGATATTGTCTTTCGATCATTACAGACCCAGAGACAGCAGAAGTTTGGCTTGAGGTGTACAAACTGCCCCGGGATGCTTGGCTGAATGAACTGGAGTCTGTCCTGACAAAGAAGGAGGAGAAATCCGTATGTCATAAATTGTGTTCCTTATTTGTGTTTATTGTGTCTGATAGGATGTTTGTTGTCAATTTTGTATATATTTTGATCAACATTTGAAAACATTTTTCTTGTTCTTTGAAATTGATACCCCATCTACATTTGAAAACATTTTTCTTGTTCTTTGAAATTGATACCCCATCTTTATCCCTACTGGTAATTACCATGCAATCAAGTGTCGATCTTGTAATACTGTGGAATCATTTAAATTCGTGGGGACCAATTTTCGTGGATTGTGGGTTTTTTCCTTATTCGTGGGAATGTAATTTTGTGGATGTGTCAGTTTTCAGTTTTGGAAAGAAAGCTAACTTATCAAAATTTTGTTTTCGCTGAGGATGTAAATTCGTGGGTGAGGGCTACCCACAGATACCACGAAAAATGAGCCACCATAAATTCTAATGATGTACTTATTTCAACAAAATACATGTATAATATGGATATATTGATTATTATTTAATGGTTCTTAAGGAGGAAGACCAAGGTACAGACACCCAAGCACCCACAGACCAGGATGCCCCTACCCCTCAGAATGAAGTTGAACCACCCCAAGCTCCACCTCAGGTAAATAACACACTACCTGGCACATGTTCTAATATGTGTATAGAATGATATTTATCTTTTCATGATTGTGTAATACCAAAGTTATAATGGAAGAAAATTCATCATATACATTTGTTACTTTTGAGAATATGAATAGACGGTACATAAAAGCTAGATTTTGAGCCACCATTTTGAATTTTTACTTAGTCTAGGAAACGCAGTATAAGTAGAGGGTCATCTCGCCTATCTGTGTACACAAACACAACAAATTATGTAAGAACCACAATGTTTCCCTATCTTTCACTATTTCCTCCCCCTAGGTGTATTATATGCTTAATTGTTACAATTTGATTTGAAACTGATTTCTTTGACCGCTCTATGTTGTAACCTATATGTTTATGCAGAATAAATTTTAATCTTGCACATAAATCTGCTTATATGGTATGATTACTTTCAATCAGTTTTACTGAACATGATTTGTGTCTAGGAACAGTTCATGTGCATATTAAAAAGATAATCAGTAAAGATTTTTTGAAGACACAAAAAACATTCATAAATATGCTTCAGGTCGCTAAGTATCCTCCAGACTCAGAACCACTCGCCCTTTCCCCCTCCCCCATTTCGCCTCCATATGGCTTGAAATCCATGAATGCTTCACCATATTACATGCATGATTCCTCTTTATCTTGCAATTTGAAAAAAATATTTCAAACCCAAAGTTATTTCCCCTTCATTTCGTTTCTACATGTATATTGTAAATCATGGTCTTTGATACCACCCTCCCTCCTTCACCCCAAGACAATCATATTTCTTTCATTTGTAATTTCAACTTTTCACTACCTGATAACATTAAAAAGATCTGTGGGGTTTTTTTTGTCATAGTTAAAATCTTGATTTCTGAATGAATTGTGTTTAAAAATTTGTTGGTTTTATGAAAAAACATTTATTGACTAATAAATTTTATATATAATATTTAAAATAATTACCGTAAAACTGCATTAAATGATGCATATGGAAGCTAGTACCACTACACATGCATTTCTATTAGCTGGTTTTGAATATACAAGAACTACATGTATAATAATATGTTTAAACTTGATAGAAAACCATAAAAATTTATTAAAACCATGAAATAAGTACATTTACATTTTGTTTTTTGATAGTTTAAATGCTGCAGTGCTGTGTATTCAGTTGAATTTATATTTTTTGTTCCCTGATAACTGCATTATTGTTTGATTTTTGTACCCTGATAACCAGGAGGAGAGTACAGGGGGAGAGAAACACACCCCCAAACTGTCCCCCACCTCAGTGGTCATGAAGCTCAAACCCCTACCTTCCATGTCCGGTAAGTACAAAACAGTACTATCAAAGCTGGATACTGTACTAGTATTCTGAATATGTACATGTATATGTACAGTAAAACACGCTTATAATGAAGTCCCAGGGACAAGCAATTTTTACTTCGTTATAAGCATAATTAGTTATATCCGTCAAGTTTACAACATGTAATAAAGTCACGGGGAATGAAAAATCACTTCGCTGTAAGCGTCAATTCATCATAAGCGTGTTCGCTACAACTGTGTTTTACTGTACATGTTAATTGTAAAGCATATTTCATGAATACTCTATGTCTATTCTATATAATGTTATATTATATTGCATGAATACTGTATTATTTGTGTATGTATGCATATTAATAAGCAATGATTACAGAAGTAGTTTACCCTATTGTTAAAGGAATATTCTTATAAATTACAATGTAAATAATGTAAAACGGTATAATATGGGTACATATATATTAATAATCAAACTTTTGTTTTGCTAATAGTAATATTAGTTGGCTCTCAAAATTGTTTAAGCAAATATAGACCAAAATTTAGTTTTATATAAATTTTAGTTCTGGGTAAATCCAAATAATTTAAAATCAAGAAATGGAGGCTACTTTTTCAGAACTTAGGCTTAAAGGTAATCAGAATGCATGTATCAGCTTTATATTGTTAACTTTTATTGATTTCTCTCTTTATTTCCATCTTATGTATTTCTTAATGTTGTTAAATCTATTTTCACTATTAGGTGAAGGTGATATATTTTTTTTCCCTTTTATTCTCCCTTTTTTATAAAAATTGACCTTGAATTGACCCAAATATTCCTGATAACTAAAGACCATATAACCTATTTCCTGAGACTATTTAACAGTTTACTGTCAATAAAATGATAATAATGATGATCTCTGAAGAATTTAAGTCAGCACTCAATGCACAATTTTGCTTCCATTAGAATGCACATACTTTTAATAATACTGATTTCTAAAATCCTTTAAACTAATACATTGTAAAATATTTCAAAAGTCTTTATTAATCTAGTACTCAAATATGAGTTTAATGTACAAATGCATTTAATCAGTATTTAAACTTAAGTAATTAATTCAGATTTTACATGGAAAATTAACATCATGATTGTATGTTCAATTTATTCAGATTTTGATTTTAATAGTTTGTTGGTTGGTTTGATTGATTGAGAGAGAGAGAGAGAGAGAGAGAGAGAGAGAGTTGCAACCCATCCACAAGTAAATCTTGCATACATGTAGCACACCCCCTTCCAGATCCACTGTAAGATGAAGCACCTTCGAAGATCGAGAAACAAGGTTATAGTGAAGTGCAATAAACAAGCAATTTTGATTTGCCGTTTACAATATTAATTGTTACATATGATAGATATGTATAATGTATTTTAAGTAAAGGAGGAATGAAACTTTACTGTAAGCATAACTATATTATAAGCTTGCTTGCTCTAATTGTGTTTAACTGTATACTGGTATTTTTGTCAAGGTGTAAAATATATCGTAAAATATTCATTATCTGGTTTATATCTTGCACATTATGAGGCTTAAAGAGGGTCATCATTTGTCAGATAATCATGTTGCATCATAGAAAGGAGCAGTGTTTTAACAAGAAGTAGATTTATTGCAAGCATTAATGTTTCCTCCAGTCATCAGCGTTACATGTCTACTAGCTACAACTTGAGACCAAGTGTCATCAATCTTGGGAGTGAGATGTTTTAAGTCAGAATATCTCATTTGAATGACTATAATGAATGATATAATTTGATTCACTTTGATTCGATTTATATGTACAGTATTTAAAACAATGCTTCACCATCACATTTTCATGGTTATATTACCGGTATGTATGCCCTGGTCATGCACTTTAATACTGTATAAAAGCATTCAGAATATACCCGGTAGGTGTTTATTTCCAGTTTAGACAATTCTGCTAAAGGTTAAACACCTGGATCCAGTATATGTTGGATCATTCCTGTGTATACAGTTTTCATTTAGTAAAATTTGTTTGGTATGCAGTTGACTTAAATATGCATCATGAAGTTGATACCTTGTAATCAAACAAATCACAAGACATGAAACAACCATGTGACAACCATGTGATATATGATTGACAGGTAACACCGCCTCCTCAGTCCATTCAGCCTGCCAGAAGGTAGATTCAGGGGAGGTCATTGGTACAGGTGTAAACCACATACTGACTCCAAATCACAAAGATATGAGAAAGGAAGTCTTTGCTCATCTCCATGATAACCTAATGGAGTATTTACCCAAAGAGGAAGAAGCAGAGCCACTTGAGTAAGTAAAAAAACATTGGAGTGAGTACCATAAATTTAGGAACAATATGTCAATTAAGATATGTAGGGAGTTAATTTTCACTTTGATGATATTTATTTTTTTTCAAATACAAAATTGTAAGATTTTAGAGTGTGTTTTTCCATATTTTTTCCAGTAAGGTTAAGGTATATGCTAGCTACAATATTGTGCACATATATCAATAGATATTTCGATATCATGGGGATATGGGGGGAGGGGGGAGGGGGGAGGGGGATATTATCAACCAAAAAAATCCACTATAAAATGAAAATTAATGTAACTTTGGTATATTTTAATGGTCATGTTTGATATTTCAGAGATGTCAATTTTCACTTTATGACTGCTGGCAGATTGGTACCAACTGGTCTGGAACAACAAAGTCAAATAGGTATGGTACTTGAAGGGATTGGATTATTGTTCAACTAAATAAGGCAAAGCAAATCAATTTTATTCTGAAGGACATTCTAGTTAATACTAATGCAACTAGAATGTACATGTATGAACCAGATAAATTTCTTTAGGAGTTCTGGAAAGTACTTTGGTTTACATAGTTCCCTTTTCTCTGTTGCTCCCCTCTATTATGATCACTATTTCTTATTATCTCTTTGTGAAATATTCTCATAACCAAGAAATTTAGCTATGTAGATTAATGTATGCCTCTGAGAAGAAGGACTGGTGATATATTTTAACATCTCTCTCTCTCTCTCTCTCTCTCTCTCTCTCTCTCTCTCATTTAACCTTTCCCCTTAAAAAAAAAATCTATTCCATATTAATGTATACTAGATGCATTATAATTCCATTTATTTCAGAGGAAGAAGATGATATGAAAAGTAATACTTTGTCATTATTTGAAAAATTAAGCTTATGAAATATGTTAACCTTTGCTTACAGTATCCATTGCATATATTTATAGTTCTATGTATATAATGCTTTAACCTCTTTACCAACAGCTTTATAACCTACTACAAAGTAGTTAGTCTATATAATTTATAGTTAATGAAATAAACACTAGCTGAATTCCAAACAAACATATCTTGTGATATTGAAAATTGCTTTTGTAAAAACTATTTTTAAGTTTATGGCCACCAAGTTGATACTTAAATTTTCTATCGACATGAACCACTTACTGGGTAGTACTTGCTGGTATTATATTACAGATGTTTTTAGTAGAGCAATAGCTATTCAATGAAAATGAAGATGGAAAAACCTAGAGTTGTCAACACTTAAATAGGTCAATTTAATTCCAGTGCCAACACATATTTAGGAAAAAGGAATAAAATGAAACAGATTTGAGATAGAGAGATGTCATATCCAAGCCTTTCTCATTAAACCTGAACACTACTAGTAAAAATCATTGTCTCCCATATTTTTCTTTCATTGCCGATATCCCTACAATACCTATATAAGCCACAGACCTCTTAGCAGTTTTAAGTATTTCACTGTAGAGGTCTCACCATTGTGGATGTTTATCATGCCTCCCCGTGTTAATCGATCGCGATAAAATTATTAAATTTTACACACTTTTTCCAAGCAAGGAGAATACTAACATCAAATAAACAGACCATTATTTTTAAACAGAATATGCACATAAAACAAGAAATAAATGCACAAAATCTAAGACCATAAAAGGAATACTACACGTTGGCCACAAGTTTCATATGTGCATTCAGAAGTAGCGATATTGAAGGGTTTATATACCTGTGTGACGGCACCTATAAGAGCAGCGTTTAGCTTTAAATACTTTAAGTGTAACAAACTAAAAATAACTCTGTTTGTGGTGAAAGAAAAATACCCCATTTTTATGTATGTTCAAATTCTTTAAAAAAAAAAATTGGCATTGGAACATTTTGACAGACATTTTGATAAGAAAATAGAAATACCAAGAACAATTATCTACATTATTTTTTAAATATATATATACACGCAATATGAACTAAATATTCTTCTTCCGAATAAAGTTGCTATTACGGTACATGTATTGTATACATAGTAACAATGTGCATGAACATCTAGTTTGGTCAGTAGTTAGACTTTATTAATGAATCTCTTATAAAAATATTGATGTTAAATGTGTGAAAATCTAATCACTCAATGGAGTCTGAAAACAAATACTGCCTGCAAATTGCTAAAATGGTGAGAAAGGTTGACTTTATGGTGTCATGTTTCTAATTTAAGCTTTAATCATATTGCAAACCATCAGCATTGAACTTTGCAAAGTAAATCTTGATAATTAATCCTTAAAGTTATATATAGTTAACGTAATATATATGTTTAGTTTTGTAATCCTATAATAGCTAATTATGTATATTGTCCATTGTGTAAACTCACCATCATAATTAATACTTAATACTGTAACAGTTGAACTTTGATATCTCGAACACTGATATCTCGAATACAATGGATATGTCCAAGTGATATTTAGTCCCAACGACTATTTTTGTAAGTATATTCTACCTTCGATATCTCGAATACTCGGATATCTCAAAGTTTTTAAACAGTCCCATCTAGTTCGAGATAATGAAGTTTGACTGTATATTCAAAAAGTTAAACTATATGTACTATGTTCATTTTTGAAATCATAATCCTATATACATCTTTTAAAGTAAAAAAAAATAAAAGTAAAATATTATTTCTCCTATTACATACAATTATTTTCACAGTGACCACTAAACAAGAATGTGTAGATTAAAAAAAAATGATAACAGAATACAGGCTTTTTATGATGGAAAGAAGAATCTTTATGAAAAATCATTTCAAAATTTCTATGATGTTTTATAGGACTTCCAACAACCATTGCTGTGTGGTGGAAGGGGTCCACTCATGTTGTCCACTATTCCCTGCTAAAACAACACAAAGGTCAGTACTATGAAGGACAAGAAGTTAATGCAGTAGTAAACAGTATAATGAGATCATGCAGGACAATGAGGTCATGTGGTACTATGCAGGACAATGAGGTAATGCGGTACAATGCAAAACTTTGAGGTCATGCAGTACTAACTGTACTATGCAGGACAATGAAGTTATGCGGTACTAGGCAAAACAATGAGGTTGTGCATTACTATGCAAAACAATAAAGTCATGCGGTACTATACAGGACAATAATGTCATGCATTACTATGCAGTACAATAAGGTCATGTAGTACTATGCAGGACAATAAGGTCATGCAGTACTATGCAAGACAATAAGGTCTTGCAGTACCATGCAAAACAATAAGGTCATTGCAGGACAATAATGTAATGCATTACTATGCAGTACAATAAGGTCATGCAGTACTATGCAGTGCAATAAGGTCATGCAGTACTATGCAGAAAATGGCCCTGCATTCAAACATTTTCATTTTCCTTATCCATATATCCATTGGTCTCCTGACTTCCTTCTCCTTAATGAGATTAAAACATAATGTTCATTTCATCAGAAATATCTTTTTTTTTCAGACTTTGATGTAAAACCTGACTTGGTTTGGCCTTATTTGAGTCCTGTGACATCATCTGCCATTAGTGACGACACATCTCTATTAGCTGTAGGATTCGAGAATGGAAACATTATCATCTGGGATAGATATCTAGGTATAATATATACAATACACACTTTCATGTTTGTTCACAGTCAAACCTTGTTAATGTCTCAACTCATTGGTGCAGAAGGGAAAATTTTAGTCACTTGAGGAATCTAGATATCGATGAAATGCCAAGGTTAACATACATCAGTAGACATTGGTGAAGACATTCAACTCGCTTTGATATAGGCAATGTATTCAAATACTGATTTTTGAGATATTACAGTCCAACTGTATTCTTTTTGAAAAAAAAAATATATCTTGACCGAAAAGGTTCAAATTAAAAGGTTTGTAACTAATATTGCTACAAACTATGATAAAACGTCTTTTGTAAATCACATTTTTGTACCCAGCATTGAAATATTCCACTTTTATTATTTTTATTTTCTTTTTATGACAGCTTTTGAAATATGAAATTCTGAAAGTATAAATATTTAAAATCTCACAGAATTGAATTCATGCCTATATGTACAGGTATACAGAGAGGTATTGTCAACATCATGGACCGAGTTAAGATTGTCCAGCTGACATTTCTGGACCCCCACATCTGTCCCCAGAATCTGGATGACTACCAACCCTACCGTACAAAGACCTCGACCTACTTACTGGCCCTGTGTGACAATGGGGCCCTGTACATCATGATGTCAGGACCGGGGTTAGAGCTGGATCCTATCTGTATTACTCCCCCGTAAGTATATACAGTTGAACTTCGATATCTCGAACACTGATATCTCAAATACAATGGATATGTCGAAGTGATTTTTAATTTAGTCTCACTCACTTATTTTTTTAAAGAATTTTACCTTCGATATCTCAAATTCTCAGATATCTCAAAGTTTTTTAAACAGTCCAATCTAGTTCGAGATAACAAATTTTGACTTTATCTAAAACCATCAGTTTGCTCCAAATTTGGACACGATGATAGATGGATGTGCAGTGTACATGGAAATGTTTGCGTGGTAGGAGTTTCCATAAATTCTAGAATACTGTAATCTTTGCTTGAAAATTGTTACATACATGTATATATATACATGTAGTGAATAGTTTGGAAAGTTGCCCTCAGTTGGTAAGAAAAAACATTGGATCATAATTTTTCCCAAAGTTCTTTAACTTTGCAAAAAGTTATCCAGGTTAAGTATATTACAACCATTATAAAATTTTCATATGCAACCTTCTACTATTACGGCAGCAGCATACTGGCAAAAGATAGGGAACATATTGATGTCTCCTGCTTCTTCAAACTTAAAACAAAAATGTAACCGATATCAAGAGGGATACACCTTGAATGGATTCAATTACTTACAGCAGCCTATATAAAATGCTAATTTAATTGTAAACATCAAGGACCATGTAATCGCACTACAGTGACACTGTACCATAAGTTACAGAAAAAAACAACAACTGGATAATCTATTGTTATTAAGCAGAATTGATTTCAATTTCAACACACTTTTTTGGGGGAAATAGAGGAGACATTTTGGTTAATCTTAAAAAGTAAACTTGATTTTTTGTGTTGCAGAGTAGAGAGTGAGGATGACATTTTCACAATGGTTCAACCAGTACCTGGAATGCATGATTTGGTAAACATTGTTCAAACAATCTAAATAAAATAACTGATTGGTTGATTTTCATTCGCATAAAAAAATTATACTGTTCTCTATTATTCTTTGGTGGTTTATTTTTGTGGAGAAGAAAGAAACTGAAATTCATTAAAAAAAAAACACCATGTACCTCTTCTATTTTTGCCAGTTGATTACTGTTCTGAAGTCAGGAAAAGTACAGATACGGGATACCCTGCAAGGCACTGTATTGTGTGAACCTATTTTACCCAAATCACATGAACTTATGACCCCTTGGGACCCTGTGGTGGCCGTTGGAGCTATGGGACAAGTTTTGTTCCTTAAAGGTAAACAAAAGCACAAAATTAATGCTATGAATGTCAGGCTTACAAGTTTATTGCCCAATATATATTTTCAATGAGTTTATTATGGGAAATCCAATAGGTGCAAACTAGGAAAATAAAGATACACACAGTATTAAAATGCAAAAAAATTTAATCAATCACAATTACAAAGCTGGAATTTGATGTAAAAAATTAAGTGAAAGTGCTGGGATTTGATGTGAAAATTTAAGTGAAAGTGCTTGGATTTGATGTAAAAATTAGAAAATCGTACATTCATTGCATCTTTGCACTCTGACGGCTGCTTATACAACCACTTATTTTCTGTCTTTATTAGGAAACAACAAAGACTATGGCGAGGAGGAGGGAGGGGATCAGTCGGAGAGTGCAGGGGCCTTGTTTATGTATCAGACGAAGCTGTTCCCCACCCTGGATTCCTACATGTCCAGAAGGAGGGACAAAGTGTCACAGACCGTGCACGCCAAAATAGAAAACAGGATCGAGGCACTGATGAAAGAGAGGTACAAAGAGAGGGTTTTTATGAATGCAGATCTATATGGCTTTACAAGAGAATTCAGGTTGACAGATTCATGTATAGAGCCACAGTTCCCCACTTACAAGAAACTGGCATTTTACAGTGCACTAGTTTTAATTTGGACTGATTATAACTTAATTTCTGTACTCACTCAGATCAAATATTTAGATGCTAATAAAACTCCTTTTACATTTTACAACAGATTTCATCACTTTATTTGACTCAGACTTTCTAATATTTACATTTTCAACTGTCTTTGTCTATGATAACATTACGAATCAGTTTTGAAGCTTATATCCCAATAATTTCATAAAAGATGAGCGACACAAAATGGGCGTGTCTAATAGCATAACCAAGAAATGGTATTGGCTGCGCTGCGTAGTAATACATAGCATGTGCTACATGAAAAAATAGTGGTTTTTAAATGTTGTTTTAATTGGAAATAATATAAATATAAGTAATAAAGAATCATTCTTTGAGTATATATTATGAGGTGATAATTTCGGTCAGAGTGTGGTCAAATCTATATCATTAATCCCTTCAGGCTTTACGTGATTTGACGATGCCCCAACCAAAATTATCACCTAATAATACTCAAAGAATGATTCTTTATTCCTTAATTAAGTAGCTACTCTGAATATTGCCAATTTTTTTTTTTACTTTTGTGTAATATGAATCAAGATGGTTATTGATAGGTATGGCCTGCACAGACATGAAGTTACTATGAAACATGGAAGTTATCTCTCTTATTCCATACTCTGATATAAATGCATATCATCTCTCTCCTCTCTCTCTCTCTGAGTGGCATAACCAGTTTTATTTTTTTTTTAGAATTGCCCAACAAGGCCTCAGAAAGCATCGTATGCAGGAGAGATGGGGCAACATGAAAGAAGAAATATGGAGCATTTTACAGTACAAAGACATGGCAGAGAAAAAGGCAGACAACCGACCAGAAATCGTATGTACAATATATTATCAGTGAAAAAGGTGAAAATAAGGGCAACCCATTAAGTCAATGAATATTTTGATGCACCATATTCTTACAGAAAGATATTCAGCTATATAAACTAGAGGAAAAACATAACATGTATTTTGATCATGTTTATTTTGAGGATTAACAAAGTTCAAAATGAAATATATAATGCAGCAATTTTTTTTTGGTTGTGATTTCAGCATTACAAACGTGTGAGAAACCTGTCCCAGGTATGTAATTTCACAGTGCCAGTTTTATTTATTAGAATTGATTTAATTAGTAAGTATTTGGTAATGATTGTTTTCATTAACATGCAAGCAATATGTAGAAAATATGTACATGTTTAGAAAATGGTTTGATTTAACTTAGCTTACATTTATTTTGAATTTGGAATTAATGCTTCCAACACCTTAATATTTAGTGGAAAGCTAAATGTTGTTCAATTCTCTAATTATAAAATAATAATTGGGTTTGTAAGTTACTTTTATCCTCATATTAGGACACATCTAAAACATCATAAATAATTGCCCCCCCCCCCCCCCCCCACACACACACATTTCCTTTGAAAATTATTCTTCAATAGAAGAAAATACATGTATCGTACATCATATACATACCTGGAAACTTGTAATTTTGATCACTTTAATACCGCAATGCTTGTACCCATACATGCGGCTTCAGTATATTAGACCAGTATATAATTTTTTTGTAAGCCTCAGAGTAATTTTATTTGTACAAATTTCATTATTGGAGTGACTAAGAGCTATTAATAGAACTAAAACAATTTGTTTTCTAAAGTATGGCTCAAAACATTTAAGCTTGCGGTTACTTAATCAATACATGGAATTTTATGATAACGCTATTACTTGTAAAATCAACATGAAAGTCAACAGACAAACTTAATGATATGTGTGCAAGTTTTCTTGAGGAAAAAAACCCTTCAATGATTCAAACTTATCTATTTCAGTAAAAAAAGATTTTTTGCTTTCCATATGGATTATAAAATGGTTACAGGTTTGTTTCACACATTGCTAGCTAGCTAGAGACATGTATATTTCCGAATAATTTTCATCCGCTTTTTTTGTTGTGCTTTTCATATTATCTGTCATGAATTGTTTCACTGCATCCGGTGACGACACAGAATCCGAAAAAAAAAGTTACATGTATATATATTGTTTTCACCTTTTGAGTAGATTTTCTCCTCTTTATAATAAAGTATTTATTTGATATCTTTATTACAGTCATATATTGTGTAAACTTATAACATATATATATATATCACAATTCTATAGTTACTTTCTGTATTCGTGACTGTTTGTCAATTTTCGCATTAACGATATTTCTATTATTGAATTCCATAACTGTAATTGATGCCAAAAAAGCTTCAAATATGCAACAAAATTCGAATTTTGTTAAAAGGCATCAAAAGTTTCCGAGCTTTTATTTCCTTTGCTTCACATTCATGATTGTCACTACAAACGTTAAATTTTTTTGTGCAATTCTCCCAAAAGCATGCGCTGTATTGGTATTGGCAGACGATAGTGAGTCGTGTATATTACATACGCAGCAATTTTCTCGTGCAATCTGACGCGACGCGATCGACAGAAAGTGTTTTATATGGAATTAGTATAATTTGAGAGGAACAAATGAGTAATTTAACCAGACATGAATAGACGGGAAAGCTTGAAGTTACAATCTGCATCTAAAAATATGTACTCGGAGAATTGTTTTATTGACAGATGGCCAATAAGGTTTGATGAATTGGTCCGCTGTACCGATTTGACACAGTTCAGAGAGCGACAGCGAGTTTATTTCCGTTGTAAATTACCGACAATGGTGTTTCTTTCTATTCCACAAAACCACCCGCTATTGTCAAGGGTATATTGGTTGCACAATAGTATATTTCATCTCAAAAAGATGGATGGCCCATATTTCATTGCAACAAGTCCCCTGGTTTCATATCAATTTTTCCACGCCCATAGGAACTTCACTTTCATGCTTTGTCTTTTTCCTTGGTTTTGTTGAATAAATACACTTTGAAAACAAGATGTGCTTGTTTGACACACTACCCGGAGCGGGGTCACGTTCGATGATAACCAATATTGCCATTTATATTCAAAACGACTTTGAGCATGATATATAACCTTGACGATTAAAGTCCAACACGCCTAAAGTCAATACTATTAAATTTAGTCATAATGACAATTCGAAGTAAGAAATGTCCTTCTCCAACACAACGTTTAAAGACACAAATATTCATGATGAGTGTATAACGTTATTTTGGTTTCACCCTTGTATAGTTTAATTTCAACTTTTGAAGTTACAATTTTTTGGCTGAACAGAAGTGTATGTAAAAAACGAAAAATGAGACGCAATAGGCGGTTTTTAAGGAGCGTTCGAATATGTCGAAATTAAGATATTTAAAAATTTATTCAACCTTCTCCCGTTGTTTTTAGATTTTTGATAAGATGGATGATGTTGCATTTTCAATTTTTAGATGGATGTTTAATACACACTATTTTATTAAATGTATCATGGTATTATCAAATCCGTGATGTTCTAGATCGTTTTGATGATATCTGGTCAAATACCTTGAAAAACAATTACATGGTTATTTTACATTGTAATTTGCTTCTATATAGAAATCTCAAGTCTTTTTGTCACTTGCTTATTTCTGTGAAACTATATTAAAAATATACCAATACCAACTATATTTATCCATATTTATGTATTACATATATTTAGTTACTCAAGATTATTATGGCTCTTTCGTTTTCTCAAATATTCTCTTATGTTCGTAAAAATGCATGAACTTAACACTCCCTAGAATATAATTGTATGTACATTGTAGTAATCCTTTCACAAATAAGCCGACCTCTTTCCTTATTATTTACTCATTTGTATTTCTTATATCAGTGATTAAATTTAAGACAAGGATAATTCATTCAAATGAAAAAAATAGATAAAAATCTGAACAATAATTGCATTCAAAAATGTAATTCGAAACAATGATTTTTAATCTGCTTATAATGGAGCATTGATACCATGTAGACTCGAAATTAAAGTTTGATTTTTTTTCCAGACTCCTGGATCAATGGGGTGGACGCCATTTTTCCGAAATTGACTTGAGTGATTTTAAATCTGTGATATAAAGCATATAGTTTCCGTCCAGAACGAAAATGTTGTTTTTTTTTTATTATATTTAAATTTTATAACTTGTTTGTAAATACATGTATATGGTAATTGAATGCTTCGTAATTAAAAGTTTATTCACTTGATTGCCAAAAAGTCTTTAGTTGGTGTCATTCTTCACTAGTGCTTGTTTAAAGTGAAAAAAAATACGTTAGTAAACTGTTGAAAAAAATCTATTCAACACGCACGTATGAAACGTAAACATGCAAATTTTGATATATACGTCACAATAGTCTTTGCGTCATAGGTACATGACGTCACATTAGAAATGAATGCCTAACGATAAATATGGGAAAATGGCATCTCATGCGATAACATATCATTCGAATCTTCGGACAAGAAAAACTACTTGCCACTCATATAAGGAACAACTAGTTGAAAGGCGAAGGCAAAAACGGGAAACAGAAGATCGCGGGAAGAAAACAAAAACCGTCCACAATCTTTCAGAGACTATTCTAAATGGGTTCGAAGTTCTTTGGCGACAGAACATCTTGTGTGATGTGATCATAATTTGTCAGAACCGGACCTTCGATGCCCATCGTCTGCTTTTGGTCACGTGTTCAGATTATTTTTACGATGTTTTCGTCGACCAGTTGCACGACGGAAACGAAGTTGATATCAGTCATCTTGACATAGATGCCAGTATCTTCCAAAACATCTTGCTTTGTATGTACACTGAAAAAGTTCGCGTTTCAGAAAATATTGTGGAGCAAACTTTGCATGCTGCTTCTCGATTGGGTTTTTACTTGATACAGGAAGCATGCGAGGAGTTTCTGATGGAAAATACAAATTTGAAGAATTGTCTGAAAATGCTAGAGAGGGCGTTTAAATTCAACCTCAGTAGACTCTCAGAGAAATCTCTAGAAATAGCAGCGAAATATTTCAAAGTAATTTCTAAAAGATCGAGATTTAAAGAGCTACCCGTTGAACAGATGATTTCCTTGCTACAGGTTTGTGATCCTTCTTGAAATTGTTAAAAATGGTTATCAGTAATTTCAACATTACCCCCACCCCCTAAAAAAATCAAAAAAATTTACAAATAAAATTTAAAAAAAAATCCAAAAAAAAAGTATTATTTGTAATGATCGAGCGTATGAAGATAACTCAATTTAGGCTAATTTCTATTCTAATGTGAAAGCAAATATTTTGTCTAACAAATGAACATTTTTTTATCTTTATATTCATGCTTGTGATATTCTCTTGCTTATAGTAAGGACGATTTGTATACCCCAGGAAAGTTTTTTTTAATAACCTTCTACAAAATCCAAATAAGTACAGTACTTCTTTTGGCTCAAATACTTCAATTCAGTGTGGAACAATACTAAATTAAAGACAGTGTTCTTTGGAAATTTTTAATAGAGACCTTAATCAAAATTTCATTGTAAAATATATGTTGAATACATTGTAACAATTTAAATTTCGACAATTATATCAATAGAGAGATGATCTGAATGTAGACAGTGAGCTCGACGTTTTTAAACGCTTCATCCAATGGCTGGAACACCGGAAAGCGGAACGTCTGCAACATGCCGCCGATATAATGGCGACAATTCGACTTCCCCTTCTTCCACCCTCTGCTATAGTGGATTCTGTGGAGAGTATATCGTATTTAATGGACATCCCAGAATGCCAAACTCTTGTGAAGGAAGCTTTACATTATCACTGCATCCCGTCCAGGCAAACTGTTTTACAGGTCAGTTGAAATATACAGCGTCAAATCAAAAATGTACACATCGATTTAAGAGTACACTGTACTTTTCGTCAATCATTTACAAATTGCACCCACATCATATGTCACTAAAATTCATTTCTTTTTTAAACATGTAATGACGACGACCAAAAATAGCATTGGTGCCGTTAACATCAACATGAGGCCAAAATGAAACAATGAAAACATCAGAAATATTATTATTTACATACTACACTGATATTAAACGCTACAAATATGAAATTGTAAAAAAAATTGTTGTTGTAAAAGTTTACTTAATATTTGTATTCGAATGATATTACTCTTCGTCCATGACAGTCTTCACGCACAGTTCCCAGAAACCAACACGTTTCCGATTTATTGGTTGTTCTCGGAGGAGCACCCAGATACAAGTGTGATTCTGTAAATGATGACGTCATAGCATACAACTTGGCAACTAACACCTGGAAATCTGTTGCTACGTTACCAGAACCGCGCCATCATCATGCAAGTATGCTCATTAATGGGTTTTTTTTTTGTCGATCAGTTATTTGTTAGAATTTCACAAAGGCGAAAGAAATAAACGTTTCTATAGCAACATAAGTTAAAAGACATATTTTTTTATTTTCAATAAATTATACTTGAAATTTTAGATACAAAATATAACCTAACCTATTAAATATACGTGCCTCTTTATAATTCACAAATGTTGAATATTTTTAACATAATTAGATGATACGTATAGCAATGCATACTAATTATGTTATAGAGAGGGCATAAATAAATTCTGAACTTGTGCACATGCAATTAATATATTAATTTTAACAAAAGAAATTCTTGAAATAATTTTGTTCATCCTTGGTGCTAATGAGATTAAAAAAAAATGAACGCTATGACTCGAGTGGTAAAGGTGCAACGCGAGTTTTATTTTGCCCGCTGTTAAAAACGGTATACTGTGTCATTCATTTGACGATAGGAGATTTTTATTTCATTATGACACAATCGAATGACCAATCCTTTCCGAAACTTGAGATTAATAGTTTACAAGCGAGGGGGTCTTAATCCCCACGTGCAGTTGGGAACATCATAAAGAATGTCATCCAGGACAAATCATCAGTTACGTTATGGCTTTGTACCTGACTCTAACGTTGACGTGTAACCGAACCAATTGTTTAGATGGTTATAAACAGCAATAAGTCCCCTTCAAATTATTAAAAATAGATTTCATTAAGCCACCCTACGAATTTATTAATGCCCAAGGGAATTTTTATTGCTTGAAACGCTGCCCTCTAAAATACTAATAATGTACATTCGCAATGCAAGTTAGCTTCGGTGATCGTACAATTAAGCGCTTTGCTTTGGAGGGATCGAGAGTGAAAGTGTCAATTTCAATGGCCTGATTTATCGCTGCGATGTGTGAGTATCGTTTCTCCATAATAATAAATGCCGATTTATCATTATAGGAAAATTGGTCATTAAGAAGATAACATGATAATTAAGTAGGCATGCGGCCTCCCCCGCGCTCGACTTTAAGTGTATCGGGTGACTAGATTTGTGAAAAGCGAATGCAAACTCGCCGGTTTGCGAAGCTAACAACCCTTATGATTTTATTGGAATTCGGGGTAGCGTAAACAAACAATAAATTATCGTTGTCAAACAAAGCACGGGAAATGGTATAATATCTCAGTTACTCTTTGCACATTGGTCAATCTGGAAAACAAATATTATGTTCGGGAAATAGCTACACGGAAAATCATTTGAAGCGAGAACCCCCTGAAATAGCAACTCTAGTTATCCGCCAGTTTTCCTTCATGTTTTTGTCAGTTTCATTTGTCTAATGTAATTAAAAATTGAGATCAGTTTTGTTTCAAGATTCACTTCCTTTAACGTTCAATATGATTGAAACGCATATGTCTCTGGTATGCGATGACGGCTTTTTTATATATTGTTTTTAAACAAAACTACGTGAGCTTTTTGTTGTTCAACATTTTATTTGACCAACCCGTTGTTTTTCGCGTCTAACTTTCTTTTCTAATAATTGAACTAAATGGATTTAATTATTTTGTTGTGTTGAATTATTCTATCGTCACCTTTCTATTGTCCCGATTTTTAATGTAGGAATCAGTTTGAAAAAACAATTTGGCTTTTTACGCCATAAACATTATGGCGTTTACAGATTTTAACTGTTTTTATTTAATAACAAAATGAATATAAAATTATTCGGAGAACTAGTATGAAAAAATTGACTAAACTTTTACACAAATTTCAATAGATATTCTACAAAATCAATCTTTCATTGATCTTAGATGCAAGAGATTTTTATGTCCTCAAAAATGTGATTTACTTTTACAAAATACTCACAAAATGCGCAATATTGAAAAACATATATCAATGATTATATAAAACTCAAATACAAAATGTTAGTGTTCAACTCATTTTCTTATAAGTGAAATGGAAACCAAACAGAGCTTGTACCATTTTTTTATTTCAACTATTTCATAATCTGTTTTTTCATTGTCTCTTTACAAAGGCGTTATTTTTGGCGGTTTCCTATATATCGCTGGCGGAGAGAGATACAATAATAGTATGGCCCCGCTCAATACAGTTTTCCGGTTCGATCCTAGAAATGGAGCGTGGTTAAAGGTAGCAAGCATGAAGCATAATCGTCAGAGTTTCAATTTGGCCGTTCTGAACAACATGATGTATGCTGTTGGCAAGTATTCAGTCTTTTTTGTACAGTTCACTGTGAATCCGCTGTAGAAAATATTCTACAAATCATCGTTGTTTGTAGCACATTACGAAACGAATCTATAAAGGAATAAGGAATTAATCTTTGAGTATTACGAGGTGATAATTTTGGTCGGGGCGTGGTCAAATCCAAGAAACCCCGAATGGCTTTATGATAGATTTGACCAAGCTCCGACCGAAATTACCACCACTATAATTTTTAGCATTTACATAATAAAATATTAGAATATTGACACATATGATTTCCATTTCTTTTAATTATGTAAACCCCGCTTGCGCCCCAACGATGCATGCGTCATTTGAATTTATCGGAGTGTAAATACCAAATCGATTCGTAGTGTTATCACAAAGACACTGAAGAATATATATATATATATATATATATATATATATATATATATATATATATATATATATAAAGGTATTGAAAATTTAGCTGTTTTTTGTACAATCATTATCATCTTCATCATCATCCAATATGTTCAATTTTTTTTCACCGGTTGCTTTGTAAGATCACGCTTCACAATACCCCCAACCCATAAGCATTAAAAATATTTATTTTGAAGAGAGCTCCTACACATCCTCAGTACCCTGTAACATCACGTGGTACACGTCAGAATCTGTACTTCCGGTTTGAGGTATCGGAGTGTAAATTAATCTACGGAGTATAAAATGTGACAGGGTAATTACAATCAAAGATGATCAGAGTCATTAAACTATTTACTACAGTGACGATTTCACTGGGGGCCATTGCGGTAATCAAAGTAGAGACGACCGCGCCAGGAACGAACTCGGGATAGAGCGTCACACGTTACAAAATATTCCGGAGAAATAATAGAAAATCCAGATACTGTTCTGACAAATATGTTTTTGTAGTTGTTTGTTTGTTGGTTTAAATTTTAGCTCATCGAAATCTGAGGCTGAATTGAGTTAATCTGATCTTGAGGTCTTGAATATTAGAAATACTCACATTGGATCTTTTTCTCACTTGTTTGCTTTTGTGATAATAAATTTCTCCTAAACCCTGCATAAACACTGTAGTTAAGACAACACAATTACATGTATATCGTACTGATGATGACAACATTCATATTTTTTTTAACCTTGCAAGAGTAATTATCGTTCTTCACAGATAACTGTACCTTAAAATTGAAGTTCTCCTGCTATAATGACTATGCATTCATTTTTGCAAATCAGGTGTAAAACGTCTATTTGCCATTTCAGGTTCAGAACGATATGATAGGAAGACCTTAATGTCGTTACATTTAAAAACATGTGATTTAGACCTACTTATACATAATCTGCTGAATGACATCACTTACATGTAGATTTAGAGGACAAGATGGTCACAGCCATATGCATTTTATAGTATATTTCTACTCTTGGACAAAGAAAAGTTTTTGGCTAAATATGATGTAACATTGAATTAAAGTTTTAACAGGATGCATGTGATTTTTGCTGTATAAAGACGTCAGTTGTAATTAATGGAGTTTATAGCAATTACCACCTAGGTGCTGAGTGTCTCCTGCAATATATCTGGACTTTTTGGTGTACACTGCTTAGAACGTGAACAGTTCACAATTTACACAATTCACGAGCATTCATCCTTGAAGTGATCCTTAATTAATTAAATAAACATTTCAAATAGATCAGATTCTTAGATCATTATACTATACGTACAGGTCCATGCATTATTTTAAAGCTTAGATAAAAAGATAAAATGATATTAAAATAAGTAATGCTGAATCATCAAATAATAACCTTCAAATACTAGACATAAATATATTCGGTTTTCAAAGGTCGCTAAACATTTATTTCAAACTAAGGCACATGTATCAACCTCGGATATAGGTATAGCATATCCAGAAAACGCTTTTATTTCTTCCTCCATATCTTTTCATCACCGTACCTTTAATGAGATATTAGTAATCGTGTAGTAATTTGTCGACTTTAATCAACTAATTGGCGACATTAGCGGATAAAAATTCTAATTATGACACTGAGTTCTTAAAATGTGTGCCCGTTAATGTGCAATGGTAGAAGGAAATACAATATGTTGCATTTCCTATGCGATAGAAACATGTCAAGCACTGACGAAGTGGAATGTCGCTGCAACAATCCTAGTATGACTATATTTCCTTTTTTTCAATGGATTTTTTTGTACTTTTCTGTGACCAGTCCTATAAAGGTTGTACACCAATCTCACACAGGACTACAGTTTAACGGCTTTTAAGTGATTTTTAAATAATTTACACCCCCCCCCCCGAAAAAAAAAACCGGTAGATCAATTTTTGTTCAAGAATGGTCCTTTGAAAATAAAACTAATTCCTACAAGTCGTCTTCCTTATTTTTATATTGTCGTAACTGTAAGATGCCCAGTTCCTTAGTTCTCCGTGATTTTTCTAAAAAATAAGTCAAATTAATAAACATATGTTTCTGGTTCCGTGACCAATTTATAATTTTACAAACTAACTTAAAATGTGTTTTATCAACATTCTATTTCAGATGTAAAATATTTTGGATTCACTCAACAACAAAATCCTTGAAGTTTAGTGTTCAACGAAGTTCAAAAACTAAATAATTGAAAGTTTTAACGAGGAGGCATCAGACTGGCCAAGCTTAAGCAAAATAATGTTAAAATGGAAACAAAAAATTCAGCGTTTTCCCTACCTATTATTTTACAAAATTTTTGTTGCAAGAAAATTATATTATTGCAGCAAAAACAGTCATAGAATACTTGCTCCAATAAGCACCAGTTTTTTTCCATAAATAAAACAATTTTTTTATACTACATGTACCCCCCCCCCCCCCCCATCAACCCCCCCCCCCCAAAAAAAAAACCCATAAACAATAACAAAGTATTACCAATAATACCTATATAAATATATAAGTATTATTATAATATTATTGTAGCTTCCCAAACAAAGAAAACTCAATACAAACAATCCCTACCTCCAAATAACAATAGAAAAATAAAAAAGAACACAAGAAAACCAAACAAATTACTTTTAAAAATCTGAGTTTTGAACACGGTTGTGAAATGTGAATCGGTTTCAAACGACGGACGTGGCTGTATATAATTGTGTGACTCCTATAGAAACCGTGTCATGACTTACAATGTACATGACATACATACCTAATTACATTTTCTGAGCTTCCAAAAGCCGATTTAAGAAAACTCATTACAGAAGGTTTATCAACCAACAAAAATTGACGACTGCGATTGTCCGGGAGCATTCAAATCTTGAAAATAAATTTCGTGAACATATCTTTTTACGGCATCGATTGGTATGCAACATCATTCCTAGTATCTTATGTCTAGAGATCATTTAGTGTAACATGTCTTTTGTTAGAATTGATCACAGACGAAATACTTTATAATGTCAGCAAACATCACGTCTCGAGGTCAAGACATGCTGTGTAGCATCCTCGATTCATACAGTATTCACTAATGACAGTAAGTTGCATTATTACTCACAATCCTGACCCCTAATGATATAATTTTTAACGAACTACCTAGCCGTCCATTAATTGATATGATACAATATCAAAATTATATCATTTAGGGTCAAAATAAGTACATCGTTGACCATTAATGATATTATTTTTTATTGCTTTAGTGGGTCAACTTTAACCATTAATGATACAGTGTTTAAGAAATAGTACTGTTGTGAATTTGCTTTTTTGCATATACCACTGCCTATTCGTCTATTTTTTCTGTTGGCTAAAAGGAGTACACATATCAGAAAGATTACTCAACTGGTTTCTACTTAATTGTTTTTTTGGTTTAATAAGGTTTAATATGTTTTGGCACAGGCTTATAAGAACCATGACGTCTTACAAGTCTGCATACGCAGCTACAACAAGGTTAATTGAATAAAGTAAATTTTGCATTGTATAATATAAATATTATAACATAAATAATAATATATGATAATGGTGGAGAATTTTTAGACTAGAGATGAATATTAAATTACATTTCTCTTTAAAAGCAGAGGATCAAACGTCTTAATGATTGTTTAAGAATTTTTTCCTGAAGTTCATTTAATTTTTTTTTAAATTTTTAAAATAAGTATATGGTATTATTTTACCTCGAACATCCATAAATGAGGTATTCAGATCGAGCTGATTGTTAACAATAAAGACAATGTCGTAATCTAAATATACTAAACTTAATTTTTTTTGTTCACTTTTTTCTCTTGACATGAGACATAAAATATCTAGTTTATCATGCATATGCAAGCAAAATGCCTTTTTATAAGCATGTGCCTATTAGATTAAAACTTAAAAACATTAAAATATTGAAAAACCAAAATTGGAACTGATTAATTAAACTTTATTCAGATACATGCATAGAACTAAACAGAGGGGCATGCAAAAATGCATGTTATCAAAACAGTGGTTTTTAAAAAAAAAAATACATTATTGTTTCAATAAAGGTCCAAGTCCAGTAGTAACCTCTAATGATACAGTATCCTCTATTAATATAAAATAACATAATTGGTCAGAATCTTGTTCATATGATATAATTTTATCCTTAACACGTTACCTAGCCCTCCTTTATTGTCACAATCTCACAATATGTCATTAATGGTCAGAATTCACATGCATCCGCGACAGATATGAAATAAAACGCAAAAAAGTACATCGTTGACAATTAAACACAAACTGTTAATGGCATTTGTTGGTGGACTTCAACCATTAATGATACAATTATATATGAAATAGTGCTGTCATGAATAAGTTTTGAAGAAGTCGTGCATTTTTGCATACTGCTCTGTTTATTTCTCGGTGTGCCAAGAACAGACATATCTACTTATGATATAAGAGAAAAACACACAATTAGTACATCGTTGACTAGCAATGATATTTAGTACATCGTTGACTAGCAATGATATTTAGTACATCGTTGACTAGCAATGATGTTTTTGTAGTGCATTAAGTCTAGTGGATGTTCTTGCCTAGGGGATGGACTTCAACCATTAATGATACAATTATGCACTAAAGGTACCTGCAAAAATGCAAAATTTGAAAAAGTACTGTTTCATACATAACTGTTTCATTGATAGTTGAATTTCATCCAGAAATGCAATAAAATTATACCATATGGTCAAGGATGTACTTCTTGTGCGTCTTTTTCTTTATACCATCAGTGAATGTAAATTGTGCCCAATAAGAAAAAGATATTGAAATTGTATTATTAATGGACTGATAAGTAACTCGTTAACGATAAACTTATATCATGAACGGTTAGGAATTTGACCACTAATGCAACTTTATATTACATTTTCGATTGGATACTGTGTCATTAGAGGTTGTTACAATGCTGAATCTACTAGAATACATTTTGTGTATTAAGGTTCGACAATCATCAGCCCTCTGTATTGTTGTAAAGCATTGTTATTGTCCTATCGGGCTAAAGATGTTATATGGTCTTCATACAATAAATTATTTCATCAGTGAAAATCAAAAGAAAAGGTTTATTTTGGTACCCATGTGTTTTACCAAGTAACAGCATGATATCATTGCTGAGTTGTAATTGAAAATTTATTAAAAGAAGAACACTTTGCAGATGTTTTGAATGGCGATTCGAAAGGTCGAATCTACAAAATTAAGTCATTCATTTTTGATGTTCTCTAACTTAGACTACAAAGTCAAATACACAGCTTTTAAAATACATTTTGTATAAGGTTTTTTTTTTTTTTACAAAGTCTATGACTAATCAATAGACCAATTAATTGAATTCACCGCGAACCATGGCGAACCATGTCATGTAAATATTAATGGCGAGTCTTACATGTATTTTACGATTAAATCGCGAAAAATTATCTCCGCGAATCCTTATTAGTCTCTGTAAAAAATTGGTTTTGCTTTAGAATTAAGGTATCGTTTTTTCTCTTATGTCTTTTATCAAGAACAATTTATCTCCAATCATAACTTATATTTCTTTTTTTGCTTTTTTATTTTTCTCGATGTACTCTTTTCGGTATGACATGTTTCCAATAGTTTTGAACGCATAAGGAAGCACAGAATTGAAACCAATCTTTGGCTACTCTACAACAATAGGCTATGCACTAACGACGTATACATTTGGACTGTAACAGGTGGGCGTTTAGATGCTGTAGAGTCTCTGTCTTCCGTCGAATGCTACAACCCGATCTCCAATTCCTGGCATGAAGTTGCCCCTTTGAGTACCCCTAAGAGATGCATTGCTGTTTCAACCCTCAATGGACGAATATACGCTGTCGGGGGCTCCGGTGGGTGACAAAAACATCAACATGTATTTTTATCATATTCACAATTTTTTTTTGAAAACCGGTGTCAACACATCTAAAATGTATTTGAATTTAATATATTTGTATCTGATTATTTAAATTAGGAAACAAAATGATTTCAAGCCGTGTAGAAAGCTACAATCCGTTTGAGGACAAATGGGAAATTAAACAACCTATTTTAACTCCGAGGTTTTTCGCACACCTCGTTTCAATTTCCGGGTCATTGCTGCTGATTGGAGGAGCAACCGTGAACCAAGATGGAACCATCACCTGTATGGACTCTATCGAGAGATATACACCTTCCAGTGATTGCTGGACGGTCATTTCGCACATGCGCACTCCTAGAGCAGAATTTGGTTGTACGTCAGTTGGATCCAAGATATACGTAGCTGGTGGGTATAACTGGGACACAATGGAACGACTGAGATCAATGGAATGCTTTGACTTCGATTCACACATCTGGACGGAAATGGAGAAGTCACTTCCGATAGAACTAACTGGTCTTAGCTTAGCGTGTATCAAAACATTCAATGGATGTGGCTACTGATATATACTGTTATATTCCCTATAAAAGATCCTGTTTTTCTTTATAATTGTAAGTTGAATTTAATTTTGTTAGAAATAGCCATTGAATGTATGTGTATTTTCATTTCAAATTTATTATTTAAACAATGAATAAATTGTAAATAAAAACAATTGTGTCATTTTTACCGGGTTTTCCAAAGAAAAAATCCGGTTATTGAAATGGTAAAAATGGCGGGCGGTCTGGTGGTCGGCATCCAAAAGGGTACCCCTTTTGTACGGATAACTCCTCCTTCAGTTTTCAAGATAGGAAGTTGATGTTTTACAGATCAATTGGATATATATCAGAAATGTGCATATTACTTGGATTTTTAGTTTTGATAATTAAAAAAAAATATATATATATCAGGTGTTGAACTTAATCCTTTTCTCATAAAAATATTGCATATAGGGTACACCATTTCTCTGAATAGGTACATTGTTTATCAATTCAAGGTTGACAAATGATTAAAGATACAGTTCATATAGAAAAAAAACCCGGTTTGCTGTCACATTGACAGCTTTTGACTTGTTTATTTAGACATTTTTTCTCTCTTTCGTATCACTCATCCGAGCATAAAGTATTTCTACTACTTTATTGTATCTGATCGAAATCCGAAAACCAAATGTAAATGGCGTTAAACAGTGAGCGCTCATCTACGAGTTAATTCGCAACTGGTTTTTATAAACATGTACACAATAATAACCTTTACTGGAAGTAATAGAAACCTCCAAAAAACGAACGAAATTTTTTTAAAGATATTAATTGCAACTTTTAATGTACAAACTATGCATGTCTACATATCACAGTCCTGGTACAGACTAGTACATGAAAAAATCAAAAATGGTTGATTGTTGCTCGTCGGTGATCACGACCCACAAAACGATGAACCGAGACTTACTTTGGCCTTGCGCGTAGCATAATTGTTCAACTTATAATAATATTTGTTTTGCCTCGATCTAGAATGTCTCGACGTCATTGGATGAATCGCGTCACGTGATTGCCTTACAAATTTCTTTAAAAGGCGAGCGTCAAAATTTATAGGGCAACATGGCGGACGTAACGTTATTTGAACTGATTTTTTACACAAACGTTTGTTTACATATCAAACTTTAGGTCCTCGACAAAACAAAACACTTATTAGGTTTGTTACTGACTGTTTAAAGAAATTTGTGGGGTCGGTATAGTCCATAGAAGGCTCGGCTTCGCCTCGCCTTCTATGGACTTTACCGACACTACATATTTCTTTAAACAGTCAGTAACAAACCTAATAAGTATAATATTTACATCTTGATGACTTTCTCTAGGATGAATCTACGGAGAATAAAGGCTATTTTAGTGCGTTAAACAGGTGATTTTAATGCATGTACGAGGGTTGTCCCAAAATTGCGTAAACAAGTGGCGTTATTCAGTAAATCGAAGACACGGGAAGATGAAACTGATGTCACAAAGGGTTCGAGTAATTTGCACTCAAATAATGAATCTAATATTGTTTAAGATTAAATATGTGAAATAAAAGCTAGATCCTAAATTTGACACGCGGCGCAATGTCAAAAACGAAAAGTTAAAATCAACATAATGAACTGAAAATTGCGAGGAAAAGTACTTTACGAATGAAAAATTTCAAATAAAAAAACATTTAAATTTGTTAAATATTCTATTATTTTATAGAAATGTTTTGACTATAACAAAACTTTAAAGGATTTTATAATGCGTTTTGTGACAAGTTGAAGTGATAAATCATAATAAAATGACGATGTCGGTGCTTAAGGCGGCGCAGCGGTAACTGATAAAATTTTGTAAAGATCTTAAAAGAAATCCCAAGCGGTTATTAAAGTAAATAAAATAAACAATTAAATAGCTTTGAAATGCATTTTGTGAATTAGTAGTCTTACAAAATTGAAAATATTACGACTAGTATGATGACAATAAGTGAAAAAAGAAACCCCAACCGATAGAAATGGACGTCAAAATGCTGAACGACACATTTAGGTAAGACGGACTTAACACAACAAGTAATACAAGGCAAGTTTGGAGTCGGTAGATGTTTTGTACAATGAAAATATTTTAAATAACAAAACTAGAACTATACATTTAATGTGCAGTTATGGTACATGTTCAAAGAAAATATTTTTCCAAGACATTTTCGGAAATAAAACGTAAAAGTTATCGTAAACGATGTGTAGGGTTAAGCAACAACGTTAAAAACTGGAAATTTTTAAAATCGCACTTTGCACCGCCTGGCAAAGTTTGTTGTTACTAATTATTCATTTTCTCTATAAATAAATAAAGAATAGATTTTAATTTTTCAATATCGTTTGCCAAATGGTCATTAAAGAAAACATAGAAGTCTAATGAAATTGCAGTGAACAGATTTAAATTATGTGTTCTGTCTACGCTATTTGGGGACAACCCTCGTACAATGTAGCTTATTGTACATAAAAAATAAGTAAAATGTCACAATGTGGACAGGAGTTGGATTAATTACTTCCTCTAACATAACGGACTGTCATTGATTCATTATATTCAGCCCTGCTTTGAGGTTTTGAAACGGCTTTCTAAGGTCCGTTCATGCAACGACAAAAGAATCCAGCTAACATGTCCTTTTCCAGAGACCTCTATTGTTACGACATTGTCAATACAGGTTGCATACACGTACAAAGCCGTACCTATGCTTCTGGTCTTTAAACAGGAACAGCTCGTCAACAAAGCTGCTATACAAGTCACAACGTATACCAGTGACGCATCCGGAAACAGCAACAAAAACAGTTATCCTCACAGCTATGCAGTCTTCTTTGACTAAAACCAGATTGTTTTTAAACCTTATAGCAGATGTAGATACATTTACCTTACTGTTAAAATATATTCAGTAATCTTTTTGTATTACAATTGTTAAATGTTAGTAAAGACCTAATGAGTATTTGTGGTCATAAATGAAAAGAGCAACAATTGTGAAATCATATATTTTTAGCCAAACAACTAACTTGGCTAGGTTTCAACTCGAAGCTGTAAAGCAAGAACTTGGGGTTTCCATTTTCACTGATCCGCAAAGGTAAAGCAAACTCGTAATATTTTCTTTCAAATAAATTTAATGACCAAGGGATAACTCTCCTTCTTTTTTGGAAAAAAAGATGGGTGTTTTTTTTTCAAAAGTAAAGAATAGATAGTCACATCTTTTACGTGGCAGTAAAACCAAGGAGATTAAGATGACATACACAATATATGTTTTGTTTTGTTAGGTTTCAAGACCATTCATTTAAAATAAAACAGACAAATTCGTTTCACAACTTTAGATATGATAGATAGTTGAAAAGTAAAATGAATATTATACTTTTAATATCATTAAACTTCATTCTTTGTTGTTCATAGGGGTAATAATGGATGTGACAATTGCTGAAAATACATAAGCGTTAGCCGATTATGCATTTGTTTGTAATGATCGAAATCGTTATATCCGAAAAGAAAAACAACAACAAAGAATACTGTTTATTATTTTTACACCATTATTTGAAATCATTTCATTTATTTTTTTAAGTGAATAAAGATACGTGAAATGTTGAGTCGTTGAAGAATATGTTATATAGATGAAAGAGGCCCCCCCCCCCCACATACAAATACTTCAATATATTTTGAAGTCTGATGCTATGTTGCGATTTTTGCTCCAATCTTATATACTTGATAGGGTTTTTCTTTTAAATGAAAGAATTATCTTATTTTGATGGCGTCATAAACCCATATTCTCACACGATTGCGTATTTCTTCTCTTTATATGTTAATTCATCCATCATAGAACACAGCAATGTGTATTTAATTAAATATTTGAATAAATATTGTCTGGAACTGATCTAATTTATTCTTATAAAGTGAATTAAGGTACGTAAAATGTTGATAAAACATAGCTTTGAAATCCTAAGTTCAACCCTAAGTTTGTTGACTTCTTTGTTAAAATTATATATACAGAGCTTATTCTAAAAATAATAACTCACCATATATATATATATATATATATATATATATATATATATATATATATATATATATATGCAAAGTTAATTTAAAAAAAAATATTTTGAAAATTAAAGAATAACGGACAATGATAAAATATTCAATTTAATGTAGCTGTAAAGCTAAAAAATACAAGCATTTTTTACAAAGATCAAATGCAGAATGTTTCAATATGCAAATCCTGATTAAAAAGAATAACAAATAATATCAGGAAATTTAACGAATATTAACATAATCATCTTCTTGATTTACCGATATCGTTTTTATCTTAAAGTGTAACTGATATCATATAATATCAATTTAAAATCATATCACATATCCAATGATAATGCTTTTAATATATGTATGTTGTATAATATTATAATGAAATAAATAGTAGTAAAAAGCAAATGTTGCATAAAAATGAAATACTTTTTTCGCTATTGTAAGGAATTCCAAAATGTTTGACGCTTTTCTATCGGCGCTTTTCCAAGATACAATGTAATTATATTTCTAATGCAAAGAAAAGCCTCGTTTTCAGAGAAGATTTAAAAATTTGGTTACTAAAGTCAGTCCGTTATATCGACGATGGATGGTTGGTCATCAACTTTGCAAATGCAGCCGGACTTGATCCTCATGTAATCCATTCGGTAGGGCTGTGTTGTGTTAAAATCCTGCACAATAGCGTAAACATAGGTGTAGCTTTGAACACATTTTGAGCGCCACATACTGTCCACGTACCGACATGGTCGGTTCAAAACGCCGGCTGCGCAAGATGTCTCGTAAAACCTTTGAATTGTTCGTGGGTCTCTATAGAGTCTTAGAAGTCTTCCATCCCGAGAAAGACCTCCTAATGGGTCAGTTTTGTGAGTCACAACAGGACAACAGTCAGATAGACCACTGTGTTCGGGAAGCGTGTGGTATGCTCGTTTTCCGATCTCTTCAAATTCTCTGGAACAGAGAAAATTCGAGTTAATTGTTATATTAAAAACATCGCTATTTAATCATTGGAAGAAAAAACTGCTTCATATGTTTCTTTAAACTATTTTTATTTGTAAAAAGGTTAGTTTAGAGAAAAAATAGCCATGAATGTATCATGGATTAATAAGTAAAGCAATGTAAACGAGCAAAAAATTTAGTTAGTCTTGAAGACAAATAATGCACATACGAATTTAAATCAAACAGACCGGTAATCAATCTATCGAACCAAATTAGAACACATAATGATGAAACACATATTATCATGGCTTATAAAAAAAAAACTCGTTCACAACACTAGGAAAAATCATATTGTATACCCCACCCTCTACAAAACACATTGCTACTCTTTCAATGGTACATGCCCAAGTTCTGGATCTAATTACGCTAATTGGACATATGTGAACAAAGCGACGCTTGGATTGGGCTGATAAATGGAGGAATTGTTCCTTTGAATTGTCATATCGGATGACCATACTTTCGTAGATGAAAAATATGAGATTGACGCAAACGTGTATGGCCCACATTTATACAAAAAGCTACGCATCATTATTGACTGAAAACAGTACATCATAAATTATTTACAAAATTAATGTAAAATCACATATTATGTAATGTACAAAGCGTCTTTGATATATCTGTTATGGCATGCGATAATTAATAAGATATGGAATCAAGATTACACCTATAGGTCATTGGTCAATTGCAATTGGAAGAATTCATCAATTGATGAATCTTCTATTTGATGCATTTCATCAGAATGATACTCTCTACTATGCTTCCCGTTTTCTACGTAAACAAAACATAAATGAGGGGTAGTCTACTTTGAGTGTCAAACCGAATGTGAATTTTTTTATATAAAAAAAATCGTCGCTATATGAATGCGTATTAAATTTCAAACTCAAAACTTTACAAATAATGAAGTTTGTTATAAAAAGGCGTATATTTGATCAGTATTGCTGTACACACATTTTTATTTTAAAGATAGATTTTCCAAATTTGTCTAAGGTTTTTTATTTGATATATTCTACAACAGTAAAACATTAGTGGAAATTAAAATTCGTACCATTAAAGAATAGTTAGTTTAATGTTCAAAAAAGAACAAAGTACAAATATTCAATAAACTTAAAAGTTATCTTTCGAGACAAAAACATTATTTTCTCATTTTATATTCATTTATATTTATTTCATATTTCAATAACAATTTGGAAGAAAATAACGTCAGATTTGCAAAACTTGAAACGTATAAATAAAGTTTTTTTAATGAAAAATTTATATATAGATGCACATTTTGCATATTAATAAAAACATTAATGAAATAAATTTACCTTTCTTCCCACAAAATAGCTCTTAGAAGATTTGCCTGCGTCTGAGCTGGGCTGGTTTCGTGTTCAATTTGTGCTTTTATCATGATACTGATTGTCCAAATGGTGATCTATAACGAAAAAAACCAACAGGTAACATTGCACCTACTTTCTTGATCTTTATTTTATAAGAAGGTCGAAACCACTCTTATTTCGCAATTATACAAAGATGAAAAAGCAGAAAGACCTCTTACCCAAAATGTCGTGATAACATGCATAATTTCAACATTGGGGAATTTGGTGTGGTTGATTGGAGAGTTTGGAAGCTGGAAAAAAGTAATAAAGCAATACAATTATTAACTCAGTATGAGAAATCACATAACAGCAAATAGTTCAATGATGACGAGAGATGATCCGTTGTTTTTATACTTTAAAGCAGACGAACTATACAGTGCCTGGTCGAGGGAAGGTCATTTTGGATAGTACTGATTACTGAATCAGACTTTAGCTGGGAATTACTCCAGTGTCCTTTTATTGCCCGATAATGATCCACCTCCACCTACAAACCTTTGCATATTTTATCAAAGGCGACACTTTATGGCCTTATAATGGACGCTCTGGTGGAATAAAATTGCATAAAACTATTTCTAATGATTTTTAAAATTTTTTTGACGAGCCATTTTTTTAACGAAATCCGAATAGTTATAGATTTTGTTTCTTTTTGCATTGCATAATATTTGTTATTCAAGAGCATCATTCCTGATTTTTATACAGTTCTAACTTTGATAGCCTTCACGTAATATGGGTTTTTTTGGCATCAATTTTGCCCGTTGGCTATAAATATCCTATTTCATACAAAAAATTGTGATAATAACTTTGCAATCTTAGAAATTATAGTGAACTTTTACAACACGATGTAATATAAACAAAATTAGACATTTAATTAATATGTAATTTTCATCAAAACAGTATTTATTTATCGTTTGCTCAACTTTGAAACTTGTCCACATTCATTAAATAAATACAATAAAAAACGCTTACGATATCATAATACATGTAGATACCAAAGTATCAGTGTGTAAGAATACCAGCGAAACCAACGCAATAGTACTAGTATTTCTGTACTCCCACAAGATAATAAATGATACGAATTAAAGGGTTTACAAGTTGTTAAGTACCATTTGTTTTCAGATTTAGTAAAATTGATCTCTATATCGTGTAAAGATTCTTTCTTGCAGTTTTTAGATGAAAAGAAACAAGGAAGTTTCCGCATAAAAATCAATGTTTTAACTACTGTTGTAGGGCAAATGAGGGAAACGGAGTTAAGATCACAGATTGATTAATAGAAAATAGAAAATTACACGACCTGGACGAGTTAAATCAAATTGGTACGTTTCATAGAGACAATACAAGCTGGGGGCTTTGATGTTTATCAAGTAAGTTTTCAATTGAAAATTACTGATTTTTTTCCAACACAAGTATTTAGCGATCGACCTAGACCGCAACTACTACCAATGGACAAGGGAGTGCTTAATATTAAGCATATTCTTAATTTCTTTCTTTATCCATATTCTCTATTTTTAATTATAATCTTGAATCTGCAATTAACACCAACTTTACCGTTTGATAGACAATGATTTGAATAAATTTCTACAGACCATGTGCAAGTTTAATTTGAATCCGAAAGCAAATCAGAGCAAGCAAAAAAATTTTTTTTTTGAAAATGAAACGGACCGAAAACGTTCTTTTCCAATAGTTAGTTTGGTTTATTGTGAAAGATCATTACACGAAATAGCGGTCATATCGATAATATCAAACATTGTCAATTGTAAATCATTTGATTTTTGTAACAATTTACTTTATAAACAACCGCCTCTCGGCAAATCTGATCAGAAACTATTGTTGAAAAAAAGTAGCGAAAAAAATATAATTAAGCTTTTGTGCCTCAGAGTATCGAATCAGTTAAATACATTTCATCTAAGCCCACTAATAACCTAGTTCAATGGATCTAGGCTTTCCATATAGAGGCACTCTAGACAAAAACGTTTCTTCCTTTACGATACATCATCAGTTGGTTGGAAGATATTAACTATAAAGTGCATAATTAAGATTTAAAAAAAAAAGGTACATTAGTTTACGTGTTCTGATCTGGTCGATATCCCCAGGCCAATCTAGTTCCATATATACTATCTACTTCCTATCTGTACAAAATTATGTTATCCTGGTAGCTATAATCGTTTTTCTTTTATCTTTTAAAACCATAAAATACGTTATTTTTAGTACTTATCACAGTTATGTCCTCGTTACATGAAAAAAAATTATGTATCCAATTTCTTTCTCATTACTCAATTTCTTTTCGCAAAATACATATTTTCTTACCTTTATTTTTTTTATACTATTCCAATGTTGTGCTTCTTCCAGAATTATCAGTTTTAATATGTTATGTTTCGATCCTAGATAGATGTTTTAAGTTCCACAAAGCTTAAATTTAAAGTTTCCATAGTGTCATGTTTTCAAAATACGCTGTTTCCATTCCTCCACCCTTTTCGCGATGTGATTCGATGATTTGAAATTGTAGAGGTATTTATACGGTAATTCTATCGCGTTGGCGAGATTTATAACCAATAACTTGATCTGCCTTCTATTATAAACACGATGCTTTACACGGAGTTTTATCCAATTAGCAGACCAAACGATGATGATAATACCCAACCGTCTACACTTGGTCAGTGCTATTGATAATAACCAACCGGAGACCAGGTTCTACCCTGATAGAAAATGTTTCCCCCTTTCTAGTTTGCCATTAACACAATACCATACAACCCAAATAAACCCATGACAGCTAGAACAATTGGTTGGTTAAATGGTTTGGCGTATCCATAACAAATTTTACTATTTTCAGAATTTTTCATTCATATTTTCTGGCTTTGGGAAAATGGTGGATTAACTATGACTAGAAGTAAACGATTTATTGTTGGAACAAGTTATTTGAAAATCATTGAATACCTTTGATTTGTAGCATTGCTAATCTAGTGACAAGTATAGAGACATGGGAAAGTGGCTAGGTTTGCAGAAATAGGATATTCAATGAAGTACTTTCAGATTTTGTATCCGCTTGGAAAAAACCTGGCAATACTTGTATGTCAAAATAAATTTCCTTTATATTAAAGACAAAATTCAAAAGATTTAAATAATACATAACATACGGTAAGATAGTTGTAAAAGACTCTTCGTCTAAAAAACTGAACATCCAAATCATTATTTTACAAAAATGCATACATTATTTCACTACACAATTTTTCATTAAAGCAAGAGTTTTCGATATTAAAATAAACAATGTAAATTCTTTTGAATAAAACTTTTTAGAACAATTTGTTAAAAAAAATAATTTAACAATAAAATGGAATAATTTTTTCATTCTTTAATTTGTTGTATCGGTTTTATGACTTCAATTTTTCAACAAATCCATAAGCAATCGATTATGCATTCAGTTTGATGAATGTACAAATTTTCGTTATTTGGTATCTCTATACTGTTACAGATTAAGAAATATACGAGGATTGTGCCAAAATAGCGAGACAGAACACATAAATTTAACTCTGTTCACTGCAATTTAAATAGATTTCTATGTTTTATTCAATGACCCTTTGACAAAGAATACCCCCAAAATTTAAATCTTTGCTTATTTATATCTTGGGAAAATTAATAATTAGTAACAACAAGCTTTGTCATGCGGTACAATGTGCGACATCGAAAATGCACAGTCTTTACGTTGTTGCTAAACCCTTAATGTTGTCTATAACATTTACGTTTTATTTCCGAAAATGTCTTGGACATTTTTTAACATGTACCCAGTTTGTGCATTTACTATATATTTTTTATTTTTGTTTTAAAAAAAAGTTCATTAGTACAAACAAACTCGCCATGTGTTTCTTCTCGTATAACGTCTGACTTCCTGATACAACTATGTGTCGTTCAGCAATTTTTCGTCAATTTATATCGATGGGGCTTCTCTTTTCGCTTGATGTGATATTACTCGTCTGATTATTTTCTTTGTTGCTTGACTATATGATGACAAAGCATTTCAAAGCCATTTTGTTAATTTTATTTACTTCAAATCATCCTCGAATTTTATAAATATATTCCCTCTAAATGCTAATTTAACTTTTCGTTTTTGTTATTGCGCCTCAAGTCGATTTTATGATGTAGTTTGCTTTCATTTTACGAATTTAATCTTACACAATATTTAATATCGACATAAAATTTTAATGCAAATAACCCACACCCTTTGTGGCACAAGTTTAATCTTTCTGCAATGTCTTCTATTTACAGAATAACGCCGTTTTTCTACGCAATTTTGGGACACCCCTTGTATATAAATGTATATACATTTATACAAAATAATTACAATATTGCTTAAATTAGAAATCAAGCTTTCCTTACAAAGTTTGACTTTATCCAATTAAAGTTATTAAGAATACAAAAAAGAATGAGTCTAAATATCTTTTACATGAAATAATTAAATGTAAAATAAGAACACAACTAGAAATAAATATACCAATTAAGTTTGTAATCAAAACGCTTAATGTTTATTGAAATTTGGTGTATAAATTTAAATTTATTATTCAATTCAAATCAAGTTAATAGTTGTCTTTATAATATTACAATGTTTTAAAGTCAAAGACACATTTATCATATACATTCTATTAGTTGAACTAGGTAGATTTGAAATAAAGGAGATCCTATAAAATAATAAAAAATAAATCATTTAATATAAATCTCATTTGTAACGAGTTCTCTCATCCACAGCTGCATACTTGCAGCTCTAGCTCAGTGGGAATGTGTGGTTAACAGTTAACAGGCGATAGAGCAACAGTTCCTCACACGCCAAAAAAACCCTGCAATTTACGGAATACAAAATGTTTGACTTATCAGCCTTTTTTTTTTTTTTACAACAAACACTATTTAAATATTTGTTATCAAAATTAACACATATCTACGGAATATTTCACGATCTGTTTACCCAAAATTTCCCGTTGAGCTACATCTTTGTTGCTTTATCATCAATTGAAAATACATAGAAGCTATTCTACTATATAATTGACTATAAAGTATTTCTCTTGTGTCCTAAAATAATGAGATCATGATCTTTATGTCGGTAAGCTAATATATACATTGATTGGAGTCAAAATTGCTGGAATCAGTTTTGATACTGTGTTAAATATATGACAATGAAGTCAGACCTGTAGTCTTAGTTTATATTCATTGCGGTATATATCAATACCCAAATGTATTCCTGAAACAATATATTTTAAGAGCCAAATAACCACTGTGCATTGTTTTCTCATTAACTTAATCAATCAATGGAAGTTTCCTTATGTTGGTGGACTCTGAACGCCGTGGATAACGAGTCAAAAACCCTCTCTTTATAAAAACAACTAGATTTTTCGCAATTAGGAATCTAGTATTTTGCGCATTTTTAATTAGGTATGCAAGTCAATGATAAAACTATCGCATTTTAATTTAAAAAAAATAATACATGTACAAGTAAATTTAATTTTTAACCCTTTTAAATCATTGACTGCAACCAGAACAACTACATATAAAGCTAAATGTTAATTCTTATATATATATATATATATATATATATATATATATATATATATATATATATATATATATATATATATTTCAACAACTCTATATCGATAAGAACATTATTATTTATATAGCATATAGCATGGTAAGCAAACATAAAGCGTAGGCATAAACTATTTTTGTTACAGCTATGGGGTTGAAATTAACATTTACACTTCTATCAAATTGACACATTGAATACTAGTATGTAAAATAAGCATGGCATGTTTTATTTTATAATGGATTCAACGTCAGCTTTGCTTGATCATAAGATAAAAAAAAATTCTTGCAGAAACTGAGATTCGAGGCGAATTTTGTAATTTGACTTCATCTTTGTTTTTTATTTTTTAAAAAAGATGAAACATTACATTTAAGGTGGTATGGGACTCTTCCATGTTGTGACGTACTATTTATCGAAATAAACAATAAAATGAAGTGTAATTTTATATAATATTTTCCCCAGAAAGTTTTCACCTAACAGCGAAGTGCAGTGGGTTAGAGGATTCACTACGAAAAGATAAAAAAAGAAGGTTCACTACGAATCTGTAAGTCATGAGCTCGACCCCCCCCCCCCCGGGGGGAATCGACAGACGTCCCATACCACCTTAATGTACTCAACAAAAATATATTGAATAAATGCTTTGTTTCCCATAATTTCAACATATTATTAAATTAATCCTAAGGTTTCATTTAAGTTTGTCCCATAATGATTTTTATTTAATGAGACTTTATTATTTTTTTTAAAATTAAATCGAATATAAAGGAACTCATTACCCAAAATATCAACTTAAAAACCATTAATACCGGTATATGATTGCAAAAATAAATGAATATAACATTTAAGTGAAAATCAAGCTACGGTACCATATTCTTTCGAGTAAAACCAGTTTTTTTTTGGGGGGGGGGGTCTCTTTTATTAGTCACTAATCGCTACAGCTAAGTTTTATTCCTGACGGCCAGACAAATCAGGAAGTTATTCCATATACATTGTACATTTACGAACAAAATTGATTTTACGGAGATTACATAATTACTTAGACAATGCTGATTTCGATCTCTTCTCAATATGCGACAAAATTGCGTGTTGATAGATGGAATGAACTACTTTTTATTTCCTGTTTAGAAACTTATGTGCTCGGCGCTGTGTATATATTTTAAAATACTTAAGGGGGGATAACACACCTGAAAAAAGTCACTCAAATTAACATTAAATTATTTAATTATGAAAGATATAATGATAAACTGTACATAAGTCAAATAAGCGAAAAAATTGCAGTTTGGGATAAAAAAATGATTATTTAAAAAATTCAATTCAGTAAGTAACAACACAAACCCCTGCGGGATTCGAACTCGGGATGTACTGATCACAAGCCCGACATTTTATCCATTTGGCTATTGAGTAAGTTACATGTTACCGTCTATAGAATCCTTTTAATGAAACGAAATTTCGTTTCGATAAGAGGTCAGCCATTTTGTGATGATGTGTTTTCAACCTTAATAAAGATTCTAAGAATGTGCGTCAACTAAGCAAAACGCGTAACTTCAGTACTTCACTACAAATACTTAATAGATTTTCTGATTGAGAATGTGCATTGTATGATTGAGTTCTTTTATTTTTAAAACAGGAAAATCTTTTTAAGGATTTAACGTGAAAAAAGTATTTTTATCTAATCTGCAATTATGTTTGATCGAAGAATCTTCACATCAATAGTCGTGTAGCCATCAATAGTTACTTTTTTCGCATGCTTGAACTGTAATGCACTCTGTTTGAATTTATTACAACCAGGACTGGGACCATTAATCACAATTATCATGAGTGTGAAAAGATCCGCTACAGGTAAGAATTAAAATTTAGTCCAGTTTTACTTTTCTTCACAGGAAAGAGAAATAAAAAGTTATCGAAATTTATGATGCACAAAAATGTCCCCAGGAAGTACTTTTGTAGCATGTCATAACTTTCTTCTTTTTAAAGCATAACCGGCAAAAGCATATGATTGAGTAAATTTGGATTCAAATGTTGTCGCCAACTGAATTCTTCTACAGATACTTGTATATACCAACCCCTCGTTTCAAATTGTTAATACAAATGTAAATAATTGTATTGTTTTATACAACAATAAAATAACTATATATTACATTATATACTAATACAATAAACTAGCCGATCATGTCTTTTGGGAATGAATTTTTTTCTTTTTTCAACATAACAGATTAAACATTGATATATCATGAATACAACCATCACACACATTTGAAGCAACACCTGGCTTTACGGTCAAAAAAACAGACTGTGAGTCCTTAGTCATCATTTATCATAGGATTACCAGGTCCCCCTCTGTTTAGAATTAACGCATAGAGACTTAAGAAGGACATCTAAATGAATTGGTAATACAGATCATACAGATTTTCTTTAAATATTTCTTTAAAAAAATCATAACAGCTAACCAATTTGTTGAAAAAATGGACAGTATATGTTTTTTTTTCAACAAATGTTTGTGTCCGTAGAACGTTCGTTATCTTATATATGTATCCTTAAACCTGTAACACTGTGCCGGATAATTATGCCAGTGCCAAGGTGGCATTTTTGCACCCGTCTAAGCTGCATGTATCGAAACATTCAAATATGCCACATGATAGACCATTGCTTAAAGAGTTTAAAACCACCTTTTTTTTATTGTGTCTCGCCTGTCAGGTGAGATATTTACCTTTCAAAAATAAATTCCTACAGGAGAATAATTTTCCCCATAGGAAAAACAGTATTCCTATAGGAAATTACAAATTTCCTATCGGAATACAGGAACTTCCTATAGGAATTTCAATTCCCATAGGATTTTATAAAATCCGATAGGAAATTTTGATTTCCTATAGGAAAACTACCTGTCTGAGTCAAATTCCTACAGGAAATAGCTTTCTCCTATCTATACTACTATATTAAAATAATAGACTCGAATTTTTGGGCTTTAATACCGAGAAATCGGAGATGTACTGTCTTTTGTTTTATATATTTTAAACATCATTGGTACTTAAAGATTACTAATTTGTTTTTATTTTTCCTCAATCAAGCTTCGCTAATTAATAATCAACAAAAATTTCTTTAAAAAATCCGGAAATCACCTGGATTTTTTGGATTTTACAATCTTGCGCATGCGCATTACATTCACGCTTAATCATGGGAGGCTCTTTGTTTCATGTTTCCACAATATCACATTTGCATAGATAAACTCAGAAACGATAATACAAATACGTGTAAATTTTCATTGGAAATTTGCTATATATTCTGCATGTTCATCAAAGAAAATACGGGAGATAACTCTAACTCAGTGCAATTAATATGAAAAATCCCGAGAGTTCCGAATGCCAACATGGTGTGAAAAAAAAAGTTGGTGAAAAAGTGTTGAATTCTTCATTAATATGAATTAAATTTCAGATGAAAGGTATTTACAGCCTCAAAACGGTTTGTTATGAATAATTTGACTGTTATTTTCAATGCAGCTTCATTAATTTTCTCCAAAATCGTTTCGGAGCGATTCTGCAATTTTTTTCCATATGGGAGGCATTTTAACTGTGGTGAAGGCCTGTCCCGAGACACAGTTAGATTATTCTACTCAAGCAGAGTGTAGTAAAATTATTAATAGCATTATTGTAGGCCTAAAGCTTTGTTATGTAAATGTCAACAATACGGTATGTCGATGTATCTATTTCATAAATTTCCGATATCATATGCAATTTCAACCCGTGCACGCACGGGTTAAAGTCTAGTAGAAAATATAATTCCTATAGGATTTTTAGAAAATCCTATAGGATTTTCAATATTTCCTGTAGGAAAATCGTTTCTCCTATGGGAATTATCATTTTCCTATAGGATATCAATTTTTAAAGGTAAATATCTTACCTGTCAGGTGAAACACACTAAAAACAAAAGTGGTTTTATACTCTCTAGACAATGGTCTATCATTTGGTATATATGGATTTTCCGAAACTGCATCTTAAGCGGGTGCAAAAATGCCACCTTGGCACTGGCATAATTATCCGGCACAGTGTTCTGTGCATTTTACAAAATCCTTTATGTTGATGAAACTCTAAAGCGAACAAACATGTTACTTCATTTTCATCGAACAAAATAGGAGAGAAAAACAAATCTACCTAAAGCAAATCACATAAAATTAATCATGTGTACAAAGCCAATTGGTTTGAGTTTGAAATATAATAGATGCAAGAATATAAAAGTGAAATAGTAGGAAACAATACTAGTAGTCGAGATTATCAGTTTTAAAAATGCTTTCTACATTCCATGAAAAGAAATGCATTTTAAGTTTTATCATTATAAGAAAATGTAATAGTTATTCAAAAGTCTCAAAGATACAATGAAAAGTTAGAATATATGGTATATCGTGAATTTGTTTAGAAGAAACAAAACAAAAAGTGGTTTGTTCAAAAAAGAAAGATTTTAGTTTGGTAACATTACACCAAAGAGTTATAAGTCCATATATTACACCAAAGAGTAATAAAGTCCATACATTCCACCAATAAGTTATAAAGTCCTTACATTACATCAATGAATTATAAAGTCCAAACATTACACCAAACAGTTATAAAGTCCATACATTACCCCAAAGAGTTATAAAGTCCATACATTACACCAAAGAGTTATAAAGTCCATACATTACACCAAAGAGTTATAAAAGTTCATAGATTTCACCAAAGAGTTATAAAGTCCATACATTACACCAATGAGTTGTAAAGTCCATACATTACACCAATTAATTATAAAGTCTAAACATTACACCAAAGAGGTATAAAGTCCATATACTTTATGCATATTTCCTACACGCAGACACATTTTCTCCAATTTCAAGTAGTTTTCATTGTTAGTTTTTTTTTTCAAAGGCTATTAGACAAAGACGCTATTTCGCAAAGATTTTTACAAAGTTTTCAATTTATAACAAAAGGTTAGACAATTCTTTGGCGCACCGTTTTGTAAGATAGTATGTGAGTCGTTTTAATTAGTTCATCAAATGATAGACTAATATATACGGTTAAGACAGGCCGCTTTACATTTTACTAGTACACGACCCGTTTTGTAAAGCACAGATAGACTGCTGATCTAATTAAGCAAAAAGAGAAAAACCTTTGATTGATAACACAAGGTTAGACAATTCTTTGGCGCACCGTTTGTAAGATAGTATGTGAGTCGTTTAATTAGTTCATCAGTTGATAGACTAATATATACGGTAAAGACTGGCCGCTTTACATTTTACTGTTACACGACCCGTTTTGTAATGAGATAGACTGCTGATCTAATTAAGCAAAAGGAGAAAAACCTTTACCAGAAGTGCATACACGTGCTGATGGCTCTAGGAAAATATTTTTAATCTGAGGTTGAAATTTAAACCCCCCCCTTTCACAAATAATTAAATCCAATTTTATTAAGTTTGTCCCATAATGATTTTTATTTAATGAGACTTTATTATTTTTTTAAAAATTAAATCGAATATAAAGGAACTATTACCCAAAATATCAACTTAAAAACCATTAATACCGGTATATGATTGCAAAAATAAATCAATATAACATTTAAGTGAAAATCAAGCAACGGTGCCATATTCTTTCGAGTAAAACCAGTTTTCTTTTTTCTTTTTTTTTTTTTTGGGGGGGGGGTCTCTTTTATTAGTCACTAATCGCTACAGCTAAGTTTTATTCCTGACGGCCAGACAAATCAGGAAGTTTTTCCATATACATTGTACATTTACGAACAAAATTGATTTCACGGAGTTAACATAATTACTTAGACAATGCTGATTTCGATCTCTTCTCAATATGCGACAAAATTGCGTGTTGATAGATGAAATGGACGACTTTTTATTTCCTGTTTAGAAACTTATGTGCTCGGCGCTGTGTATATATTTTAAAATACTTAAGGGGGGATAACACACCTGAAAAAAGTCACTCAAATTAACATTAAATTATTTAATTATGAAAGATATAATGATAAACTGTACATAAGTCAAATAAGCGAAAAAATTGCAGTTTGGGGATAAAAAAATGATTATTTAAAAAATTCAGTTCAGTAAGTAACAACACAAACCCCTGCGGGATTCGAACTCGAGATGTACTGATCACAAGCCCGACATTTTATCCATTCGGCTATTTAGTAAGTTACATGTTACCGTCGATAGAATCCTTTTAATGAAACGAAATTTCGTTTCGATCAGGTCAGCCATTTTGTGATGATGTGTTTTCCACCTTAATAAAGATTCTAAGAATGTGCGTCAACTAAGCAATACGCGTAACTTCAGTACTTCACTACATCAAGATTTATACTTTTCAAGACAATACGTCACAAGATGACGTTTTTAATGTTTTGTTAAGTTTGTATCAATCGGTTTGGTTGTATATCATTATAGCTCAGTAGTTAAAGTATCGGGCTTCGGAAACGCATATCATGAGTTTAAATCCTTGGGGCTTTTGTTCATTATTTAAAAATCATTTTTTTTAAATCCTAGATTGTGTATTTTTCGCCTATATGCCTTATATACTTATTATGCATCATGCTTAGCTATCTACCATTACAAAGTAATTGTTTTCTGATTTGAATAACTATTTCAAGGTGTGCTGATCCACCTTAAATTAAGTTAAAAAATTTTCAAACACTAATAGTTAGAACATTTGTTACGCATTATGTTGACCATTGCTGTTTAGGTGTCAACACATCAGAGTCACATCTGGATATTTCAAAAGACTTCAAAGGATTGCAATACATGAACTACCTTTTTAAAAAATAAACAAATACTAAATAGATTTTCTGATTGAGAATGTGCATTGTATGATTTACTTTTTTTATTTTTAAAACAGGAGAATTATGATTTACTTTTTTTATTTTTAAAACAGGAGAATTTTTTTAAGGATTTAACGTGAAAAAAGCATTTTTATCTAATCTGCAATTATGTTTGATCGAAGAATCTTCACATCAATAGTCGTGTAGCCATCAATAGTTACTTTTTGCGCAGTCTTGAACTGTAACGCACTCTGTTTGAATTTATTACAACCAGGACTGGGACCATTAATCACAATTATCATGATTGGAAAAGATCCGCTACAGGTAAGAATTAAAATTTAGTCCAGTTTTACTTTTCTTCACAGGAAAGAGAAATAAAAAGTTATCGAAATTTATGATACACAAAAATGTCCCCAGGAAGTACTTTTGTAGTATGTCATAACTTTCTTCTTTTAATTTTAAAGCATAACCGGCAAAAGCATATGATTGAGTAAATTTGGATTCAAGTGTTGTCGCCAACTGAATTCTTCTTCAGATACTTGTATATACCAACCCCTCGTTTCAAATTGTTAATACAAATGTAAATAATTGTATTGTTTAATACAACAATAAAATAACTATATATTACATTATATACTAATACAATAAACTAGTCGATCATGTCTTTTGGGAATGAATTTTTTTCTTTTTTCAACATAACAGATTAAACATTGATATATCATGAATACAACCATCACACACATTTGAAGCAACACCTGGCTTTACGGTCAAAAAACAGACTGTGAGTCCTTAGTCATCATTTATCATAGGATTACCAGGTCCCCCTCTGTTTAGAATTAACGCATAGAGACTTAAGAAGGACATCTAAATGAATTGGTAATACAGATCATACAGATTTTCTTTAAATATTTCTTTTAAAAAAATCATAACAGCTAACCAATTTGTTGAAAAAGTGGACAGTATCTGTTTTTTTTTTCAACAGATGTTTGTGTCCGTAGAACTTTCTTAATCTTATTTATGTGTCATTGAACCTATGCGTATTACAAAATCCCGAATGTTGATGAAACCCTCTAAAGCGAACAAACATGTTACTTCATTTTCATCGAACAAAATAGGAGAGAAAAACAAGTCTACCTAAAGCAAATCACAAAAAATTAATCATGTGTACAAAGCCAATTGGTTTGAGTTTGAAATATAATAAATGCAAGAATATAAAAGTGAAATAGTAGGAAACAATACTAGTAGTCGAGATTATCAGTTTTAAAAATGCTTTCTACATTCCATGAAAAGAAATGCATTTTAAGTTTTATCATTATAAGAAAATGTAATAGTTATTCAAAAGTCTCAAATATACAATGAAAATTTAGAATATATATGGTATATCGTGAATTTGTATAGAAGAAACAAAACAAAAGGTCGTTTGTTCAAAAAAGAAAGATTTTAGTTTGGTAACATTACACCAAAGAGTTATAAGTCCATATATTACACCAAAGAGTTATAAAGTCCATACATTCCACCAATGTGTTATAAAGTCCATACATTACACCAATTAATTATAAAGTCTAAACATTACACCAAAGAGGTATACAGTCCATATATTTTATGCATATTTCCTACACGCAGACACATTTTCTCCAATTTCAAGTAGTTTTCATTGTTAGTTTTTTTTTCAAAGGCTATTAGACAAAGACGCTATTTCGCAAAGATTTTTGCAAAGTTTTCAATTTATAACACAAGGTTAGACAATTCTTTGGCGCACCGTTTTGTAAGATAGTATGTGAGTCGTTATAATTAGTTCATCAAATGATAGACTAATATATACGGTTAAGACAGGCCGCTTTACATTTTACTATTACACGACCCGTTTTGTAAAGCACAGATAGACTGCTGATCTAATTAAGCAAAAAGAGAAAAACCTTTGATTGATAACACAAGGTTAGACAATTCTTTGGCGCACCGTTTTGTAAGATAGTATGTGAGTCGTTTTAATTAGTTCATCAGTTGATAGACTAATATATACGGCAAAGACTGGCCGCTTTACATTTTACTGTTACACGACCCGTTTTGTAAAGCACAGATAGACTGCTGATCTAATTAAGCAAAAGGAGAAAAACCTTTACCAGAAGTGCATACACGTGCTGATGGCTCTAGGAAAATATTTTTAATCTGAGGTTGAAATTTAAAAAAAGCCCCCCCCCCCCTTTCACAAATAATTAAATCCAATTTTATTATTTTATTATATAAAATGTAATGTATCATATTACATTTATATAAAACTACCATTTTTTAAAATTATATGTTGTCTTTAAAAGCTGTTAACACCTTTTATCAATGAGGGTTACATCATGAGCATGTGAACTATACCTATGAAGTTAATAATATTATCGGATGAATCAAACAAATGATATAAATAAAAAAAATTTCTGCAACCAAATCACAGAAAGCTCTTAACTATAACCAAACTCGAATAAGAATTAATTGGCATAATGTTAGCTAAAGAACCAAGTATGAAGATAGCAATTGTCTTCAATGCTTAAAACAGTTATCGATATTTTGGTAATTATAATATAATACGTTTGTATTTGATCTTTATGAGTGGTTTTATGAATTTTTCAAAGAAATAAAAGCTGTAGGTCTTCATACTATAAAAAAAGACTAGATGGGATCGCGAGCACGTGGTTTTTTTAATATAACAGTAACTTTATAAACAAAATTAAAAGAGATTATAGTAATTAAAAGTTGATAAAAAAAAACCATTGAACATATTTATTATACAACATTCAATTTCTTAAAGTTAAATTTTCGTACGGTGATGAACAAACAAATAACACCGTTTAAATGAAAGAGCATCATGCCCACTTTAAGATTTAACCAATAAATCATTAAATGGCACGAAATGACGAATTTTTAAATGTTAAAAAAGAATATTCAAAAAATAAGATAAGATAACTGATTTCAGATGTTTCATGCAACGTAGTTTAACCTCTTTTTATAATTATTACAGAGAGTAACCATATTCCAAAGAACATAAATCCTGTCATTATACAAGCCTCATGGGGACCACAAATGTCATTGTTGATTGCCGCTGACGAAAAAAGTTATAAATATGAAAAATTGACAGTTGCACGAAAATGATGTATGAATTTTGTCAAAATTAGGCAGAAATCGCTTCTTTTACTCTTTGATTATTGATATTTAAGTGGCTTGCTGGTAATATATTACCTGCTTAGGGACAATTTTAGCCCATTTTATACATTACATTTGGGTGATGTAATTTAGTGCCCAAGCATCATGTACTCTTGTAAAATGTAGGTATACAATTATTCATTCAAATTTGCAACTCCGGGATTTAAAATTTTGTTTTGTTCTTGAATGGCATTAAGTTGGAACCGATATGACATGCCTGTGCACCAAGTTTCGTGCAATTGTGGTCATAAAACTTTAAACGTATTCTGGCTTCGTTCCAAGCACCCAAAGATTGTTATTGGAGGCCCACATAATATTATAAGGTAATTGAGGATAAAAGGTTTGATATTTCAACACAAATGAACCTTACCTTATGATAGAATTATACACCAAACAGTTTCTGGTAAATATAACACACACAGCAAGGAGCCATTAGAAATTTTGTGCTGCAATAGGGTAAACTGTCGTGTCGTTAGGTAAAATATAATTTACTGAAAAATGTTTTGGTATGGGCATACTGTCATAAAGGTAGCAGACATTACAAAAAGGACTTTCACGAGTATAAACTGTAGTAAAGATCAGAAAGTTACATAAAAGAGGTTGCAAAAAAAAAATTCTAATTTCGTTAGCTTCAAAAACAAAATGTATATTGATTAAACCTAAAACAGTCCACAAACAATTAACTTTAAATTATATTCAATGGATATGATATTGACAAAATCAAAGTGCCAAGGAACGTGTTATAACTATACCTTGAAGACAGTTAAATTACTTTTATAAGTGTTTTGAAACTAATGACCTTTATGTTAATGAAGCTGTTATCTTCAGACCTGATATGAGAGAGAGAGAGAGAGAGAGAGAGAGAGAGAGAGAGAGAGAGAGAGAGACTGTAAAAAGTTAACTTGAAACTTAAAAATAAATGTGTATAATTTTTCAGTAAGTGTCATGGGATTGAAGCAATACAGGCTATTATTGACCAGTTATCTTTGTATTTGATTGACTCGAGATAATTTGACGATAATATTCCATACGGAGCTAGGTTATTGTGGAATAGTTTGTCATTGCAAAATGTTCAAAGTATCCCATAGAAATATGTAGCTAACAACTATCTTTAATAAGCCTCGCTTTTTATACATATAAATACTTTTGTGATGAATAATGAATCTAATGAGATTCTACTACCCCCTCCCCCCCCCCCCCCAACGACAAAACAATACCAACTCGAGAATGGTATATGAAATGAATAACATACATGTACGTAGTTTAAAAAATTTACTTATCACAGGTTTCTTTCTTTACTTCCAAAATGTAGAAAATTTGAATACTATATTGTACAAGGTATCGAAAACTTGTTGGGAATCTATAATCTATCATTGATTATCAAGTTTAATATCTGAGTTTTAAAATGTTTCATATATTTTAGGAGGCTGGATTCTTTTTAGCAAAGTATTTAGCAGATATACCTCATAATATTGAAATGATTCGTAAGCCATAAACTATTATTTATTGAAGAAAAATTCCATTTATTTTAACTTTAAAAGAAGGAGGCACGGTTTCTTTCAATATTTGCCCTAAAATTCAATAGTTTTTTTTAAATCTCATAAAAATACACATATACCGTCTTGAACATGTGTGTATATAAAGTAGCAAGTTAAACACTTTAATCTTGTTTGAAAAAATAATTATGACCTCAACATTATGGCATATTTCTAAGATTTAGTCAAATTTGATGAAAACTGGCACATTTGCTCATAGTTTTTTGAAGAGAAAAATGTGTCCGCAGCCATCGCCCACAACGAAATTAGTATAATATGAGTTTCATCGTGGGCAACAGCTGCGGAGAGATTTTTCTATTTAAAAAAATCCACTTAGGAACTGGTGTCTTCTGCTCAGTTTTATAAAAAATAAAATACGGGAAAATGCAGTTTGTGACGTCACAATTATCCTTGTGAAAGCCTTATCTGGCCCCAGGAACATGATGCAAACTTAGAATTAAGTCAAAACTTGTACACCGTCTTAATATCTCCTATTTGAGAACACTCACAAAATTGAAATGCTATTAAAAGTGTCTTGGTATTACGTTGTTACTTACAAATTTTAATTGTCATATCACAACAAACAATTATTTTATAACTTATTAAAATCTTGACTCAAGTCTAAAATTGCTTCATAATCCTGAGGCCAGGTAACAATTAATAGATTCTTAATGTATGGGTATTCTTGTTGAAATAAACGTTAAAATTCAATTAATTGGTATAATTTAAAAAATCACTCCAAAACAGGGCAAAACATGACTAAAACTGTACCTAGTCCTTTGAATATGTTTATTCATTTTATACAGAGCTCTTCTTCGCAAGGAGATTAATATAGTCTAAAAATCGCCACGACCATTTAGCCCTCTTATCAACAAAGCTGTTTAAATAATTTTTCTATCCCAGTTTAATTGATTTCATATTTTGCAGCCCCATTAGTTGTCATTTTTCTTTTCGATAAGAAGAGAAAAAAGACGCCATGTTCTCTGTTACATTAATAAATTATACAGCATTTATACGATACGTCAGGTGGATTGGTATGTTTTAAGTACTAGGTCCTTTTGACGTAGGCTAAATAATTTATACATTAAAGTCTTTATGAAATTCAAGTAGTACGTTACAAATAGAAATTGAATTATTATTGTCAAATTAATTATTCGCTTTATGTATTTTATTAAAACTCACTGAATATCACAAGCACCGTCACCCTTGGAAAGTTTGATATAGTTCTCTTGCTTTATACCAAATGCTTCTTTTTAAGAACGTTCAAGTAAAGTCTCAAACAAAAATACTTTAAATTGTTTATGCATTAGCTAATTTTATTCTTAAGAAATAGACAAATATCAAATAGACAAAATGTATTCTTTTTTTACTTTTCCTGTAGATAAAATGAAGTGCAAGTTTTAAGTTTCTTACTGTAACTTTTTAAACAATAAATTAACTATTAATTTTTTAGGCCATGAACTTTACATGGGGAAGGTTCCGAAAACACCCAAACGAAAAACGTTCCTTTTTTAAAATTCATATGCATGTAATTATTTTTAAAAATTGAAATTTATGCATCCACACCTGGATATTTTCATTGTGCAGAGAGATTTCTCGCTCTGAGATGTTGCAGTTGTCATTTGTCAAACAATTATTCATTAAAATTGCTGTACGATGCCAACAGGCATATGCAGTGAAGTTATGTTGAAACACTTTTCACTCTCCAAAATAGAACTCAATCACACAAGGTAATTGATTCCTGTTCCTTCCAGTTACAAACGCTACACAGAAACTCCCGTAACCTGTTTAGGGGGTTTCAAGGAGTGTCATAGCATGCAGTTCTTTTAAAAATTACTATGAGGGCTCTAATTGAGATGCCGAATATCAAAACAAATTATGGTTTCTTTTGCCCAGAAATCACCAAAAGAAAAAAAAAAAATCCGAAAAAAAACCAGCTATCGCATATTCCATCAAATATTTTACACACTATTTGTATCTGCAAGCTGTATAATCAAACAATGATTTCCTTGGACCGTATTTTTAATGATATCTAAATGATAGGGGACATAACACGTTGGATCGCATAATTGCTGTTGTTGCGATGCCAGTGCTATTTTGATAGTGAATGCTACTAGTCTGTAAAAGTTGTTTCGCAAACTAGCTGCCACCGACGCAATTGCTTTGCCTATTAATGAAATCACACAGATACCGGGCAATTGCTGTGAGAGACAAAGACAACTAGCAATTTTCTGAATTTGTTGCATTTTAACATGCTTAAAAACTCAACATTTTGCTATAAAACAAGGATTAAGATTTCTTTTAACATTTCAAATATTGTGTGATTCATGAATTCAAAACCATCCTTTTTTGAAAAGAATGTTCCAAAAATATCATCTTTATAGTATTTCTTTACAAATTTTAACCGATTTATGTTATGAATCATGGTCATTGGTATTTCTTTAAACGTAAACATGGTTTCATAGTAACAGTTTTGTAAACAAACACTGTGTTTGTGTAGAAAATACTCAATGATTAAATAATAAAACTTGAAATTTATAATGTTAAAATGTTGGTTTTAAAGATTTGTTGATGGCTTCTTACCGAAATGGATGGTACCAATTGTAATTTTCACATTCTGGGAAAGCTTAGACTGTATAATTTTAGTATACATATTACATATAAATACACAAAAAGACGATTTACACTGTTCCAAGTTCTGTTTCAAACACCTTTTTGCTTAACATTTTCGATAATCATCAATACCTTTGTGCCCAAACTATGTTCATCCACTTAAATGAAAAAAGTCCAGATTTTTGGCTTTGAAACGCCCCCTCTACTGCTTCAGGTTTAAATACATAACCAAAAATAGAAAGTTTGCGGGGATTTTGCATTGCAAACAACATGAAAAGTACCCGTATGATAACGTTGACAAATAGTGCGAGGTGTTCCTATTGACTTCCGAATGATAAAAGATGTCAACAGTTTCTATTATAAATATCCGAAAGAATTCTATTTTCGTTCCTGTGATTTTATTCTGAGTGAAAAATGATAATGTATCGTGGTGGATATCTTGGATATTTTCCCTTTCATCGATTTCAATCTTACTTCTTTCGCAAGTATGTGTATTTTTATTAAAAATCGTCTAAATGTGACAGAAAAAATAATGTAAGGCAGACTATAATAAAAGAAATTTCGACTTTCTAATGCGGCTTTCAGCAAAACATTGAAAAAATATTCAGATTATATGAATGCAAAAATAAAGGTACGATGATGTACATGAATGACTTCATAAATGTATTAAACACATGTCCTGTTTTATGGTTTTTAAAACGAAGCATAGAGTGATTGCAACATAGAGTATAAACTGAAAATCAGAAATAATATGGTGAAAAAAGCAAGGTTAACTCCTTTTTGATGTTTGATTTTTTGTGTGTGTCTAAAAATAGAAAGTAGACATGTTTTCCCAATTTTGATTGATATCTTTGTCTTAACGGTAATCCATAATTAAGGCACGAACCAAATATAAATCGTTTTTGTAGAAAATAAAACGACAGACAAAAGCAGTGTCAATATGACTTATATTTCATAAGGGCTTTTTGTTTAGAGCTGTGACATCGCAAACCAGGAAACCTGTAAATCGTTTTTACAAGTATTAGGAATAGTAAAAAAAAGCGTGTTATTTTTTCAATGCCTTGTAGTATTAATTGTATCGTAGATTACCCCTTTTAATAGATTTATTCTCAGTCATCAAAGAAAAAACACATAACAATCGTAGTCAGACTAGGTTCACAATAATATTTTAGCTAGTGTTCGGATCCAGTTACAATAGTTTTCTTGATCTAAAGGTTGAATTCATTAACTATAGTTTTATTAAGCTAGACGACTCACATACATGTACATGGCATTGTACAATATTTTTTCCTTAGTTGTGTCATTTGTTTTCAACTAGATGGTCGATCCAATTAGAACTGTGACCATTTTGTAGATATCGGATTTACCTACTGTACATGTAATTAAATGTTTTGAATTGTTTGTATCAATTAATTTGGTTGAATGTCATCATAACTCAGCAGTTAAAGTATCGGATTTGTTAATTGCACAACACACTGCACGAACTCAAATCCGGCAGGGACTTTTGTTCATATTTACTGAATTAATTTTTTGAAAATCATAGTATTTATCCACAATTGCATATATTTTCGCATATTTGACGTAAATACTTCTAATTGATCATGATAAATATCATAAACAAGTAATTATAGGCAGATTTGAGAAACTATTTCAAGGTGTAGTGACCCACCTCAAGACGTCAATGTCCAAGATATTACTTTCTTTTTCACTTGCAAAGCATTATAAAATGTATCATTGTTTGGCTTACGATACAACTACAATTAACGATATTTTATATGGTAACAATGTCTGTTCACTCGTTGAAAAAATATATTTCTACTGGGTAAATAAATTTGATACATGTATTGAAAAAATAAGGATAATCATATATATTAAAGGAATAGCATGGCACGGTTTGAGAGCAAGGTACGGATTTCTTATTTGTAAACAACGCTCACGTCTTGTTTTAGTTTACATATGTGTTATATTGGTAAATGATCAATTAACGATCTCCGATCCTCAGCAAAATTCGATAATTTTAAATTATCCGGATTTCTTTTATTCGTACCATAAATCTGACTTTTATACAGACAATTTTAATTTAGTATTCTACTGCTAGTATAACCATCAGTCACACAACTACATGCTTGGCGTAGTGGATCCATGGAGCTCTCCCACTTATATACAGAGTTCGAGCCATCGATGCACCGGACCTTTTCTTTTAACTCAACTTGTTTCTTTATTCCATTATATCCATCGTAGGCAGATTTGGACTAACTTTGTAAAATGCATGGATACCTTTTATATCTTTTCATTTATAAAGGTTGAAAGAAAAATATCTTTCTTATGATGAAAAAATACTTTGAGGCTGAGGATCGGAGAACCTTAAAATCTCGGTTTCTCTGTTTAAAGATTTCTTTATGGGCATAATGAAAAAGTAAATATTAATGTTCACGAGTCATTCAGGATAATATTTTTACAAAATTCATATTAATAAACAAAAACAAAAAAACCCATGGCACAAACTTTGTTTTCATAACAAATAGGTATACATTATAAAAATAATAAGCTCTTTATCTTGCTTGTATCTTGCTTGACTTGACTTCTGACATTCAAATTTGGTCAATGATCCCGAACGCCTTAACTTTTTATATTGATTATCAAAACGGATTAATATTATACTTGTAACATCGAATTTACAAATCTTATTTTAATTAGATTGTAAATAATACTAGTAGTTTCGCCTTCCATATCTTACTGTCCTTCTTGACTTTCTGATTCATTTTCTTAAACATTTTCCTCCGCCTTCCATATCTTGGGGTCCTTCTTGACCCTCTGATGCTTCATTTTCTTGAGCATCATTTGAGGGTCCTTCGCCTTCCATATCTATCTAACATTTTTAATCTTCCAGTGTAATAATGGGAAAATGTTTGAAAAACTATGAGCAGAGCATACTGTCTTTTGTATTCATATAATCTGCTTATCTAGCGTGTTTAAAGGGGCATGGTCACGATTTTAGTCAAAACTTATTTTCCCGATTTTGATGTTTACAATGCTTCAGTAAGGCATTTTTAATATGCAACCAAAATTTAAGTGACATTCGTTGAATTATAAGCGAGTTACAGAGCTTATAATTCTTTGCTATGTAAACAAAGCTTCTGTTTACATTTTGAACGTTGAAGTGAAAACTCCAGTTTTATACCAAAAATGATTAAGAAGATAGAAAAACAGCTTGAAAAAGAACTTTTACCGGTATATTGAACTAATGTAAACAAAAACAGGGCACGAGCCATGTTTACATGACGAAGAATTGTGAGCCCTGCATCTTGCTTATAACTTCACTACTGACTCTCCAATTCATTTGGTCATTGAAAATGCATTCCTAGAACACTGTAAATAATAAAAACAGGAAAATAGAATTTGACCAAAATCTAGATCATGCCCCTTTAATATGAATGACTACCAACAATTTGATAAGAAATCTATTTCTAGATGTTTATAAACTATAGAATTGATCAAATAATCCCTTACAATAGCTATTAGGGTGTATGAAATACATAATTTGTGAAGGGTCTTGCTAAAGCATGATTTGTTATTTGACGTCACAGGGAACATGTTTCAAAAGCAAAATCGATAACTCATTACCTGTAGGTTATCGAAATGCATAATAGAAAGAAATTTCGAGGTTGTTTATAACATGTTTTGATAATGCAATTTTGTTTAAAAAACATAAGCAGTAAGAACAAAAATAATGTAGTTTTTTTTAAACATTTATTTGTATAAAAACAATTTTGCAAAAAGGGAAATTGCCTTTGTAAATCCCACAAAGATATAAAAAAGCCCATTGATAATATCCATGAAAATGTATTCAACATAAATCAATCACTTTGTTTAGCACCAAGTTGAAGAGTCAAATTATTCTTAAAGTTTTCCACCTTCACTTTGAACACAAACTGGGATCAAGTTATGGAACACAAAGAATTCATACAGAATTTCTCCCGCCGAAAATCAGCTCGTCTCCTAATTTGCTCTGAAAAAAGGAGTATGTTAATGAATATTAAATTATTTAGTTTTGCATTCAATAACTTTTTTTTCATTATATCATATATGTATAAAGTATATACTTTAGTTAAGGTTTCTTTCTTACTATTTTGCCGTCATGTTCTGACAGTTTTTGTTCGAACATTTGAAAAAAAATATAATCTATTTGAATTTTTATAGTCTTTTGGTTTTGGACTAATTAACATTTTTTGTTTTCATTATAAAATATATGTATAATGTATTTACTAGGGTCAAGATATCTTTATCCACTATTTTGCTTTCAAGACATTCTGACATTGTATGTTCGAAAATTTGAAAAAGAAATGATATGAAATTTATATTAAAATACACAGGACGAACTTTATTCGATTCTCATTTACTTCCAATAGTATATGCCACGCCTTTCGAAGTAAATAGTAAATGTATTACTTTTAGTATATCTAAAACCTCGTAGGATCCCTTGAGAACAAATGATTTTTAAAAAAATATATCACGTGCGTAAAAATAATGACTTTTAAACAACATACGTTATAAGATTCAGTATCAAGTAACAAATAACAAATATGTTTGAAGGTAATGCATTGGACATATACGTTGATTTCTCTTATATTCAATATCATATTTACGCGTCAGTTGACGAGGGTAATATCTAAGTATAATACTTAACGATAATACATGTATCTAATACATGCAGTGTTTAGAAAGTATGCCATAATCGATATACATGTACCAGCAAGGTTCCTCCTCTCAATAGCGGATATAGCTTCGAACAAAAGTCTCATGACGTTTTCATCTTTCCTGACACCGTGTAGCCAAATCATTAGCAAACGAAAGCCGTGTTCTTTGTAACTATGGGTACCTGGAAAAGTACACTTTTATTCATGTACATAGGTATAGTCATTATTTTGGAACTAATTACTGCAGTCAAACTTTTATTTATCATATACCTGTACCATCAGGCTAGTTTTAACTAGGTATATCTAATAAGTTAATTGGTGCTCTTTTCAGAAGTTGTTTGTAAAAGTGGAAGAATATAAAAAAGTAGATATGGGTAATTAAACTATTATAATAAATATTAAAAAGATATATAATCATGCTGGAATTTTATCCGCATTTAAGAGTCCATGTACATGTCTTAGATATTTTTAAACATTCAATTGTGAATACTACACATGTAGTACTGTTAAAACACAGTCCGGTCCTCGGCATAATATTAAACATCTAAGAATTATTTGCTCATATTCTGAAGATTTTAACTTGCAAAAGAAAAAATGTAAACATAATGCATTATAAAAAATAAAAAATTAAAATAAGGAGTTTTACAACTTAAAGCTCAAATCGTGCCTATATAAGAATTCATACAGGCATAATTTTTTCTAAACACAATGTTAAACATGTGGAAAAATGAAATCCCTGTAAATTTTTACTAAATGTAGCATCCAAGACCTTCAATTAAAATATTAAGGGTTCTCCATTTCTGTCTATGGTACATTCCAGAGGATGTCATTTTGGAGCACTTTGAATTTACCATATATAAGAAAGCTTACGACATACTGACTTTTTTGTTCCTAAAATAATGAGAAGAAATCAATCAGATATTCATTATTTATGTTTTATTTCCATTGGACGGGCTTGTATTTCATGTATTAAAACTGTAAAGTTTCCTTAGGATGCTCTTTCCAAAGTTTGTTTGAATATGGCCTGGTAGTTTCAGGAGAAGATTGAAGTCATAAAGGTTGAAAATTTACAAACGTGTAGACAGGCACCAGACGAGGGGTGATAAGAAAAGGTCAGGTGTCCACCTCCTGATTCTTGATTAGTCATTAAGAAATGCAATACATTAATAGGGTACCTGTATACTGATGTTCTATGGCCCTTATATGCTCGGCTGTAAATTTCCAATAAAGAGCAAGTTTTTTCCAGTCTCCAGGTTTTAACTGCTTAGTGGCAAGCTTCCATAATATGTCTTTCATCTGAGCAGCTGATGGGTGGCGAGGTTGACGAAGATAAAGATGTGGGTCAAGGTCATCTAATTCTTTTTCATGGTAGTCCTTTTGTTACATATTAAGATAATAATTCCATTTAGAATTCGAACATTTTTAGTTTATAAAACAAGTTAAAATTTATTGAAGTCACCTTCAAATTTTAAATGGTTGGTTTTATTTATGAATTGTCTACGTTTAAAAGGGATATTTCACAAACCAATGCCTTACCCTTGTGACTTCATAGTATCTCTCTGCTTTGATGATCATATCGACTATTGCAACAAAGCTGCCTCGGGCTGCTAGTTGTAACGGAGTTTTACCTAGCTGTAGAATGCATTTAGAATGGTTTCAAGTTTAAATAGATGTTTTAAACAATTACTTCAGCAAAATATACCATATTTGAATCCAGAGTATATAGTTACCTTTTCCCGCAGGTCAAGGCTAGCGTTAGCACCTAATAAGATTTCTACAATGTCTTGGTATCCAGCTTCTACACCGATATGGAGAGCGGTTTGTTGTCTCTTTTTAATACAAAGGTGAATGACATAATTAAAAAAACATAATTATGCACAATTTTTAAAAAGAAAAAAAAGGACACCCAAACAGTTTGTTGTCTCCTATTACTACTCATGAAAACGAAAATTGTTTATGTTTTCAATTTAAATAAAAGCGTTTAAACATATAGAACCATTTTAACAAGAGCTTGGACGTTGGGTAGTTTAATAAGTTAAACAGCAATGTGACATAGGCCTGTATACTTCATTGTTGGCCACTCAGTCATGGCTCTGTGAAGTCAACAAGATTTGTCTGGCTCTTAAGCAAAGAATACGGAACCTATGCATATTTTATTCGAAACAGCGTCATTTTTACTTGCTTTGATGCAAAAATAGATAGTTACGTCCTTCCGAAAGTACAAGGTCTTGTTAAAATGGTGCTAACATATGTAATAAAGGCACAGTTACATGTACACAGTGTTGTCAAAATATCGATTCCTTCCTAAATCGTTACTCAGATTTGAAGGTCAACATACTAGACAAAGAACATGGTTTATATTACTAAGGCAGCTGAAACTGAAGACCGGCCGTACGGAAAAAAAGAAGAAATTTGCAATAAATAATTTTCAAACATATTCATTTGTGTAAGTAAAGGAAAGTGCAAGATTCATGTTGTATTACCAACGTTAACGGCACAAAGGGTTTTTATCTTTAAGAAATTATTGAAAGTCACTGTAATTTACTTATCTTTGACTGTGTAACCTTTCGTTTCTTTGTTTGTCTAGTAATTGTATAAGATACTAGAAGTATCATAAATGACTTTCCCCTCCAATTGCATTGACAACTTAAGGAGGCTGGGTGGTCAACAAATTAACCATCAAATCTACCCAAGATTTTAAGATATGGTTTATCTTTAATAAATCAATTATTAATTAAAAAGGGTATAAAGTTTTCCTTTCAAAATTTATGCATGTGCCTATATTTTTATATTGAGCTCTTCTAAAGGAGACCATGAAACCATTTTAAATGTCGACCTTTCAGTTCATCTGTACTTGAATAGATGTTAACGTTCAAAATACTCCCGAATTTTATTTCTTCACTCATACAACTTTTATTAATATGCTCAAATAATTATACAATTTGCAACATTAATAATTATCAAGTTCGAAAAATGTGCACAAAAGTAGTACAAATTTAATGATTTTGATATGGATACCTATCTTTAAGTTTAAAAAAAAGCTGGTCTAAAAAAAACAATTTCCAAGCATTAATTTTATTGATATGAAATGTTTCAATTTACTAGATGCTTTCATAGACTTTTAGATAAAAACACTCACATAGTTTTGAATGTCAACTTGGCACGTTTTCTTGATAAGGATTTTGGTAACTTCAGACTGATTACCGAGCGCGGCGAGATGAAGGGGTGTATTTCCCTGCTGAAAGCGAAAATGATAACAAATTGCATGTACACGCAACAGATGGATAATTTCCACATGCAATAAATTCCTGCCATATCGATGTTTCCCCTTCTCCGGATATTTCTGGTGAGCGAAATGAGAATAATGTCTCCCTAATGTTTTAAAACAACCAAATACTTTGTACTTTTGCCATGCAAATGTCTATTTATATCGACCACCTCTACATGGTAATTTTAATCAGTAGAATTATTACTTTGCGATAACTAATAAAACGTATTTTTTTTTTACAGATATTTACAATTCATTGATTAATAATTGGCTGATTATAGGAAACCATTTAAAGATAATATATTTGGACAACTCACAAAGTTAACTACATCTAGCTGTGCCCCGTGCTCAATCAGCATTGTGACGATATCTGAGTGGCCCCGGCATGTGGCAAAATGAAGAGGGCTCATCTCTTTCTACCGATGGAAAATAAGAGTTTGCATTTCATAAATACACTATATATTTTTTCTTCAATATATGTACTTGCGTTTTATATAATGTTTTCATTAAGTTTGCTTTCATATGTACAAAATGGTTTTAAGGAGAAGCGTCATTAATCCCCATATAATTATTAAAATTAATTCATGGGCAGTTAATGTAATATACATAAAAATTCCATTTTTAAAAATTGTGACTCTTGAAAATGTATTATTAATTTTTTTTAACAGTATATTCCAATTTAAAATGCAAGTAATCATTTGGTGCGGAAAATTGTTAACATTTTACAAATTATTATTAAACAAATTATTTTTTTGTGTTTTAAAAAAGAAATAAAGATCGAAATCAAGAAATATAAAATGTCGATAGCACGAGATTCACCCACATACAAAAGAAAACAGCAGAAACCAAAAAATAGCTAGGGCTGAAAAGTACATGCACCGATACATTATTCAAGAATGGTGTTTGGATACCAAATATGGTAAAAATGTCTGATTTATCCCTTTGAATGATTTTACAATCAATTGCCACAATATATCCCAGTCACCACGCCTCGTGTCCTGTAAAGTCCTATGTCTCTATTTGAAATCACTGATCAACTAAATGGTGATTAGTTTTATTGCTCTACCACATCCGACGTTGTTACAAATGTCTCCCTATAATATCTTTTTTTCATTGCCAGAAGAAATGTCTTAAATAAACTCAAAATCTGATCCTAATTATTTTCCCATTATATGAATATTCTTCATTCATACAGTCTCATATCCGCAATGAGTCACAAGATCTGGTAAAACCAATGCACCGCACATTATTCTTATTAACATAAAACGTTTCAATCAAATGAATTTGAAAAGGAAATACTCCAATCCCAACACTCTATTATGTTTCAAGAAATGTAAAACAAAACTGGCAAGGGAAATTTAATGCAAATCTTAAGTTAAAGATAGTACAGATTTAAAGAATAACGGCCATGTACATGTAGTTGTGGATAGGGACTGCGTTTATCCATAGCAACGAACAAAAACTGTACGATTTATTGAACGAGTAAGATTGAACGACCAATTAAACGTTTGAAAAAAAACCAGCTATTTAGAAAAACATTTCAATTGTACAATCATAAAAAAGGATAAATTATCATATTAATCATAATACATGTGAAGTATATTAAGTAAAGTTAACGTTCACCATCACCCCATCACAAAATCTTCTTCATTAAAAGCAAACCATACCACGTGTGTAGTTTCTAACCATCCATTATGCTTTATAAAAGGAGTCGACAATCTTTGAAATAGTTGATTATTCAATACGATATTAATTGAACATTATAATATAAGTATAATGCAATATTTCAAATTTGTAATTTTACGTACAATGGTCTCGGTGTCAGCTTTAGCGTTGAAGTCAAACAGGACCTCTATTACGTTTAGATGCCCCTCTTCCGCCGCAATGTGCATAGCTGTTTTGCCATCCTAGAGATGAAATCAATAGAATAAAACTACTCAAGTTCATTTTTTGTTGTTGCTTATCTTAAAAATGGGTTTAAGTATAAGTAAACTTTTACGTCCTTTTTGCCAAAGCTAATATTTACAACAAAGCCTCGTTATATAGTTGACATGTATATTTGACATTGTTCATACCGTGCTCTAAGCAAATAGCAGGGTTCAGCACTGCTAAACACAGAAATATCATTAGAAAAATCCTTGTAATTCGCCCTCACAAGAACTTCAATGCATTATGAACCCATTCTAATTTGTGACCTCAAAAACAATCATTTCGCTCCTGAAGAGGTACATGTATAAACTCTTCAACACTATAAGATAAACATTTGAGGCTAAATCATAAAAGATCCTACAATGCTATAACTTGTGAATTTATTGTACAAAGGAAATTTATCTAAGAAATGTAGTCCTTTTCAGGTTTGACATTAATACATTGTTGGACTAATAAAATATATCATATCTATATAGATAATATATTTCATATGAACAAATTAAAAGCCAAACAGAGCTTAAAGAAAATCAAGTGTCTAACCCTTTAATATGAGTGTACTTACAAGCCACATGGAAGACATATGTGTAAATGATTGATAAGTTTGACATACGAAGGGTAAAGCTTAAACTTTTCTAATTAAGGAGGCTGGATGGTCAACAAATTAACTATCAGACATAGTGACCGTCAGATCTTCCTAAAAATTTTAGACATGTCTTTAGCTAAAAACTATCATTTAGTAAAGAAAAAAATTGATAAATTTTAGCTTTGAAATTGTATTGAATATTTACACAGTGTTTTTAAGGAGATTAATTTGATAGTGTAAAAATGGCCACGACCATCGGGCCCTTTAAATGAACCAAGGTTTGGACGCAAGTTGCTTTGATATATTTACCGCGTCCCTGTCGCTGACCTCGACACCAAGGTTTAATAATTTTCTTATGACTTCACTCTTGCCAGCTTCTGCAGCCAAATGCAATGCAGTTTTTCCATCCTGTAGAAAATTAAAAATTGGGGTTTTTTTTCATTTATTCTTGTAAGGACCTACAATATTTTATGATTGCACTTAAATATATAGTATTCAAATTATATGACATTGTAATTAATATGAAATGAATTTCAATCAAATGACAAAAAAAAACTATAATACCTTGTCTCTTGCATTTGCATCACAAGACATGTCTATTAAACGCATCACAGCCTCGATATGGCCGGCTTCGGACGCCAAATGTAAGGGAGTTCTTCCGGTCTGAAAAATACAAATAAATGCTAGTTATGTTTACATGATCATGTATGAAAAAATGACAATAACAATCCGTCAACCATCTGAAAAATCCATAAAACGAAATACAAATTCAAAGCAGAGCAACACGGACCTCCAAAAAGATGGAGTTAGGATCAGGTGCCTAGGAGGAGTGAGCATCCTCTGCTGACCGGTCACACCCGGCGTGTGCTCTTTGTCGTAATCGGGAAAAGACGGAAAAGTCCGTAGACAATTAGGTGATTAATTATGGTCTAATATTCAGTATGAAAAACGTCAGTCAGCATGCGACCCAGTGTAAGATTGTATTTGCTGACAAGGTCGTTGTATCGACCATAGAACGTACGAAAAGATGACTTCAAACGAGACTGTTGATAGTCCTGTTTTATCAACTTGTTTGTCAGTAGCTTGCCTCGTCTTAGAAACTGTTCATACGAAGAGCATGCCCTTGCGTATCGAATTAACTGAGAGACAAAAAAACACCATATGCAGGTGATGAAGGTATATTGCTACATAGGTAAAGAAAGGTGACTATAGAAAAATTGAAGTCATCGCGTTTATCATAAAGTTTTGTTGTTAGGTTACCATCAATGTCCATTTCCAGTAAAATATCCAAATATGAAACAGATGACGCAGTTTCTGTGGTATCTTTTATTTCAAGTTCACTGGGATATATTGAGTCGACGTAAGTATGGAAATCACAATTGTTAATTGATAATACGTCGTCGATATACCTGAATGTTGAGTTGAAGGCCACAGCGAGTGATTTATTTTTTTCACGTACAAGTTTTTGAATAAATTCTGTTTCATAAGAATACAAAAATAGGTCTGCTAACAATGGGGCACAATTGGTACCCATGGGAATTCCAACAGATTGTTGAAAGACTTGATTTCCAAAAACTACATAGATGTTGTCTATCAGAAACTCAAGCATCTTTTTAATGTCAACTTCAGAGTAATTGTGTGTGCAATCAGAATGATTTTTAACAAAATAATTTTTTAGATTTCCAATGACAAGGTAAGCATTTTTACGACCTCCATTTGTATTGAAGAAACAACTGTCGATGATATCAAAAAGCCTAGATTTTAATTTGTCATGGGGAATGGTTGTATAAAGCGTTGAAAAATCGTACGTATTGATGCTATTGATTTTGGTTAGATTTTGTGACCTCAAAGTTTCTAATAATTCTTTAGAGTTTTTTAGTATCCACATCTGATTCACACCACTTCTGGAGTATATATTTGTACAGTACTCTTGAAGTTTCTCCTTCACTACTGTAAGAATTTTAGTAAGGAGTAAAGAGAGAGGTTTGGTAGAACATTTACTGGAACCTGCTATATATCTCGATTTGTAAGGACTTTTGTGAAGCTTGGGAATCCAGTACAAATAAGGTAAACCAAATTCATTTTGTTTATTGGGGATATTAAAGATATCCATAACTGATTTATGATTTTGAAGTATTTCCTGCGCTTGTAAAGGCTGCTATGGGTGTAAGTAGGATTACCATGTGTAGAATCGTTACCTAGTTCTTTGAAAATGCAATTAATATAATGTGCCTTACAAACGAAGACAATGTTGTTACTTGCCTTATCAGCAGGGACCAGTACATATTGATCGTGCAATATATCTAGTTCTTTTCTCACTTCTGCTTTATTGAAAACAGAAGGATAGATGGTTTTTATTTGACCTTTCAGTCGTTTAATACGAGATTTTAATATACACCTGATGCTTTTAACATACTTTGACAAGGTATCAATGTCTTCTTTTTCAGATTTTGCCCATCGCTTGGAGTAATCTTCAACAGAATTCATGATATGTATAAAATTAAGACGCCATGTAAAAGATCTAGGGTCCCTAAATTTTGGTCCTTTCATAATAAGTCTTAGGTCTTCGTTCTTAACTAAATTAACATCACCAGTAATGACGTGTCCAGCAGGACTATAGTTGTAGGGTGAAGAAGAACATGAACACGTTGGAGGATTATCTTTTCAGATGTTCAATATCAAGGTCTTGTAGAGTTTGTTTGTAATTGAAGAGTTTGGAAGCAATTGTTGAAGTATAATTGTAGGAAATACAAGGGGTTGACTTTATCTTAAAATATAGCGGAATGCAGGACTGAACTTTTTTGTGATTAAGAATATTGCTTATATTAACGGCATCAATTCTCTTGTTGGCATACTGCAGTTTGAAAAAATAACGTGGTACATGAGCAGTATTTTCTGTTTGTGTAGGTTTAAAAAGCCGATGATAAGCAATATCCATAATCATGGATCCGAGTCTGTATTCCGGTGTAGAAAAAACAAAAAGTGGCTTTTCTTTGACTTTTTCAAGAAGATTGTTTAACTCTTTAAAGGAACAGAGTAAAGTTTGGTGCGAATGTAATGGAGACCCAATTGTTTATTTACATAAGATAATAATGAATCAAAGGAAACATCGTGTATATTAGGTTTGTTATAAGACCGATGTCCATGACTACGCCTACGTCTCTTGGTATTGTTAAAAAGTCCCATTACATTAACATTGGTACACTGGGGACTTGAAAGATTCCCCACACTTTCAACATTATCGTTGCATCCATACGGAAAGGCTGTACCTAGTTTTCTTATCCAAAATTCTTCTTGTTGTCAACGGAATGGCGTACTCAGCGATGGGCTATTTGTATGATGGTAAATTTTTTCTAGAATTCTAACTTTCATAGACAACACAGAATGATCAGCAGAATTAAAATGTTTGTATAAAAGTTGCTGACCGCCGTTATTAATTTGAAATCTATGACCTGATATTCGTTTGTTCAGTTAACCTTTGGTTTCACCAACATAGATGAGTCCACAAAGGGTACATTCAATTCCGTAGACAACATTAGATGTTTTACAGTTTAAATTTTCCCACGTTTTGGTATTAAAACTTTTCCCAGTTAGATTGCTTGTAAAAGAGGTTCTTGTGATCAAAATGTCACAGGTTTTACAGTTTTTGGCAGAACATTTAGAAATAGAACACATAGGATCAGAATCTGCAAATATATCTGTGAGAGAAACATGGCATTGCTTTAAAACATTGAAGGAGCTATTGTTTTTGTACCAAAACTGGGAATCTGTTGACTGAACATATGACATATCTTAAATATCCTTAAGGACAATCCGAGGGACACCAAGTGAACTCCTAGAGTCTGTGTCCCTTATAGACACTGGGGAGTGACGCCTTATTATACTGGGCGACGCGTCTGCTAGTAATGCCCAGTATGGTAGTGTTATATGTCGTACTGCTCATGAAAGAGGAAGTACCGAACGACAAGTATCCTCGGGGACAAATTGTCCACCAGCAGCGATACATGTTCGGTGGTTAAAATGAAAAAATGACAATAACAATCCGACACGCGTTCTCCGCCATACACTACAAGCAAACTGCTATTAATCTATTATATTATTATATTTTCTTATCTTAATATGATATACTGGTACATGTAAAACACAGTATTTGGATACGAAGTTGCATTTATGGAATCATGAATGCAGCTGGCGGTTACTAGGGAGAAATTACCCCTAGAAAAGCCAAATTAAAAAAATTAAATCTTGTTTGTTCAGACTTCTTTGGTGTCCAATTCAATAGCAATTAATGCTTCAAGATAATTAATCAGAACCATTTAAGACTATCCAAAAATAGATTTATATTTGTTGCTCATGGCTATGAACAAAATATATTTGAGATATAAAAACTTTTCAGGTCTCAGTATTTGCTGCAAAAATCTTATTATATCTTGATAGCAATGATAGCTTACAGTTCAAAAACTAAAACCAACTATAGAAACCAGAATCATAATAATTTGTCACATATATCACTAGCAATAAAATGCTTCAAGATATCATTTATTAAAAATGTTAGTCACAAAACATAATAAGATCATTATCTGAACTGTATATGTCAAGGGTTTCACTAAAAAAAAAAACTAACAGAAGCACTTTTATACGGATTTATGGTAATCCATCTTCATGACCTTGTAAAGCCAGAGTTGATTAGAAACTATTTGAAGCATTAAAAGCAAATAACCAATAATTATGATCTTCGGCTATCAAGCAATAGTCACTTATGACAAGTTAATCTACCTTAAAACCACACTTGCAAGCATATTTTAGATAAAAATAAACAAATATTTAGCTGCATGGACCCAGTTTCTCTGATTCAGGGTATGATAATGGCTGACAATTCTATTCTTGATCCCTCTCTCATTTACTGTAACACAATGTCATTGTATTGGTTCAAAATGAAGTGCTACGCTTCGGGACACAGCTGTTTGCGTCATATTTCTCAATTTACCGTCTCATAGCGTCATCAATCTGGTGTGTCTGAGACTTGTAATTCTGCACCATCTCCAACAAAGCCGACTTTGGGTCGTTCCAAAGAGGCAACTAATGAAGTTGTTTTAGTTTTTTTAAAGCAAACTTCTAAATTATTCTCTGCAGGGTTAGTACTTAATCACAGTCGATTAGTGTTGTTTTTTATGTTTCTTTTTAAAAAAATTGGTCAATGGTTGTTTTGTTCAATTATCATATTTCATAGCAAATTTGGATGAAACAATATACTTCGCATGAAGGAAGTAATTCTAAGGAAGATTATTGATCTTTTTTGCAACGTAAATGCGAGTAATTCTCAGACGCAACAAAGTTTAACTTATTTGCAATGTTTGCAAACTTTAAACATTTATTTATTTACTTCGGATTTGTTTAATTTGTTATAGGGGGAGGATGGTTACATCATCTAAGACATATATTTTTGAAAAGGGTACTCTGCACTTTTTTTCGAGGGAAAATATGAAAAACAAAACAACTACTTTATATAATGTAAATTAGATAAGTGACTTTTTGTAAATGTTATCAGCTCATTTTAGATTTTCTCTGGCGTAATTATGATGGTTTGCATAATTGCAAAATAGACCTTTGTCTTTGCAAATGGAAAAAAGTACAATGTGTCACAAATGGCACTACTTTAACGAAAAATTTCTGATTTACTTAAACACGTCAGGTTTTAGAACATTTAAGAAGCATTGAGTGTTAGGTAAATATTTCTTTTTATAACGTTTTGACAAAATAAAATTGGACGAAATAATTAGTAACCAAAAAATGCATTGGGAAAACTTGGAAACTTTTGAATGACCTAGAATACTAGTAAAATATTTCTTATGAATATTTTTGACAGAAAAATATGGTTAAAATATGAAAGGAAAACTATGAAAATAGAACAGATTCTTAAAGCTGCTTGGTCCGATTGTTTTGCTATTACAGTATCAAATAATTTTACATACACACCAATTATCCAAGAAAGTTATAGACTTTCGCCTATTTACACCAGCAGGATCGGTCTTCTTTCAAAGTTTGAAATATTCAAAGTAAATAAAAATAATTTTTTTATGGGTATGCTAAAAACCAACAACAAACAAACCAAAATGCATCATGTGAATGTTTGGGAACGGGAACCATTTGGTTGCATCCCCCGAATGTTTGGGTTTATCCAACCCGGAAGTTGTTAATCGATTGTAAACAAAACAATCTTCAAAAATAATGGTGAACAACATGTACACAGGTTTATTTCTGAATTCCCAGAACACTATCCATGTTTAGATTTTATTTAAAGCGATGTCAATCATCCCTGCCTCGATGTCAAGGGTGAATTTTAATGTGAGGCGAAATAACGCGATACCCTTTTTATGCCGTTTGTTTTGTTAAAAAAATGTGTACATCATTTTTATATCGAAAAACTGGCTTAATTGACCGGGGAAACTATTGCAATGTCTAATATTACACATACTTAGCATAACCATCGTTTAAAAGCGTATACAACATTTGGTAAACAATCGGACCAAGCAGCTTTAACTTTTGAACGACCCCTCGACACAAGTTAATAATTTCTTTTTAAAAACTTTTCAGACAGTAAAATTATGCTCTGGCATTCTCGTTTCAAGCATTTATATTTCTTCTTTTTCATGAGATAATATATAGAAAAAGCCAAAGTTATTTTGACGTATATATTATTTTCTTATATGTTTACTTGTAATTATATAATTATAATTAATAATATGACTTCAAGGCATGAAAAAATGATTTACGGTATGACTTGTGAGAAAAGATCTGATTGGTTACATGTAAAAATCCAGCGGATCATTTTAGTGTACCCTGCTAAAGCCGGGGGTGGGGGTGGGTGGGTTAAAATGACGTAAAAATACAAAACAATTAGCTTCCCTTGCAATGGAAGTGATGTCATCATGCAAAGTGTACCTTAGATAAACTAGCTAATTTCAAAATTGTGTGTAATAAATTGTGGGGGTGGGTGGGTTAAAATGACGTAAAAATACAAAACAATTAGCTTCCCTTGCAATGGAAGTGATGTCATCATGCAAAGTGTACCTTAGATAAACTAGCTAATTTCAAAATTGTGTGTAATAAATTGTAAAACTGAGGTTTCATGAATATTTGCGGACATCAATTTTCGTGCATGTAGTGAAAGTTTCAAGGTTACATCTTTGAGGACAATGATTTAATTAAAAAAAAAACTATGTTTCATTAAAAATTGCACTTCGATGAACATTTGATTTCGTTGGTCAACAACGAAATCCATGAGCATTCATATTCAACGAATATTGATGAAACCATGGCAACGGAAATAAAGTTATATCCGCTAGATCCAGTCAAGGGTGTACAGGGTTTTTTTGCGGGTTGTATTTCGTGATTTGATTTGATTTTGATTTGAAAATATTTTTATTGTACAAAATTACAACTGGGATTGGGCACAAGTTCAGAAACTTTGACCGCCCTCTCCCAATACAAGTATATAATACAGTAATAATAATGTATACATTACATGTAAGGTCAACAGATCATATGACATTTATATATAAATTTTCAATGGTGTACTAACATCAGCTAAATCTTTTTGTGTCTTTGATATAACGATAAACTAGAGAAAATAAATGTTTGTTTTCACTGACACTAATGCGCTCAGGCCCCAAAGTAGGACATGCGTATTAACAGTATTAAGATTTACAGTATGGAAAATTTCATTAAACATAATATTTCTAGCTTCTTTATATTTGTTACAAGTGAACAAATAATGGTGTCTTCGAGCTTACCAGACGAACAGAGTGGACTATTAATACTATTTCAACGAAATAGGAGCTATTTATTGCACAACTATGACAAAGTCTAGTATGAATTATATTCAAAAAACTATAAGTAAAAAAATCAGGTTTTGTTCTACAGGTAATATCATTCTGATTTATGACAGAAACATGTATTTCTCCTTCAAAAATGCGAATGGAGTCGCTTTTACGGACATCCGTTGAATGCACATTCCATTCTAACAAATAAAGATTTATACAATTGTAAACAACATTTTGGTATACTATAGCTTTGTGCATTTCTTTTAAAATAATCAGATGCATTAACACGTTTGTTTGGGAAAATGTCCATTCCATAATTGGGTAAAAGGTTTCTATAATTTAATACATGGTTTTCAACCTGGACAATTCTTGCTGCAATCTAACTTTTCGGAATCAGTAAAAGAGCACCCGCCCCATACATCAGATGCATATTTAAACTGAGGCCTTATGAATGACGTATATTACAATGATAGTGACTCTCTATTAAAGGATATAAATTTGAGATTTTTGTATTTCGTACACACCGTAACCGAATTTGGATAACTAAATAATATAGTATTCAAGGTATAATTTTGTAAGAAGTATGCATTTTTTTTTTTACTTCAAAAGGTGTCATTAACCTTTCCTTATCTATAAACGAAATAAATGAAATAAAACTTACCATTTCTCCTTCGTTGATGTTCATATTTTCCAAGGATTCGAATATAAAGTTCATGACCCCGACGTGATTATTTTGTGCTGCACAGTGTAGGATTCCCATGCCTTGCTAAATGTTGAATATATTATTTATTAATTCAAATAGTAATTTAGAATCGAATAGCATAAAACGATGTTGGTTCAAAATAATAATATACATGTATTATAGAAGACAAATTTTTTATCATTTTCATTGGCTGAAAGTACATCACGTGACATTCATCTTATTTGGATATCGACTCGAAAGCTATTATATGTTCACTAACGGCGTTGTAAATAATGTCATTTAGTAGAAGTGATTATTATTTAGACAAGCTTGAATTCGCTAATTAAATGCATATTTTTAAAAGAATTGCTGATTATTTTGACGTCATATGGTACATTTTCCTTGTTATATGATAACCAACTTTCTTGACAACCATTACTGTACTGCGAGGGATTAGATAATATAACTATTATGGACTTCATTGAACCTTCGGTATGTGGTTACAAGTATATGGAACAATATCAAATGATATCGTCTTCAGACAAAAAAATTGATATCGATATCGTAAGCTCGGTAGATATTCACTTTCTGTGTCTTCGGTCCATATCACTTTACATGGGTCCATATAATCACATATCGACCTAAAATGAAGTCCGTAACTGTATAATTTTGCTTATAAAAATCATATACCGTACATATAGCACATATTGTACAGAGACACTGATGCACAAATGCATTTTATTAGTCAGAATCGCTTAAACTAGGTACAAACCAAATACCTCATCTGTTTAACTTGTCAAAATGAATACATACTGTTTTTATGGCTCCCGACAAACTCAAAATTATACATGTATATGCTGGCTTTTAGGTTATATTGATATATTTTTCCAAAGTCGTCCGTATTTGAAATATTCTAAGCTTTGTAATTGCGAAATCTGTAATGCTATCAGTAAAACAATATAACCCTGCGTTCAAAGTGTTTCAAAAAAGATGTACAAAGGACCATATGACTGGCCAAAACCAATAGAGGAGCTGCCACCTTAGATCCATGTGGATACAATTACATCAGCTACCAGTTCATTTAACTTGCTGTTTCCTTTCAAGTGCAGTATGCAGTTACTGAGCTTGTGTGTGCAGTTATCGATATACAGTCACTGTTTTGCCAAGCACAACTGCTTACTAAAGGCGTTTCCAACAAGTGAAAGAACAACCTCGAATGTAAAGCGACCAAGACTACCCCCCCCCCCTCCTTTTCTGGAAAACTTGTATACATTGTAAATGCAGGAGAATGTATTACAAGGTAAGCTTTTTAAAAAGCTAAGAAAGTAAGCCAGCGGAATTTTAATTCTTAGGTCAAAAGTGAATACACAATCTATTAAAATAAAAGAAAAATATTTCCAGAACAATAATAATATGCGGGTACACATTTAGTTTGCACCCTTATTTTTATGGCTGTACATGTAGGCGAGGAGATAAGCGTGTAGCGGTGTACATGTACATGCAATGTATGACTGCATTCCTACTTAATACTTTGCAAAAATAGCTCTCTAAATTTCATGATCTCGTCGCAAACCACTACCAATATATTTACTTTCCAATCACTAAAAGAGTCGGGAAGATGTAGGCGGACTTCGGACTTTGGCTGCAGACGATTCCCATTGACAGTCTTCCGATGCGCAGTTTGACCTAGAAACTGACTAGTTTCATATCTTCTTCGAATTTCTCTACCACGAACTGTCTAATTGCTTCCCAGAATTCCAATTTACGCAAGCGCAATTGAAGTTTCATCATAATTTAATTAGTCAGCCCGCGGGCTGACTAATCAGTTTAGATTTGAGCTAAACGTAATCATATTCAATGATACATTGATAACCTAATATATGAGACAGAAGAGACATTAAATGCTATTGAAACGACACTTAAATTAATGGGAAGTGACTCCATTTTGTATGTTCATGTACATGTAACTCTACCATTTGGCGATACATTCGATACATTCGATGTTGTTTTTTTTAAGCTCTGTCGGAAAAACCCAAGAAATTGCAATTGTTACATTTTATGATCCACGTACAGTTACCTTATTTGTGCATAGTGGCGTCGCACCCCCAGTGATTAGCACCTTGATGGCCTCCAAGTGCCCAAACCACGCTGCCCAGAGAACTGGTCGCATGCCATACTACCAAACACATTAAAAATAATGCATTATTTATTTTCTTAATATGAATTAAATTATTTAGCAAATATTTTCATTTTTATTTTATGAAACAGAATCGTAACAATCTATTTTAAGATAATATTGATTTTATTATTATGTGAATGTTGTTTAAAGTTGAAGGGTTAATTCAATAAAACAACTCAATGGAAATTAATTTTCTTTTTGAAGTTTTTTTTCCCTTAAAAGTAAAACATAGAAGAGTTTAAATCAGTTCATTTTCAGAGACAAAAGAAAATGGCAAAACAACAAAATGTTCTGAACCATCTTAAGATTTAATCCACAATACAGGTACCTTGTCTCTAGATTCTAGGTCTGCGCCATCTTCCACCAGTTTTTCGATGACATCTATGTTACCATTAGCGGCAGCCCAGTGCAAAGCCGTACGGTCTAACTGAAAAAAAAACCCAACCTACATGTAGATATCAAATGAATCTGCAACAATCGGTTTTTGTTTCGCATTTCTATTTTTCTTGAAACTCAAGTGAATTAGAAAATAAACATAAATATATAATATCGTAGAGGTCTCTTTTTACACACATTTTATGTTCCTTCCTTTATAATGCTTTATAAGTTTTTTTTCCATCAAAACGAAGTGATTTGAATAAGAAGACATTTTGATTTTAAGCATTGATCCATTATTTTTTGAAAGATGTGGTCTCATAACTGCAACGGTGTGTGCATACGAAATGAATAACGCGCGCAAGCGCGTTATAAAAAGTTGTTTGCACACACTGTTGCAGTAATGAGACTACATCTTTCAAAAAATAATAAGTGAATGCTTATATTTACGTTTTTTAACATGTATTCCCTTTCCGCAAATATGATTTATTTTTAAAAATCAACGAGTAATGCGCAATTAACGGAAAAGCCATTGGAACAGCCGAATTATGCTGACAAAAATAGTGCACAACGTTTTAAATTCTAATAACACAATTTTATTTTTCATTCTGCAATTTGATGAATTTACTTTTGGTATATTAAGATTTTAATCAATTGAATTCATTTAAAAGTTTAAAAATATTACATCAATGATATATTAATCAGCGTAAGTATATTATCAAGTCGTGATCCGGTTTAAAGGAGTCATGTTATTTGAGAAATACTGAAGGAAGACTGAATGTATTCATGTGCACCAGATTTGATGATTGCGTATTCCGTGTTATGCGTAAATATCACTCAAATCAATGCAATTTAATAGGGGAAAAGACAGTGAATGTAAATATATTATTTTATCGGTGTAACAATATAAACTGCCGGATATCTTGTCTTATACATGTAATAGTGATAATATACTCCATACTCGATCATTCAACTTTTTGACAAATCTTCAATCTTTCCTTAACACCGGTTACAGTTCCGAGTCTTTTCAAACAGACGGATAAGCTGTTATTCCTTGTCTATTTAAATGAAATATACAAGTATACAGAACATTCAATTTTTAATTTAAAAAATAAAATCTAACAAATAATGTTGCGCCCTTATAAAACTGCCACTGGCCTGGTAAATAGCAACACGTGCAATGTACAATGTACTTTATACCGAGTTCATTTTCTATAGGTCAAAAACGGTCTTTGATTCTATCATTTATAAAAATGACGCAAACGGGAAAATCTTTATTACTCTATTGCACCACTGTAATTGCGAGAATTAATGTAATGCATGTAAGATATGCAAAATTCAGAAAAATGGGGTTAAATGGAAAAGCTTTTCGTAGATTCAAATGGCTATGATTTATGGTAAAGTTTGATTTTCAGGGATCAGGAATACAATAAATTGAATTAGATTTAGGTCAACATTTCCAGAATACATGATCGTAAATTTTTTTCGTCCTAATTTGACTGTTCAAATGTATATATAAATCGCGCATGGATGTAGTAAGAATGATTGCTGATAATGGGGCCTGTTGTTATCAAATTAAACAAAAAAGATTCCAGAAAGAATAAGTGAGCATAAATCTTTCACTTTGTCATGGTGACAAAAATGATATGTGTATTTTCTTAGGTAGATTTCGCGTCAAAATACCATTCATTCGAAGTGGAACAAACGAAATTCGCGTGATGTAAATTTCATGTAAAGCTTTTGTTAAATCCAACTCTGGACATTTTCATGCTAAGATTGAGTGAGGCAAATGTTAAAAAAAAGAAGAAGATAAAACACTTACTCTGAACTTACATGAACATTAATCTTGAGTGAAGCAAATGGTGTGGCTTGTTTGCTCTAAACTCATGTTGTTAATAGGTCAAGCCTTTGATGTGTTAACGGGGTTAAGGTTAGGGCTATAAGTGAAATACTTGATTACTGAACTCGGGCATTAAGAGAATGTTGTATTTAACGACCTCTGAGACTTGATTACTGTGAACGTACGTTGTTTTTGCAGTTGACGTTGACATGATATTCGGACAAAAGTTTTCGGACAGATTCCAGGTCATTTTCTTTGGCAGCTTTGTGAAAATTAATTTCTCCTTTTGTCACTGAAAAAAAGAAATATATACACATGTAAAACATTCAGTAAATCTTCTCGATCGATATTACTCTTATTTTGTTTTTATTTTATTTTATTCTTTTCTTTGTATATTTGATATATACGATGGCGTCTTTGTCATGAAAAAATCAAAACACTGCGTAAATAAGTAAATTTCACATGTTCAAATATCATATACCCGTAATTTCATAGAAAGACTATATCACAATGATAATTCAGTATTGGAGAATAAAGTTGTTTGGATTTGGAAAGGGTTTTTACATAGAAACCGAGGCATGTTTCACCAGGCGATGCGATCTTAATTGTTGGCGAACAACAAACATACAGTAGGGCCGAAATCAGAACTTAGTCTACATAATGACGCCATTACAGTTGTATTTCTTGAGAAAATATGCAGTAACAGCAAATAATATTGTTGATTATTAAAGATTGCCATTTTTATCAATTATGTCTTCAAATTTTAATATCAGGAAGATTTTCTGTGTTTAAGCAAATTATGTATCATTGCGACATTCAGTTGATATACTGACACGTATCTACATGTAGGTCGTCATCTGCTAAGAATGTCACGAATATCTATGTACAATGTTTTAATAACTAAATAAGTCGTAAATAAGTCGCTAAGAAATTTGGTCAAATGGTCACTTAAATGATAAATGAGCTCAGTACCGTTGCCAATTACCCGTAGCATATTGTACTCTTAGTTTCTTAAATTCCTGAAATTTAAGAAAAATCATTAAACGTATGCCTGTGGAGACAGAAGTCACACTATAGCGATATAAAATGAACAAGAGCATAAACGGATATAGACTATAATTGATTATTTGGTTAGTCTCCAAACGTAGCAAGAATTAAATGTCAAAGGCTCAAAGCTGATAAACATAATAGCATAATACACATGTTCATTCTAGACAATTAGCAAGACCGTGTAATGGGTTAATGAATGACTGGCACAGTCAGATCTTCTAATTTGATCACAACATTCAAAGAAAGAGAGAGAGAGAGAGAGAGAGAGAGAGAGAGAGAGAGAGAGAGAGAGAGAGAGAGAGAGAGAGAAAACAATAATATGTGAGAGTGTCATCATTATCATTTTTTTGGAAAAGCCAGACACACTTTAATATAGCTGTCACCGCTCAAGTGTCAAGAAACCAGACTTTTAATGTAACGAGGACGATCTGTCCATACTTAAGGAATAAAGAATCATTCTTTGGGTATT